>CM037795.1:44810646-44860646 GCA_021229015.1 Solen grandis | reverse complement strand
AATTGCCTTCAATTTTTTGTCATTGTTTAAAACCATAAAACCTTGGCCAAGTTCAATTTTGACTGAAATCAACAACATAAGGTCAGGAGTTATGCCCTTTTAAATTTGAAAGAATCCAGATTGCTCTTTGCACTATAGCATCTTTATTTCTTAAGCAATTGCCTTCAAACCTTAAGACATTGTTTATGACCAGAATATCTTGGCCAAATTTGATTTTTTTGCCCAATCTTTATGAAATTTAGCAGAATGTTTGTTTCCATAAAAATTTGGACAAGTTTGAAATTGGGTCATGTGGGGTCAAAAAGTAGGTCATGAGGTCAAGTCTTATGAAAACCTTGTTAACACTCTAGAGGCCACATTTTTGGCCAATCTTCATGAAACTTGGTCAGAAGCTTTGTCTCCATTAAATCTTGGAAAAGTTCGAATTTGGGTTATGTGGGGTCAAGAAGTAGGTCACGAGGTCAACTCTTAGTAAAACCGAATGTTTGTCTCATTAAATCTTGGAAAACTTCGAATTTGGGTCATGTGGGGTCAAAAAGTAGGTCACGAGGTCAAATCTTAGAAAAAACCTTGTTAACACTCAAGAGGCCACATTTTTGGCCCAATTTTATGAAACTTGTCAGAATTTTTAAATTTTAAAAAGCCATTTTTGTCAAAAAGTAGGTCAATATGAAAAATCCAACATATGTTGCTCATTTATAATCAGGTGAGCGATTCAGGGCCATCATGGCCCTATTGTTTTATATTTTCTTTAACGGTTTCTTTTTCTAAATATGTTAAAAATAAGCCAGTTTTATAAAGCAACTGAACTGTCGAAATTTTTCAAGACGTTTATAACGTTAATTACATAGAAATAAGAGATTATTTTCATGATTTGCTTACACTTCTACCTTTGTTTCCATCTACTTTTGCAAATGTAAAACTCAATTAATTTAAAGCTTGAAAATCATGGCTTTCAAAGTTTCTTTTCTTTTTTACAATTTCAGTTATGTGGAACAAATTGCAATGAATATTTGTTAAATCACAGGCAGACGAAGAAATAGATATTAAATAAAGAATAATAAAAAAAAAAAACCCTCTAAAATCGATAGAATAATGTAAAAAAAAATATTGAGGATAGTCTTATCTTGAAGTTTTCCTGTGGTTTTTTCTGCATTATAATATACGGTTGCGTAATCAAATAAGATCCATATCTATGCATTCTACAATATCTTCCTAAGAAGATAAAAGTGGAAAACACACACACATACACACATTTTAAAGCTTATTTTTGAACCTAAGTATATATACTACTCAAAGTTTTGCTAAGCACCATCAGCTATTTTCCCGTAGCGTTGCATGCTTAGACAAGCGACTTTAAAAGGCATGCTACATTAAAATTTACAAAAAAAAACAAATCTTGCTTTTATGCAGAAGTATTGTTTATGTACCAAACTTACTACCAGTTACAAGAAATAAGCCTTTCGGATCCTCAATACTGGGAATTAATCATAATTAGAATGTGCGAATTTTGAGAAAAACACCTTAAAATTTAAAGTCAGCTAAATTCAGAACTTTGATCTTCAAATATTTCTGTTTTCTAAATGGAATACTTTAAAGGATATTTGTGACGATGTAGACCTGTTCATGGTCATTTTTTTCTGTATTGATCACAAGTTTTAACTTCCATTTATAAAATGCCATTTCTTGCAAAAAACACACTTTTGAGTATTTTGCAAATAATGACAGGAATTGGCTAAATCGTTGTAACTCATTTTAGTCTCTTTTCTATCATTTTGACAAAAAACTATGCGTAAAATTGATTGTCAGCTAACGCTTTCCTTTCGGTACATAGCATTACATTCAGCATGAGTTTTCATGTGACTCGATGGGAAAATAGCGGGTGGTGCTTAGCAAACTTTGAGTTGTATTTATTTGATAATAATTTATGTATTAAATCTTACATTTTTAAGCATCATTATTCCATTTCTTTGTATTAACTTATATATTCAATGCCCTTGAAATAAGCAAATGGAAAGCCGCTTCATTTGTATCCAAAATAAACGACTTCTAGTTTTTGATTGATTCGGATTCTATGTTTCAAGCTTAAAGGGGTTATAATCATCTTTCGTAAATCACTTATCTTAAAATGAAGCACATTTAAAATGTTCAAATATAAATCAAAGATTAACAACAACAAAAAAAATGGATCAGACGAACGCTGAGAAATTAGATAACGAGTTTTTAAATTTGTGAACAAGATGGCGCTGGCCCATACAATAGTCGGCTGTGACGAAACAAGAAATATTTTTTAAAAAAGATATTCGGCGTAGGATGAAAAAAACGAGATTTCCAGTCTTCTAGAACATTCCCAGGAAAAGCGCGCGAAAGACCGACGCTCAACAAATTTAGTACGCTCTATAAATAGTTCAGTATTTTTTCTATGAAATATACTTATTTATAGACGGTAATACAAAAAATTATATCTGTAAATAGGCTTGTTTGATATTTGTTCATATCATTATTGCATATGACAATTATGATATAAAAGTGTTATTAGTTGTTTTGGTTTTGGCGAATTAATTTTCAATGAGAGCATCTCGGCAGGCTGGAAGAATTTAATATACATAGTAATTAAGGGGTTTCATGTCATAACACGGTGGATTCTTTTTTGTTGTTTTAAACATTTTCACAAAGTAGCATCCCTCAATTGATGGAAAAGGATTGTATTTAACTTACTGAAATCACTTTCATGTTTACACCAAAAAGAAAAGTAATAACACCAAGCTGAATGATATATACAAGCTGCACCCCTTATTTACAGTAATTTTATAGTCCATAACGATGCGTTAACCAATAACATGAGTCCTTTTATTCAGCTTAGAATTATTTACCGCTGTTAGCGTACATTTGATTGGTTTAAGATGCGAGTTGAAATCGAAATTATACAGCTACGCCGAAAAAATCCAAAGTGCTCTGAAATGTTGATCGAAATAGAAGTCTAAGCGATACCGTAGGGTGAGCTTTGATTATCGCTCGCTTCGCCAGCTATGAACTTAACATATGTCGATAATGCTGATTGGCTAAACATATTTTTAAACGAACGGTACAGCACTCTATCCTTCGTTTTCTAAACATTGTCAAATTGATCCTTGGATAGAATCGAATCACGTTGTGCAAGTATCATAGTCAATATCCAGTTCTCTCCAGTGTAAGAAGCTATGCGTTTTCTAAAAAAAATTATAAAAATAATCAACGATTTTTAAAATTTCCAATGTCATAAATTGCCAATGGTAATTAAAAACAAATTGAAAAAAAAAAACTTTCAAAAACCAACGACAGTAAAAATATTATTTCAAAATGACGTCTTGAATTCTCGACAGTGAATTCAAAATGAATGTATCAGGAGAATTGTGATCATGTAAAGAAAAATGTATACATCTAAATATAAGAACTATCAAAGCACTGTGTCCATTTTATTATCAGTCCGAGTTTTGTAACTTGGGGTATGAAAATAGTTTTTTCTTACCTTTGTATCCTTTCATATAGAGAGTCCCTATATTTTTTGTTTGTTTGTTTGCCAATTTAGGGGGTAAAGCCCTCTACAGGGTGAATTTCACTATCAGATAAATAAATTATCAAGTATGGCTCTGAATGACTTCCGTTTTGTTTGTTGGGTGTAACGTCTCATTGACAGTATTTAAGTCATTTGGAAACTTCCTACTTGAAACAGATATAGTGCTGCCACACTGCTGTATCATGCCGTAGACATGTGGCATGATACCACACCCATTCACAGTATTCTGACACCGGGCCAACCAGTCCCAGAACTACCTTTATATGCTGAGCGCAAAGCAAGTGTGCTATACCAGTACCAATTTTTACGACTTTGGTATGTCGCGGTCGGTGATCGAACCCACGACTTCCGCTCTAAGCACTCGGCCACCGGGGACGGTGAATGACTTCCGTACAAATGATCGTTGAGAAGTGAAATAAACTAATAGTAATTAACCAGGTCATATCTTAGAAAAACCTTGTGAACACTCTAGAGGCCAAAGTTTTACCTCAGTTACACACTAACCTTAATGTAACTTGATCAGAATGTTTGTTTACATAAAATCTCGGATGAATTCAAAACTGGGCCTCATGGGGTCAAAAAATAGGTCACCAGTCCTTAGTTTCATAACAGAGAATTTTGAGATTAATCATTGATAAAGACAAACATCACTGAACAAATAAGAACAGCAAAAAAAAAAAAAAAAAAATCACCACCACCTCAACAACAGCAACAAATTATTTATCGTAGTAATATCATTTCCTAACATACATATCACTTTTTTCTATTAAAGATTATATACATTCTCTTTGTTGATCATCTAGATTTACATGTATACATGAAACTCTGCTGGTCGTGGTATCATGCCACTTGCCTTCTTCATGATATCCAGTGAGGCAGCACTACATATGTATCATATAGGCAAATGTTCCAACAGACTGAAATACTGTCAACACAGCTATCAACTGTGTAATTTGACGTAGACCTTATGCGTGTTTTTCAGTATGTATGACTAAATATTTTAATGGGCTTTTGTTGTTGTTTTTTTATCTCAACAGGGGTGAGGACATTTGTTTGACGTGACAAGGCACAAAATACCGGCGTTACTAAGGAATCGTCGAGAGAAATTTGTGTAAGTTTTAGGAATTTGTTTTTAATCATTTTCAAATGAATACATTGAATTAAGTTTATTTTTAATTTACTGTAAAAATAGTTGATTAAACTAGTAAATTGCATGTGTGGCAGAGCTTAAAATGGCGACCACTTTTATCAAATTCCGCCTTTCGTTGTCCCATAGAATGTATACAGTACTGTTCAGACGTGCAACTGAACTGAACGCTTTTTTTTTTGCTCACTACGTTTTTTTTCTTTCCATAGGCGTATTCCTTTCTTAAAATATTTCCCTAACTTGCTATTTGAAGTCCATGTTTTTTCTTTCCTCCCCAAAGTAAAAATGGCGAATATGGCATTAAGTCTGACAATAAATCCTACATTTATCTTACCGGTATAGCAAGGGATACAAAATCTTCATGGATAATTTACTTAATTCTGAAAGAAAATTAGATTTGCCTTTCTTTAATTGTTATTTTTTTTATTTTCCCTAACAGCATGGCGACCAGCTGGGATTCCATAGAGACAAGTTCGGACTCTTACACTCCGCCCTACTGTGATGATCACAAGAGCAATCTCATAACAACATTCTGCGAGGAACACCAAACATTGATATGCGAACAATGTACCAAGTTAACACACCGGAAATGTGTAATGACCTCGCTAAGTGATAAAAGCAGTCAGATGAATATATGTCAGGTGGACAAAATGTTGACGAAGATGAAAGAAATAAAACAAAACGTTGAGAAATTACTATCATCCCGGGATAAAGATGCTGATATTTTGGTTGAAGAGGCAGCAAAGTCTGTAGGTGATGTCAGGGAATTTAGGAGGAGAATAAATGAAACGATTGATGATCTTGAAAAAAGGGCTTACAAGGCAATTGAAGACGCTAAAAAGGACAGGGAATCAATTTTGAAAGATCACGTGACTACATGTGAATATATTTTGAAGCAAGTTAACAAAAAAAAAAGTCATCTAGTAAAGTCGAGGAAATGGAGAAGATTGTAAGAGAAGTAGAGTCGGAAGCTTCCACATCATGTCACCTGACTTTCCAACACAACAAAGTAATAGAAGATCTCTTACAGCAGGTGACTGAGCTCGGTCACGTGATTACAACCTTTCAAAGCAGTGATGTATCCAGCGGAGGGAATATACTTGAAATGACAGTTTCTAGTAAACAAGACATCAACATTAACACAGGTTTGATATCTGGTTCAACATTTCTCCCCAGTGGTGATCTTGTTTTATGTGACCTTCGTAACAAGAAGTTACATCTGTATAGCCCCACCTTCATCTCTAAGGAGAATGTAGATCTACCATCAGAACCATGGGACGTCTGTACAGTAGCTGATACAGAGGTTGTCGTCACGTTACCAGAACAACAGAAGATTCAGTTTGTCTCTGTACAGCCGCGGCTGAGCCTCGGAAAATCATTGAGAGTAGACAGGAAATGTTGGGGTATAGACTGTCATGGCGGCATGATGTACGTCACGTGTCACGACGCCCCGGGTAATGGAGAAGTACTGGTGATGACGATGGATGGACAGATACAGAGGAGACTCGGGCTGGTACAAGGACGGTACATGTTTACATGCCCATACTATGTACGTGTCAGTCGCTATAGTGACCGTGTTTATGTAACAGACTGGAAAACCAACACCGTAACATGTCTGACACAAAATGGTGATTTGGTCTATAAGTATAAACACAAGGATTTATCTTATCCTGCAGACATTCACGTAGACAGACAGGACAACATACTTGTAAGTGGGTGGAGGTCTGACAACATTCATCGTGTAGATAAGCTCGGTACTCACCACTCCATACTGGTCAGTTACAGTGATGGGGTAGTAGGGCCGAACTGTCTCTCATACCGGGACACTGATGGGGCGTTGTTTGTAGGAATGGATAATAAACCTGCTGGTAAGGTGTTCTGGCTGAAGAAGTAATGAAGAAGTAATATGTCGACTGTTTTATCAGGATTAATATCACCATGGTAACCTTGAAGTATTGTTTCAAATATATCAAGTCAAACAATCTTATTACATGGTGCGAGTATTTGAGAGTCAGGCCGGAACTCGAACCAGGAACATTTTGGTTGTTTTTCACCAAACAAGAAATTTATTTGCTTAACATAGATTCCACTCCATATTTAAGATTGTAAGATAATTTACATGTATTTTGATTGGTTTGGTTGCAGCAAATCGTGTTTCATGTTTTCCACGTGATCTTCGTGTCTATATTTGTCGTAAAATCTATTTTTAGCTCAACTCGACTCGAGGTTACACAGTTATTCCGTACAAAACATTCATGTATTTTCTGAACATGATGATAGACTTGGGTGCTCGTTTTCCAGTTTAATAGCTTATTACAGTTTTTAAAACTTTTTATATATCTTTATTTTTACTTTTCATTTTCACATATTATATGTAGCAAAATGTGCTAAAATCGAAAATGGAAAAAAAATAAGTCACCGACATCGTTTTTATGATACGTTTGTATATCGATGATTTACATCTTTAACAAATGGCTAAAATAAACATCTCTCTTTGAAATGAAATAAGAAAAAATAATGCTATGAGATAAGTTATGATTGTTCAAATTATCAGATTAAGTGGTTCAAATATCCGCCGGTACTTTATTGTTTGTCATATATGTGAGGAAAAAAGTAGCTTCATTTTCTTGTTTTTCATATAAGTATTCCATAAAGGTTCCTTGATCAGAACATTGAAAAAGGTCACCGAGTTCATTTTGGAGTGAATGAGCTGTTTCCATGGTAACAGGGACAAGGTGTGTTCTCTCCCCCTTGACGAACTGAGCAATAATTATCTATTTGCGATTTATTTTTGTCGCATATTTACTGACAGTTTTTCCATTCTTTTAATCGTTATATATTTTAATTTGTTCAATAATTCAATAATCACATATTATATTTTTAAAAAAAATCTTTTCGAGTGTTATATTGTGGAATAATGCACGGCGTTAAGTTCAGATGCGCATAAATCTATTATCACGAAGGCCGGAGTCGTGGGTTCAATCTCCGGTCAGGACATACATTGTACCATCGTTAAAATGGTTCTGGTATGTCTTCTTTGCCAGGTGCTCAGTATCAGGGTAGTTCCAGGACTGGTTGTCAAGGTGATGAGATAATGTTACTGAGCGTACTGCTGTCAGATCCATTGTATCTGGAGTCAGCGTTATAAGTATTTCAATAGATAATTCTATTACTCCAAAATACAGTATATATAATGCGTGTCATTACTTATTTTATTATTCCGTATACTTTTGAATCATTCATGCTCATGGTTGATTTATTTTCGTCGTTTTCCTCAGTTTTGTATCCTGTGTGTATCCGGATATATTACCCCTAGGAAAATGGTTCATTAATCAATCACTATGTTTTTCTTGAACACGAATCCATTTATAACCATCAATGCACCAGCTGTATTGCCTGTTATACAGATTCCTCGAAATTAAGTGTCAACGAAAAATAATGATTTTATAGAAACCGTGATCAGATCTACCTGTGCAAACATAATTCTAGACAGCGCAATGCGAATCCGTTCATGTCCGTTAATTATGCCTACCAAAATAATTGGCTAAGTGTTCATTATGAATAAATGCATGAACATTTACTCAGTAGGGAAATATAAACACAAATAAAGACATTCACAGGTCATATGTGTTAAAATGTCCAATTTATTGTTTGTTTTCTTTTTGTGTACTTTCTCTTGTATATGCTTGCATACATTTGCATGTATAAAGTGTAAATATCCTAAAATTTTCAAATGCATTTTTTTGTATTTGTATGGACCTCTTTAATTTAAAATGATTGTTTCGTTTATGACAATAAGATTTTCTGAATTATGTCCAGTGAAACCTCTGAACAAAGGTCACTGGCCACAACTGAATCATGGCCTTTACTTGGAGGTGGCTAATATTCAATGGCTAAATTCTCGGTCACTGGCTTCTGTTCACCGTTGGGCTTTTATTCAGAGGCAAAATTCCTTATTGTTTGGAATCCTCCCGCTTGCCTTTGTTCACCATTGGACAGTTATTCAGAGGTAAAATGACTTTTTACTTGGAATCCTCTCGCTGGCCTTTGTTCACCATTGGACCGTTATTCAGAGGTAAAATGCCTCATAACTTGGAATCCTCTCGCTGGCCTTTGTTCACCATTGGACCGTTATTCAGAGGTAAAATGCCTCATAACTTGGAATCCTCTCGCTGGCCTCTGTTCACCATTGGACCGTTATTCAGAGGTAAAATGCCTCATAACTTGGAATCCTCTCGCTGGCCTCTGTTCACCATTGGACCGTTATTCAGAGGAAAATGTTCTATTTATTCAGTGATGAGAATTCTTCCCCCCCCCCCACACACACACACACATTTCGATGTCCTCTTTTCACAGTCAGGCTGTTTCCAGAGTTAATGACCTTACAAGGTGGTTGTATGTTTTAGATGTTCTGTTTATTTCTAAAATTTCGGTGTTTGTAATCCGGTCACTGGCCTTTGTACAGAGGTCTATTTTAGATGTTAGAATCACTAAAATCGTCGGTGGCAACCAGGTCACTGGCCTTTGTACATGTAGGCTGTATCCAGAGGTGTAGGGGATAATGTGACTTGATTTTGTCATATGTTCGTAAAAGAATTTGTACAGATTTTATCACACACATGTTAAATATGGTCCTTCATTTTGATTAAATTCTTATCAATACATTTATGAAGAATTTATCTATTAATTAATATTTCCAGACGCTTTAGAACAGCTCGTTCACAGATGATCGGTAGAATAAATAAAGAAAAAATAAATGACTACTCTAATTGTTGGGGTAGGTAAAGTGTTTGTTTCCTGATCGGTAGAATTAAAAAAATATAACTACTCTCCTTGTTAAAGTTTTTGTTCCTGGCAGTGTAGATCACATTGTACAGGGAAAGGCTATTTTCAGTCAAGATTAGTTTATGGTATCCCTGAAGCAGATGCGTGTGGTACCACGTGACACTTTCTGCAATATGGCTTCTTCGCCAGTTCAGGGTAGTGATTTCGTAACTTCGGCCTATAACGTTAGCGTTAAAACGTTAATAAGATCAGCCAAGTGATGGTAACTGAAAATAGAAAATCTAAATACAGGTTCCCTGTGATGGGGAAACCATCCATTTTTTTACGACCATGGATGGTTGCATTTGGTGACCATGCGTCTGTTGATGGGTATTGATAGACGTAATACACATCGTAAAATATAAATTTCCGTCAGTGACCATCTGTGAAGGAGCCGTTTCAACATTATATTAATTTGTTCTTTGTAGAATCAATTTACGCCTTCTTTTGCATGCTGTAATATGATTTATGCTTATGTTACCTGGTCAATATGTATGTATATGCAATTATAAATATTACTAATCTTGTTTGATTTTTTATCCCTCGCTTACGAATCACCATTTCTTTTGCGTTCGAGTTTGAATTCTGCAACTATTTGACCATGAACGTTTGTATTGAGTACTGAAGCGGGTATGTGTGACCGTGTGTGTGTTTGTGTGTGTGTATGTAAAAGTAATAACTTAAATAACTGAAGGTTTAGGTACCAACTGCAAAGTTGAAGACAAGTGACATGATACCTCACATTACCAAACACATATATTACGGTTATGGCATTTACTATATGTATTAATTGTTCCAATTTGTGCATATATGCATACACAGTGGTCACTGCACAGGACGCAAAATAAATATTGAGGGAAAACAAGGGTCGTGTGTTCGACTCCTGGTTTGTTGGGTTTAACGTATCAACGACAGTATTTCAGTCATCTGGAGACGATGTCTACTTGAGACAGATATAGTGCTGCAACCCTGCAGTTTCACGCCGTAGATATGTGGCATGATACCACAACCAGTCACATTATCCTAACACCGGGCTAACCAGTTCAGCAATAACCCTTATAAAACAGTTTTTTTTTTTTTTTTTTTTTTTTTTTTTTTTTTTTAAAAAGTTATGCTGAGTGCTATAAAAGTACCATTTTTACGATTTTGGTATGTCGCGGCCGGAGATCGAACCCACAACCTCCCGCTCCCGAGGCGGACGCTCTATCCACTCAGCTGCCGGTCGACCTTTGGTCGCGTCACCAAATTTGTTTGATTTTTTTATCTTAAAATTTAAACTTTGCTGTTTTGAACAGAATCTGGGCCACAGTATATGAGCAAAAGGCAGATCCTGGAAGTTAATATATGATCAGGGTTTGCTATGTTTGCTAAGGCGTCAAATGTGTCTATATGGATTAAAGGGTAAATTTTGAATTTATGTAGATTGGGAAACAAGTTCTTATACAAAGTATACTAATTACTCTCGACCGTTCCTGGGTTGGACCAGTACTTGGCGCCTTGGAAGGCCATGAAAAATCCTTGCCCCAAATGGGGTTCGAACCAATAACTTTCGGATCTCCAGTCAGGTATGTCAAAACTAGACGACGACGCTCTATTTTGTTAGTTATGGTTCTGGCAAATCGGGTATCTTCGAGTAATTATTGATCGACATTAGGATAGTGTGACAGAATATGGTATCATGTCAATCGACTTCATTGTTTTTTCGATAATCGGCAACAGAGCGGTTGTACATGACCATTTAAATATGGATCACAAATATCCAGCAATGGATACTGACAATAAATGTGAGCTTAAAACGGCGATTTCTGGAATCCAGAGTTTTTAACATGCATCTTACGGCATGACAATTCGCAAGGTGCAGGTAGTACAATCGGTTGATTTATTTAGTATACACATCGGTTACGGTGATGTGTGGTTAGAGTATCCGCAATGGCAGCTGGATCCCATGAGTTCGATCCCTTGTCGCTTCATAGATGCTCAAATGGTATCGATATGGCTGTGGTGACATGCCACATGTCTGGCGTAAGTCTGTAAATGACACAATACTCCTTTTTTCATATTTATGTGTTACGACCATCAGGTACGCCACGATTCCCTGTAAAAGAATTAGCAAATCAGGGCATAACAATCAAATAAATCAATTAACCAAATGATAAATCCCTCATAGATCGTAAACAAACAGTAAACAGAGGAAGCCCAATTTTTGCCAATTACCGGTGTATTAACTAACGCATTTTACATGAAATGATAGTTCCTATTATTTAATATAAATAAATAACCAGATACCTCACAATTTCGGCAAAATAAGCAATTGGCATTTTACGCTACGACCAAAACATCACAAGATTCTGTAAGTACACCGGTAGCGTAGAGCCACGGGTATCATGGAGTTCGACATGTAAACGGTTTAAGTTAAACGATAAAAATCTTGCAAATAAAACATTATTATATTGTTATAAAAAGCATCTGTTTAATGTTGATACGCAATTAATGATGATAATCTATTGCTGATATTTAAGTAAATAAAGAAAACAAGTACAGTACCAAAACACTTCGCCGGAAGTGACGTCGGAAATGACATCTAACCGTACGCAGAGCGGCGACGTTACTGACATCGCCAAATATAAGAACGTTATTACGAACGCGCGCGTCGCCGCCAAATGATGCGTTGCGGCAAAATAAACTTAAATGATATAACCTATGACAAACTGAACTGTTAGTTGTGACTGGAATCAGTCGAAAAATATTCGTCGATTAATCAGAGGCAAAAGTCACAGATTCATTGATTAATCATGATTTTTTCGCTGTCATCGTCACGTCAACCCCTATCTCATAATCGTTTCGTTGACTTTATGATTAATCAGCCCACCACTAACAATTAGTAATAATACAATCATTTAAATGCACACAAATATTAATCTAACTGAACAGCCGAAACGCAATGTACGTTGGTCGCCTGTTCCTATACACTCGCCGTCCACTTCGCAATGTACACTGGTATCCCGCTCCGCAATGAACACAGGTCATCCATGAACACTGGTCACCCGTTCCACTATGTACACTGGTCATCCGCTACGCCATGTATACTAGTCGTCCGCTACGCTATGTACACTAATCAAACGCTACGCCATGTGTACTAGTCGTCCGCTACGCCATGTACACTAATCAACCGCTACACCATGTACTAGTATAATAATCGTCCGCTACGTCATGTACATTTGTCGATCGCTACGCCATGTACACTAGTCACCCGCTTTGCCATGTATACTTGTCGTTCATTCTGTCATGTACACGTGTCACCCAAATTTAACAGAAAGTCCAGTCTGTCTGTCTGTCTTAAAAATGAGGCAAACTATTGCTAACCGTTAGCAGGTACATGTTAACAGTTTTCAAATAGTTTACCCTAAGTTTTTACGTGTTTTAAATTTTATTTACATTTATTCTAGAACAAAATCGTAACTAAAATTGTTTCTGATCTTCATATATGTTCCATACACAAATAGTCATAAACAGGTTTCTATATGATTTTTTAATATCAAAGTTTGATACATAGCTGTATAAAATGAATGTGGGCGTGTGGGGGAGTTAAGTTGCCTAATATGAAAGACAACTGCAAAATATTTATCGGCAGACGGTATCCAGAATATTCAAGTCTCTTACAATTCATTGTAAAACTCCCATTCTTAGCTCACCTGAGCACAAAGTTCTCAAGGTGAGCTTTTGTGATCGCCCTTTGTCCGGCGTCCGTCGTCGTCCTTCAAAACTACTGGCCAGATTTCAAAATAATTTGGTACAGATGTTCCTTGGGTCAACCTCTACCAAAGTTGCGAAAATTATTCCGATCCGTAAAAAAACATGGCCGCCAGAGTCGGGGCTTATTTGCCTTATATGTATATAGAGTAACCTTTAAACAACATCTCCTCTGAAACCACTGGACAGAATTTGATTAAGCTTGGCAGGGATGATCCTTGGGTCAACCTTCACAAAAGTTGCTAAAATAAACTTGATCCATGTAGAACTCTGGTTGCCATGGCAACAAAAAGAAAAAAAAATGAAAACTTTAAAAATCATCTTCTTCAAAACTACTCGCCAGATTTTAAAATAAATTTGGTACAGATGTTCCTTGGGTCAACCTCTACCAAAGTTGCTAAAATTATTCCGATCCGTAAAAAAAACATGGCCGCCAGGGGCGGGGCTTATTTGCCTTATATGTATATAGAGAAACCTTTAAACAACATCTTCTCTGAAACCACTGGACAGAATTTGATTAAACTTAGCAGGGATGATCCTTGGGTCAACCTTCACAAAAGTTGCTAAAATAAACTTGATCCATGTAGAACTCTGGTTGCCATGGCAACAAAAAGAAAAAAAATATAAAAAACTTTAAAAATCATCTTCAAAACTACTTGCCAGATTTTAAAATAAATTGGTACAGATGTTCCTTGGGTCAACCTCTACCAAAAATGCTAAAAAAAATCCGATCCGTAAAAATCATGGCCGCCAGGGGCGGGGCTTATTTGCCTAATATGTATATAGAGAAAACTTTAATTAACATTTTCTCTGAAACCACTGGACAGAATTTGATTAAACTTGGCAGGAATGATCCTTGCATCAACCTTCACAAAAGTTCCTAAATTAAACTTGATCCATATAGATCTCTGGTTGCCATGGCAACAAAAAGAAAAAAAAATATGAAAACTTTAAAAATCATCTTCAAAACTACTTGCCAGATTTTAAAATAAATTGGTACAGATGTTCCTTGGGTCAACCTATTTATCTCAGGTGAGCGATTTATGGCCATCATGGGCCTCTTGTTTTTTATTATCATTATAATGATTGAGACCTTCTTTAACAACTCCTGCATAATTTTGACGTAATTACATACATCTTATATTGCATGTTCATTATATAAGACCTTCTAACAATGTAGACTTGTTCTTCGTCATTTCAACCCGATGTTGAATTAATCATGGCATTCTTTGAGCGGTCTATGTAAAATGTTAGACATCGGTTAAGCAGATAGGAAATATACAATCTTCTTGAATGTTATAAGTTCAGACAAACATGAAAACATACTTTCATGGATTTAATATATACTCCATTATTTATTCAGAAATTTGTTGTTGAGAAGATGATGAACACACAAGAAAAACTGCCCAAACCATCCATTACCAACGAAAATCACTGTTCACCTTATCTTTCATATATACATATGATATTTACTGTTTGATTTATTATATGTTTGTATGTCTAAACAGTAACTTACAGGCCAATGGGGCCTGGTGTTTAAATTGCTTTTTTTATTTATATGTATATTGGATAACACATGTCATTTTGATAAATCATTCACTTTCATACTTACTTCCTATATGAAATTTAATCAATGTGTGTGTGTGTGAGTGTGTGTGTGTGTGTGTGTGTTTCTTGAAATGAAAATATTTTTTTTAATTTTTATTTTAAAATATTATTTTTAGTATATATGTATACATAATTTTATATTTTAAGTGTCTAAGTTAACAAAAAAAAAAAAAAAATGATTTAATCTCAGTTTTATTATTAAACTTATTACTATTTTATTTGTTTCATCCAGGATTCGAACCCACGCGGTGAAAATGAAATACATTGATGACATTGTATCGCTACCAATACGCCACTTTGGAACCTTATTGTAAATCGATTAACAACAAAAATAATATTATCCTCGTTGATAAAAGCTTTCCTTACATTGGAAAAAAATGATATCAAAATAAGCTCTAATTTGTAAACAATGGCTAAATTATTGTTGTTTTCTTGGACATTTTTTTTAAAGAAAACATACACTGTATATATTAATAAGTGAATGAAATAAATGTGCAATGAAATAAAATAATTATCATTATTATTGAAAAACTAGACCCGTGCCAAACATAACACGAAACGTAAATAAGGTATGAACTAATTTGTCAAATTTGCATCATGTTTCTGCACAATGCAGACTATGCATCTCTATATAGTTCGCTTCTGTGAACTTATCCTACTTTAACTGTTTTACAGTTGAGGTCTCAATCAAAGGTCGTGTGCTCTCATGCACAGTCCTCCTAACATTTTTCACTTTTTCCAGTGAGAAATTTTTACATATTTTACTTAGTTTTGAGAATTACTCATCCATATTGGTGAACATTTCTTAACCCATTTATACTCACGGATAATGGTGAACTTAACAATACTCACCCTATTCAAGGTGTACTTCTCACCGAATCAGTTTTTCTGATATGTGAGCATTTCTTCTTCAAAGTCTCACCCTATTCAGTGTGTAATGTTCACCCAGGTTTATGAACAGTACTCACCCTATTCAGTGTGTACTGTTCACCATGTTTTATGAACAGTGCTCGCCCTATTCAGTATGTACTGTTCACCCTGTTTTATGAACTATACTCACCCTATTCAGGGTATACTGTTCACCCTGTTTTTAGCTCACATGAGCACAACGTGCTCAAGGTGAGCTTTTCTGATCGCCTTTTGTCCGGCGTCCGTCGTCCGTCGTCCGTGCGTGCGTGCGTGCGTGCGTGCGTCCGGCGTCAACAATTGCTTCAAACAACATCTCCTCCTAAACGGCTTGGCCAATTTGAAAAATATTTTGCAGGAATGTTCCTTGGATGAAGCTCTACTAAAGTTGTATAAATGGTTCTGGTCCATCGCATAATTAGGTCACAGGAGCTAAAAATAGATTTTAAAAATGAAAATTTAAAAAATCTTCTTCTCTGAAACCACAAGGCCTAGCCTTTTGATTTTTGGTATGTAGCATGATCTTATGACTCTCTACCAGGATTGTACAAATTATGACCCTGGGGTCAAAATTGGCCCCGCCCCAGGGGTCACTTGATTTCACATAGGTTAATAAAGGAAAAACTTGAAAAAATCTTCTTCTCCGAAACCACAAGGCCTAGCCTTTTGATTTTTGGTATGTAGCATCATCTTATGGGCCACTACCAAGATTGTACAAATCATAGCCCTATGGTGATAAATGACCCCGCACCAGGGGTCACTTGTTTTACATAGAGTTATATAGGAAAATCTTAAAAAATCTTCTTCCATGAATGCATAAGGCCTAGAGCTTAGATATTTGGTATGTAGCATCATCTTATTGGCCACTACCAAGATTGTACAAATCATAGCCCTATGGTGATAAATGACCCCGCACCAGGGGTCACTTGTTTTACATAGAGTTATATAGGAAAATCTTAAAAAATCTTCTTCCATGAATGCATAAGGCCTAGAGCTTAGATATTTGGTATGAAGCATCATCTTATGGGCCACTACCAAGATTGTACAAATCATAGCCCTATGGTGATAAATGACCCCGCACCAGGGGTCACTTGTTTTACATAGAGTTATATAGGAAAATCTTAAAAAATCTTCTTCTATGAATCAATAAGGCCTAGAGCTAAAATTTTTGGTATGTAGTAGCATCTAATGGTTCATTACAAAGATTTTCAAAGTCTTGGCCCTACGGTGATAAATGACCCTGCGTCCAAGTCTTCTCTGAAACCATATGGCCCATTGCTTAGATATTTGGTGTGTAGTATTGTCAGGGGTAAAATGTTTTAGATTAAGTTATATCAGAATCCTTGTCTGTTTAAAAACCTTGACATCAGTTGAAGCAATGGTACTCAGGTGAGCGATTCAGGGCCATCATGGCCCTCTTGTATGAACTATACTCACCCTATTCAGGGTGTACTGTTCACCCTGTTTTATGAACTTTACTCGTCCTATTTAGTGTGTACTGTTCACCCTGTTTTATGAACAGTGCTCGCCCTATTCAGTATGTACTGTTCACCCTGTTTTATGAACAGTGCTCGCCCTATTCAGTGTGTACTGTTCACCCTGTTTTATGAACAGTGCTCGCCCTATACAGTGTGTACTGTTCACCCTGTTTTATGAACAGTGCTCGCCCTATTCAGTATGTACTGTTCACCCTGTTTTATGAACAGTGCTCGCCCAATTCAGTGTGTACTGTTCACCCTGTTTTATGAACAGTGCTCGCCCTATTCAGTATGTACTGTTCACCCTGTTTTATGAACTATACTCACCCTATTCAGTATGTACTGTTCACCCTGTTTTATGAACTTTACTCGTCCTATTCAGTATGTACTGTTCACCCTGTTTTATGAACTTTACTCGTCCTATTCAGTATGTACTGTTCACCCTGTTTTATGAACTATACTCACCCTATTCAGTGTGTACTGTTCACCCTGTTTTATGAACTATTCTCACCCTATTCAGTATGTACTGTTCACCCTGTTTAATGAACTTTACTCGTCCTATTCAGTATGTACTGTTCACCCTGTTTTATGAACAGTGCTCGCCCTATTCAGAATGTACTGTTCACCTTGTTTTATGAACTTTACTCGACCTATTCAGTGTGCACTGTTCACCCTGTTTTTTTAACAGTACTCACCCTATTCAGTGTGTACTAAGTACCGAATTAGTTTCTTAGATATTTGAGCACCTCTTCATCAAAGTCTCACCTTTTTCAGTAAGCAATGCCCACTTATTGAATGACCAACTTATTTCAGTAAATAAATGCTCGATAATTTTAGTGAGTAATACTCACCTATTTGTGAGAATAATGTTAAATCAGAAATACTCACCTTAAAAATGAATACCTTTTCCAGTATGTAATGCTCACCTATTTCAGTTAATATTGAACAACATTTTATCGAATAATGCCCACTTATTCGAGTTAACAATAAACACGATTTCAAGCAAGTAATATTCACCAATTTGAATTATAATGAACACTTTTTTTTTTCCATTGTTCCATTCGTTTTTCGGTGAGTAATGCTCACCAATTTGAGTTCATAATGAACACTCTTTTTCCAATGCTTTTTTTTTTTTCCAGCGAGTAATGCTCACCAATTTGAGTTCATAATGAACACCTTTTCCAGTGAGTAATGCTCACCAATTTGAGTTTATAATGGACACCTTTTCCAGTGAGTAATGCTCACCAATTTGAGTTTATAATGGACACCTTTTTTAGTTTGTTTTTTTCCAGCGAGTATTGCTTTCCAATTTGAGTTTATAATGAACACCTTTTCCAGTGAGTAATGCTTACCAATTTGAGTTTATAATGGACACGTTTTTTCAGGCTTTCAGCGAGTAATTTTTACCAATTTGAGTTTATAATGGACATCTTTTTTCAGTTTTTTAGCGAGTTATGTTCACCAATTTGAGTTTATCATGAACACTTTTTTCAGTGAGTAACATTCACCTTTTTCAGCGCATGTATAAAACTGTAAGCATATGCATTGCTGAAATCAAATATAAAATATAGCAAGGAGTAAGATGTTCATAAGGTTTAACACTCGAAACCCAGCTATTACTAGACTAGATATTGAATATCGAATAACTATGTCAAATCAAACTCCCCGCACCGGTTACGCTACGCTTCTTTAACCACTGCCACCACACAAGTCACGTGATGATAGTTGAAATCATGTGACCAACACTCTCAATCTTATGAATTAATATCATTTGATTTTGTTTTTTACTTTTCTCCTACTCATGAATGTTAATTTCGTGAAATATAACGAAACTGATATGATATATTCAAAACTAAAGTCAAAAGTGATAAAAGTCAATCCGGCCTTTATCAGCCGAATCTACTTGTGGTGGCAGTGGTTATCGACAACTCTAAGGGGAGGTAATTACTGCGGCGGAGTTTGATGTCAAATGTGACTAGCCAACTTCTAACCTCCGTCTCCTTATGTATTTATATTATGTGCCTGGTGTTTCCCTTTTGTCAGATGAAATTGACTTGTTTAAGACTAGAAGAGGAATTACACACATAGAAATTTATAAGATACATTCATGTTCATGCATAAAATGGAAGATAACATATTTACAATCTTGACATTTTTACTTTCATCTCAGCGTTAATGTTCTGATATAACAATTAAAATATAATCGTGCTGCAGTTCGACACACTAAGATATGCGTATACGAGTATGTTACCGTTCTGTAACAACATAAAAGAGAACGCACAAAGACGATGCAAACTGTTCATCAAAGAACTGGTAATATTTAAAGGAAGGTATCGCTAATAACGCTTCTTCGCATTTTTCAATCAGGGAATTTGTTGTGCAATTTGACAGATAAGATTAACTTCTTGAAACTTTTGACAAAAAAATCAAATTTTGGGGGGTCAAAATTGTATTCTTCTTGCAGTTTTGACCTATGACCTTGAATGTTTACTTTATACATGTATATGACCTTAACCTTTTTGAATAAAAGGCTCTCATAAAAATCTTTCTAGCATATTTCATTTTTTTCTAGCATAAAAAGTGTGATAATGCAAATATTTAAACGTGTTAGCTTTATTTTGGTACGGTACCATCTTTGGTTTTGTTTGAACGCGACCACTATACCACTTTATGCCGGCAGTTTCATAAACTAAAAACCTTGTCAAAAATGTTAGTTTTTTAATAAAGCTGAGAACCATATTAAAGTGAAACCTCTGACCGAAAAGAAAGGTAATAATTTTTACAATACAAAACGACATAAGTTTTCAAAATAAAAGGTGCTAACGTTTATTTTTTTTATTTGTGTGTGTGTGTTTAAGGTAATCCATCCATCATTAAATTCAATCATTGTCCTTCAGAACCATGAAAAGAATTCAGTGCCGATTCAAGCATTAATAGGTTATTCTGTGCAAAGTCAATACAATACATTCTCACAATCACTTGAAGGATCATGATCACAATTTAATGATGGATGGATTACCTTACGGTTTTGGAACACTAATGCCTTACCTCCATTTGAAGAGCTATTTTTTAACTGCTTCGAATCTGGGGATTGTGAGATTCAACCCATTAAGGACTTTTTTTTTACTTTCTATTTTTCTCCTTGATAATTATTTCCGTGTCACCAAGTTCATATTTAGAAAGAATAAAGTGTTTACTTTTGTTTTTTATAATTTGTTTAGGTATATAAGAGTCGCATACTCAGGTAAAACGACGTTTCAATATATGCACTTGCATCCCTTAGTGAATATTAAATTTTAAACGCCGTAGAAAAAAAAGTTCATAATTGAGAAATGAAATGTTGCAAATTTTTAAGCAAGTCCCATGATTGTGCTTTCAATATGTTACAGACAGTACGCATTTAAATATTCAGGATGTTTATAAACTCTGGAAGTTACAACTTGTAAAAATAGTTTGACTTTACCATTTTTGTCTAATATATCAAGCTTTCGGTACATTAAATTGTTTTTGTGATTCTTAACAAATACATAAGAGTCAAAGAACCTCATGTGCAAAAAAAGATGATGCCATTTTGATCCATATGTTGACGATATCTTGAATAATGTTAGTGATATTTTTTCACTTTAAATACCTACAACTTGTATCATATCAATGTTAAGAGGACCATATGGAAGAAAATAAAGATATATCAATGTTTTTATTAATGTTTACTTAATAAATTATTTAAATCTTGACTTGCACGAATTTCACGTGTTACGTTTTAGCTTACCGTTGTCATTGACGGTATCCGGAGACTGGACACTGGCCAGGTAGGGGTCGGGTTGACCCATTGCGGTCCCGAATACGCATATGCCTGGAAATATACAAGATTACACGCGCTGTTCGTGTATCCAAACAGTGTCTTAGATTTAGAAAAGGAGTAAATGGGTTCATGTGTTAAGTTGCTTACAATTCAACATGCATTATGAATACATCGTATCTGCACCCTCTTACATGATAAAAATAAAAGTAATAAGCAATTTCTGATCATATAATCATATTAATATCATATTTTAAGTCATTAATTGTAATACAATGAAAACAAAACAAAAAACAAAAAATACTTGTTTGAATTTAAATCAAATGTAACGAAATATTATAAAAAGTTTTGTATTAAGATAATACCGATGATGCGAACACATGTAATGATACAATTCATAATTATTTTTCTTTTGTTGTAACTTTTTTTTATTATAGCGTAGAAAAATAATAAATATATTATATAATTAGCTATGTTTCTCAACGGAGTAGGCCAGTATTTGGTCATGTAACCTGCTAGACGGTGGACTGGTGACCTTGAGAGGAGGCGCAGTATGACAAGATTAACCACGCAGTAGGTGCCAGATGGTGTCTTTTTCGTCCGATACCCCCAAATCGATCAAGATTTATTTTGGCACGTTTATCCACATATAATCTTTATATTAGACAATTAGAGTCAATAAATGTGATCAAATATCAACTGCAGGTCGCTGATTGGTTCAATTTCTGTATAAACTAGTATACATTATATATACAGTAGTATATGTGTATTTGTAAACTTACTTTTATAGATGTCCTGACCACCACCACCACCCCCTTTCACAAACACACACGTAAGGCAATTCGGAAATTTTCTAATTTTGGCTATCCCTCCCCCACCCCCTCGTATTTTGGAAATTTTACGCCTCAAAATCTTGCATCCGCACTCGATGACCACTTCCCTCGCTTTTATTTTGATGCGGACCGTCCTTTTAGAACCAGTTGAAAGAGAAAAAAAAACGAATGCAAAAGAGCATTGGGTGACTTTAATTTTTAATGTAGACGATCAATTAAATCAAGTTTTCTATCACCATTTGCACGGCTACCGAGTGCATTCTTTTTTCAGTTCAATTAACAACATTAGAGACAAAGCCAACAGGCATCTCATTTCATTTCATGAAAAGAAAAGAAGAGACAAGTAGTATACGGATCAAAGAAACAGCCGATTAAACTGACGTTCGTCCACAATTCGAATATTGTTCTACAGTCTGACAACAACGGTAGACATCTCTTTACAGAAGTATAAGACGCCAGTTTTTACCTTTTTAATAGTTCTAACTTTGCAAAACTATTTCTTAACTGAAAAACTTATGCTAATTTTTTAGTTATTTTTTTCTGTTAATAATATCTTAATATTCAAATATCAACATATTTTCAGTTTTGTTGTGAACTTGGTCTTACTTTGAAGAGAAAGTTATATATTATATTTCTATCGTTTATAATTCCTTTACACTCGAATAATTGTTTATGTGAAATGTGTGCACTGAGAAATAAAGATAACATATACAAAAAGGGAGTATAAACACATGATTGTGTTAATGTAAACGAATTATTTCTTTCAGAATATTTTGGTATAAAATTTGAGTATTATAGGACAAGGAGAGCTCGCAGCTCAACAGCTCAAACATGAAACATTTTTGAGAGTAGCAATACATTTAAATTATGGACAGCCTGATAGTTCCTTTTTGAAATTGATTAAGATGGTTTTTTACTTTATTATTATTATTATTATTTTTATAATATTGTCTGTAGGAAGAACACCCCCCCCCCCAACCCCCCCCAAAAAAACCCAAAAAGAAAACAAACAAACAAACAAACAACAACAATGGAAATGATCGGTAAACGAGAGAGAGAGAGAGAGAAAGAGGCGCATTGGTCCAGTGATTACATGAATTCGGATCCGAAGGTCGTGGCTTCGAACTCCAATTGGGGCAAGGAATTAGTATGGCATTTCAAAAAGGGACTTTTTCTCATAGCTTGAAACTAGGAACCATCATTTGCATTCCAAAAGAGAAAAAAACAAAACAATTTTTAATTGGAGGCCTATTACTCTCTTAAATGTTATTTACAAGCTAGCATCAGGAAGTATAGCTAATAGATTAAAAACTGTTTTAGATAAATTAATCTCAAAAGAACAAACTGGTTTTGTTCAAGGTAGGCAAATAAGTGAAAATACCAGACTGTTATATGATATTATGAAAGTGACAGAAGACAAAAAAATACCAGGTTTATTAATGCTTATAGATTTTGAAAAGGCTTTTGATACATTATCTTTTAACTTCATTGAAAAAACATTGTATTTCTTCAACTTTAGTAATGAGTTTATAAAATGGATCAGGCTTTTTCTGCATAATACTAACACATGTATTCAACTTAATGGATTTTTGTCCAATTTTTTCACAGTGGGACGTGGCTGTAGACAAGGGGATCCTATTTCTCCTTATATCTTCATTTTATGCACAGAGATTTTAAAATTAAAGATAAAACAATCAAAATACATAAAAGGCATTATTATAGATGGAGAAGAATATAAAATCTCTCAATTTGCTGATGATACTTCCCTTTTTATGGATGGATCTGAACAATCGTTAAAATATGCATTAAAGGTTTTAACTGATTTTTCCCGTTTTTCAGGACTAAAAGTTAACTTTGATAAAACTAAACTAATTTGGATAGGATCATTAAAATACAGTTCTAAGTCCATAAAAACAAAATGGAAATTAACATGGGGGGAAACACATTTTAGAGTCCTTGGAATAAATTTTGATGTAAATCTTGATAAAATATTAGAAATAAATTTTAACGAGAAATTAATTAAATTAAAAAATTCAATAATATACTGGAAGAGACGGAAACTTACACCAGTAGGCAGAATTACTGTTGTAAAATCTTTGTTATTGCCATTATTTACTAATTGTTTCATTAATCTGCCAACTCCAGATAAGAAAATGATAAAAAACATAAGTGATCTTATGTATAATTTTGTATGGGATGGAAAGTCAAGAATAAAACATGATGTATTTGTTAAAAACTATGAAGAAGGTGGACTTGGAATGGTCGATATAGATAGCTATATTCATAGATTAAAAATCAAATGGTTAAAACAATATATTGTGAATTCCAGTGGTAAATGTTTTAAACTAATTAACACACAATTGGATCTACACAAAATCTTTAACTTGGGGGGATTATATTGCGAACTTGCTATGAAAAAAATTAAAAATGCTTTCTGGAATGACGTATTGAAGGCTTATACTATATTTATTAAAAAGTATTATATTAAGAACACAGAAGATCTTTTATAATGATCTATTTTGTGCTAATAAAAACAACATTTTATTTATAAAATCATTATATGACAGATGTGTGATATTTGTTAAAGATATAGTAGATATTAATGGCAATTTTTTAAATAGGGAGGTACTAGAAAATAAATATAGAATAAAAATTGACTTTTTACAATATCATTCTCTTACTACTGGAATAAAACATTTTATCAATAAAAGTAATATTCCTATGACTATTAAACAAGAGTATCTATATCATCCATGTATTAACTGTTACATTAAATTTATTGTTATGAATGATAAGTCAATATATGAGATTTTGATTAAAAATGAAACTGTACCTATTTCTCGTCTAAAATGGAATCTTATTTTTACTGATGTTGACTTAAATTGGAATGAAATTAATAGCTATGTATTTAGATGTACAAAAGATACATATATACAATGGTTTCAAACTAGAATTATACATAGAATTTTAGCAACTAATTCATTGTTATATAAAATGAAAATTGTGTCCAGTAATTCATGTACCTTTTGTCATGATCATGAGGAAACACTTATGCACATTTTTTGTGAATGTTGTTTTATTAAACCTTTGTTAGATTACATAAATGATATTTTAAAAAGTAACAAATTAGAAAAGAAGATTAACAATAAATTAATTATTTTAGCCTCAGAAGATAGTACAAATGAATATGATATTTTGTTTTTAGAATTTAAAAGATACATATATTTATGCAAAAGGAAAAAAATCATCCCCACCAACATAGGACTGAAATTAAGTTTTAAATTTGGATATAGCATTTATAAGGAGGTATTATCTGACAATTCAAAGCCCAAAAATTGGTCAATTATACAACTATTTATTAATTTATAATTGCTATGTACCTGTATGTTGTGTTTATTTTCCTAACAAATTCTAATAAGTATGAAATGGTTATTTGTTTATATTACAACATGTCAAAACTATACAATACAAAAAAAAATCAAACTTTAAATTAAAAGTGATAATATATATGTATATATTACTGTCATTATTATCCAAATATATATATGTATTTTTGAAATGTAAGGTGGCTGCAGGATGGTTCCCCGACCTGCTGACACCTATGACGGGGATAATAAAAGTTTGAAAAAAAAAAAAATAGTATGGCATTTCAAGGGGCAAAGTACTGGTCTAACCCGAGAACCACCGAGAGGGATTTGTATAATTTGTAAGAACGTTTTCCAATCAACGTACACAAAAAAAAGCCAATAGCTTTCCAGGATTATTGAGTCCTTTTTGTTTTCCCGTCATGAATCAGACCGTCTTAGATGGGAAGTTCTAATATTCCTTCCAAACCTGTAGTATATTCCATTAATTTCATGATTTTATTGTTGTTATTTTTTCACAAGTTATAGTCAAGATACTAAAACTGACATATTGTCAGATATGAAAACACTTCAAAGAGGGTTATCCAGAGCGTATACACATTTTTTTTTTGTTTTAGCAGTGAAAATAATTAGAGCCCCGCCTTTTCCCGTCCATGGTCAACTGCTGACAAACATTTAACAAACAAAGTTCTTTTGTATAAACCGGGTAAACCATTGACTACCTATAGCTGATGGAAATCATGTAAGACCCGGGGTTAGAATATATCTACACACGCTAGAAAGGTCAATTGTCTAGTTGCCCCCGTCCCCCGACAGAAAACCTCTGCATCTGTTCCTGAAAGTTAAACCTCTACCTCATATACACCCTTGCTGACGTATTGGCAAACTAAACAGAACCATGCTGTCAGATCAGGGTCTACTCTAGCTGCTCATAAAAACATTGTACAACACGGCAGGAAAAAAACTGTTTCATGGACCGTTTAAAGTTCAGTTAATTAATATTCAATCAGTCATGAATATGAATGAGGTTAAATGAAAGGCATCATATAGCGCGTGTGTCTAAGGGAGGTACCGCCTTATTCAAGATCAGTGTACGTTTGCACCACAGGGAATCGACTTACTGTCCACAGTGCCGGATCCAGGAGTTCATGTTAGGGGGCGCTATGTTTGAAAAATATTCCAAGCCATTTTTTATTAAATTAAAGATGTGAAAAAGTGCATTCTGGTGTGTTTTTAGGGGTTGTGTGTCTACATTTATGTATGGTCGGGAAATTTTAGAGGGAGCGCGCGCCGAGTGCCACACCCTCTGAATCCACCTGTGGTCCATATATATAAAGTTTTCAGAATAATTGAGTTACTTTAAGAAAACTCAAGTCGTAAATAATATATACAACTTTCTGTTTCACATTCCTAAAAAAACAATCAAATTTCACATATTCCCAATTCATGTAAAAGTCAATGGTTAAATACCAATTTCATGGAAATATCTGTTCCGTATCTTGGTACGTGATTGCATGGGGCAGTGTACAAATTCTTAATACACAATACTCTATTACTAGTTTACGCGGACTATGACGTTGTATACATAATACGAAACATAATATTTGGAACTTACGTTTAGGAGTAGTGTCAATAAAGATTCTTTTTTCAAGCCTTTGTTCAGAAGACTAGAGGAAAAAGCAAAGAACACACACGGAAATCTTCACTTTGGCAGGCAGCTTTAAAATATATATTCACATCATATTGATTTCACTATGTTTGTATTGTCTCCGCATGCCATTGTAAATGTTGAAGTTTATGGTGATGGGCCGAGTGTCTAAGCCTATAATAAAATTATGTTCTGTTATGTCCTATAAAATGCATTTTTCATACAATATGATTGACATATATCGACGAATACATTAAATTATAATTTATTACCATGAACAATCAACAAAATTTCAATGTTAATTACATTCGAAATGTTAATGTTCATTGCATTATTTAGTTTGTCCCACGAACCGTGATCATGTTACGGTCTGACATATGTAGAATATGATTAACCAAAAGGATTTTTGACATTTCAAAGTAAAGATGTACGAGATAGATTGAGCCTTATTTTAACCATAGCATGTAGATTACTGATGCTCTTTTATGAACATGTATAAAAAGTACACGCCTTTGAATAGATTTATTAAAGTAAATCACCCATATGAATTTCTCCGCCACGTTTCTCATCACCGTATATTGTATATATTAGTTATCATATACTTTAAATTAAAAGGATGTTCTATATGTTGTACACATTGATAATACGATGATTGATTGAGTTAAAACTGACTATCTGCAGTCAATATCGGAAAATGAGATAATATCGTACGTATCCCAAATGTATCGTCGAAAATCTAATTTTAGAAGTAATACTCGTAATGTTTGTGGTCTGCCAGTAGAATGTCTAAATTAATGTGTTTCTTTAGTAGTAAATTAGTAATTAAATTAATTATCATATCACTTTTGCTGAGCACCACCCGCTATTTTCCCACAGAGTAACATGCAAACACATGCTTAATGTAATGCTATGTACCTGAAAGAAAAGCGTTAGCTATCCATCATTTGTACGCATAGTTTTTGTCAAAATGAAAGACAAGAGACTCAAAAATGAGTTAAAACGATTTGGCCAAGTCTTGTCATTATTTGGCACATTTTCTTTTTACAAGAAATGGCATTTTATAAGTCAAAGTTAAATCTTTTGATCAATACAGAAAAAGAAACGACCATAAATATGCCAACATCGTCATATCCTATCCTTAAAAGTATCCCATTTAGGAAACAGGAATATTTGAATTATCAAAGTTCTGAATTTAGCTGACTTTAAATTTTAAGGTCTTTTTTCGCCCTTTCTATTTTGATTAATTCACAGTATTGAAGATCAAAAAGGCTTAATTTTTGTAACTGGTAGTCAGTTTGGTACATAACCAATACAATTGCACAGAGTCCACGTGATCTTAGGGCATAAAGGGCATAGCTTGTTGCGGCGGTAACTGATTTAGCCATGTTTCGTATGTAGCTTTATATAGCTTACTTTTAGCCATCACGTGCACTGTCAATCAAACGTAAGAGGAGTCGGTTCCGTGGCTTTTTTCGAATAGGATTGCAGTATTTCAGTGATTTTTAGTTTAATTGCACCCTTATCTGATATTGTAGGTAATATGAAATGAATATTGCACTGAGAAACTGGACCGGATTGAAGTAGAGAAAGGATTGAAATAGATGCTATTAATGGGATAAGGACAACTGTTAACATTTGATGCACCATTTCAAGTTTTCAATATGTCAGGCGGGCATTTTTCATATAGACAATAACCTCTATGAAGGATCGGTACTCGCCATCCATCTATTTTCAGACTCGAATGACTTAAGAAAATAACTAATTTATCATCAAATAAATGACGGTTATGGTCGGTAGCAGTGAAAGACTTTATCAATTTATTTAAAGTACAGGAGCATGACAATGACGGCAGTTAGTGGAAAGATTCTTTAGCGGACAACATGAAGCAACTACTTTATACTCAGAAAATCTTTTTGAGAGAAAAAATCACGAGTCAAATACTCCTCACTAAAAACTAATGATTAAATGATAATCTGATTCTGGATGTTCACTGCTGACTGAAATCTTTGACTGGGTAATAGGTTTGGTATGACTATTACTATTTAACAGATCATAATTGAAGTATGTCATAATACAAGGTGACTGAGTTGATTGACTTCAGCTATCAAGTGTGATTTCTTTAACCAGGTCCCTGTCACTGTAGCAATTTTCTACGGGACGGTCTATAACACTCATAATCTGTAAAACTTCACTATCCGAAAAAATGTGATTCTAGATATCAAACTACAAAATTGCTAAATTTCAACTTCTGGTTGGGTCAACATTAAAGTGATTTTGTGCTGGATACAAGATATAAGATGTTTTATTGTAAAGGCCATTGGCTAAGAATACAACAGGACTACAAAGCGATTAAGCATGATGTAACTTAGTGAACAGTATTTAGAGGCGTGTGTACATAATAAACAAACGTTTTTATTTTGTCCTAAGAGAAGTTTCACAAAACAAACAAGAATTCCCCCGATTCCAGTAAATATCAGGCAATACGCCGTGTTTCTATACCGATTGAAATTCATTGTGTCGGAAAACCTTTCAATCGCTAAAAGTGACATGGTGGCTGGAAATGTATATGTACATTGAAATGCAGTTGTTGTAACAAAATATATTATTAAAGGCTTTGTTATCTTTTTAACGGTTTTGAAGATTTTCATGTTAAAGTTTTGTATTCCCTATTAAAGTGGTATAATTTTCACGACGCAGACAAAATTTATCACGCGAAAAGGCGCCTTAAATAGCATTTCAATTTCAGTACATATATATTAAAGTCATTTTGAAAGACTTTGGTAAGTCACGATCTGGGACAGAACTACTGAATTTCAGTTTGGATGTAATGGCATTGAGATTTTTTCTGGTGAATTTTAACCCTTTAGATCACAATTTAATAATGTGCAAGTGTTCTGGTATTGAAATCAATATCGGACGTGAGCACCTCTAGCTCTAATGAGTGTATCCACGCGTCGTCGCATCGAATTGACGTAACGTTGTACAAGTCCGTTGGGAAGATTGTTCCATTTATGAATCAATGCATTTGTCAGCTCTTGGATATTTTGTGGAGCATGTCTTTGGCAATGTTTCTGCCAAGCTCGTCCCAGATATGCTCTATTGGATTCATATCCAGGTCATTGTTGGTCATTGCATGACGTTAACGTTTGCTGCTGCTAGGTGAGCGCGTGTAATTCTTGCTGTGTGGGGACAGGCATTATCTTGCTGGAAAACAGCTGGAGCCTTTCTTCTCAAAAACGGAATAGCTTCTGCATTTAAAATATTGTTAATGTACCCTTGGGCATTTAAGTTGCCTCGCAGAACGATAAGTCGGGTTTTCTGCCCCCCCCCCCCCCCCCCCTACCATTACGCCACCACCCCCAAAACGATCATGTTCTCATGCCGGCGATAGACTCGTGTGCGGCCGTCGGCATTTCTCAGATTGAATCGCGATTTGTCCGAAAACAGGACAGTGTTCCAGTCACGTCGACGCCAGTGACGGTGGGCACGTGCCCATGCCATACGGGCCTGACGATGGCGTAATGTCAGTATACCACCGGTATATGGGCGTCGGGCTCTAATTGGGCGTCTTTGTGTGCGTAACCTATTGCATATAGTTTGTGCACTTAAGTTAAACAAAGGTGCCGTCAACGTCCTGGGTCTGAAGCGGTTACGTAAGTGCATTAAGATAATGGCACGATCATCCCTTCGGATACTTGCCCTTGGTCTACCTGACTTGTGATGATAGGACACACCACCTGTTTGCATAAAACGTCTAACAAGCTCATGAATTGTGTTGCGACTGCAGTTAAAGGTTCTGCTAACGTTGACAACGGAAGCACCGCCCTGGAGCATTCCAATAGCCCTATTTCTCTCGGCTTCTGACAACCGTGGCATTGTAAAACTTGTCAACTTTAGATGTGAATTTCACTGTGTGATCACTGATGACATGTATAGTGCTTTGTAACACTGTCTACCGGTTACCGTTCCGCGTGCACGAGCCCCACGTGTAAAAACGGAAATTTAACGCCTAGCTGTATTTGACTGATACCATGACGACGAAACGATGCACGTGTAAAGTGTGTCGATAGTACATGTTTGTGCAATATACACAATTTGTATAAATTCGCAGATGTGCAAAATATTTAAAAACTAAAAGTGTCAGGTTTCTTTTTTTGTTGAGTGTATAAAAGACCAGTAAGTTATTTTCATAAATTCGCTAAGTGTAAATGAATGGTTACAAAAAAGTTACATTGTAAAATAATCTGAATCTATAACAAATACGTTGTAGATCCCAATACTGGGTTTTACACAACGGAAAAAAATATAAAATAAGAAAAGCTTATCTCTTGTTTTACAAAATGCCTCTATTTTCCCTGTTTCATATTCATGGAAAGCTTATTTAATTTTCAGTACATGTATTTTGAAAGATTTTTTTTTTTAAATTCGCTGATCTCTTTGTAACAATGTCGATGTATTTTAAACATGTGCAATGAAATAAAACAATCAGTCGATCAATCATTTCATAGTTCGATAGATCAATAAATAAACTTACATAAGTTATTCAGGAAAAAATATGTTATTCGCCAGGAGACGCCATATTGTTTCCTGGTAACTTCCCCCGTGTGACTTGATTTTTGCTTTTGAACTATTCGTACGGAATACCGTGTTTACAGATTAATTAGAAAGCAGTTCGACTGCGAACTTCGTTTATTTCGAAGTGCATTGTTGTATATTGTGTCGTGTTGTATGCATCACAATGTATTACATATTAGCCATGTTTGCATGTACCGTTTATATGTGTTCGGCCGATGGCATATTGTAGTGCCGATTTACCTAATAAATTGAGTTGAGTTGTTGAGTTGTAGGTTAGGATAGTTGTGAATGTGTGGTTAAGCAATTAGCGGGTTTGATTTAGAAAGCTGGAGAGTTGGTTGATGAGCCAGTGTGTTTGGAAAGTGAGTGATTAGGCGATGTGCGATAGAATAATCGAATTATTCAATCATTACAAACCGAGATAAAAATAATCTTTTCTTTAGATTTTAATGAACTGAGTTTGCAGTGGGTTTGTATCAGTGATATTTACAAAAGTATAAAAGCCAATTTCTCACAATAAGTTCAGGCCATGAAAACCTGATCGATTTCAAAAGCATATGCAATAAACATTTACCATAACTATCGTATATACTACCACAAGGAATAACAAGAGACTCAATGTGCATTTCCTAACATCAAGATTTCATATCTTCCAATTTCAATTCTGATTGGGGCCATCCAACATCCGAACTAATACAATGTGGACCTATGGTGCAGAGGCACGAATAGTTTTCAATAAAACGATAAACATGATTCGTTTTTAACGAACAAATACAGCCCGGCTAGAAGTACATGTTTATGTGTTGGTTAGTGTGTAAAAATATATTTCCACTTCTACCACATTGATTACTACATAATTTTGTTAAAACGCTGGATTTCACTACAGGAGTATACATGTATAAAAATGTTTATCCGTAGTCAAATATGATACTTTTGAAAAAAATAAATGCAAGTGTGTCCATTTTTCTTCTTAATGACAACGAATGCCATCATTATCGAAAATTCTGTTTAGGATTTTTGACGTCATATCAATTTGCGTCACTACTTTTAGACGTTTTATATGATTGCTTTTCATGAATTTACTTGTCAAATTAGCTCTTTTATCATTTTGTTGCCAAATTGGTATAAAGTTATTGTGCTATTTTATGTATTAGAAAAATCGGCCCACTATTTTGGAAGAATCAGCCCACGATTTTCAGATCGGCCTACGATTTTCGAATCTGTCCACGAACTGGGACGGGACCTCGATCTGAAAATTACATAACGATATCTAATTATCACAATCAAATTATATTTTATTTCTTGATTTCTATTTTTTATTAGGACTTTCTGCCTACAGGCAGAAAGTCATATTGGGTTTGTACTGTTTTTTTATTCTTCTTCTTCTTCTTCTTATTATTATTCTTTTTTTCTTCCTCTTATATTTGTGTTAATTTCGAGGTGTTGCCATTGACTCAGAACAATGAAAATTTTATGACATATATTTCAAATCATGAGCTTTCGGATGCAATGAATTTTATATTCATACGACGTCATATGACGTCAGATTTGACGTCAGGTGAAAAAGTTTGTACGCGGTCTACAGCCATTATTTCTGGACCGATTTTCATCAAAATTTCACAGAATGTGTATGTTAGGCTCTAGTTGTGCATCCCTGTGTCCGTTTTTCAAAATTCGAAAAGTCCATGGTTCCATAGCGAATCCAAGATTCGAACCAAGGTCGTAAATTTTAAAATGCTTATAAAATCTGTCCTTTTTAAGATAGAAAGTTGATATTTGGTCAGTATATAGGTCTCTAGAAGTTTTAAACATTTTGTGAAAATAAATGTCATATGACGTCACGTGACGTCATTATATGATAATGTATTTCCAATATTAACAAGAATATTTCTATATATTGAAATTGTCGAAGGGCAATGAAAATTTAATGACACATGCTTCAAAGGCGGAAATTTTGATTTCTATGATTTTCATATGCCTATGACGTCATATGACGTCACACTTGAAATATGCAACAAAAGTTTGTACGCGGTCTACAGCCATTGTTTATGAACCGATTTTCATCAAATTTTCACAGAATGTGTATATTAAGTTCTAGTTGTGCATCTCGGTGTCCGTTTTTCAAAATTCGAAAAGTCCATGGTTCTATAGCGAATTCAAGATTCGAACCAAGGTCGTAAATTTTTAAATGCTTATAAAATCGGATTTATTTGAGATAGAAAAGTGATATTTGGTCAGTAAATAGGTCTCTGGGAGTCTTATACATTTTGTGAAAATAAACGTCACATGACGTCACTTGACGTCATTATATGATAATGTATTTCTAATATTAATAAGAGTATTTCTATATGTTGAAATTGTCGAAGGGCAATGAAAATTTGATGACAAATATCTCCAACGTTGAAATTTAGATTTAATGTTTTAAGGCCACGAAAGTTTGTACACGGTCCAGAGCCATTATTAATGGGCCGATTTTTATCAAATTTTCACAGAATGTGTATATTACGTTCTTATTGTGTATACCGGTGTCCGTTTTTCAAAATTCGAAAAGTCCAAGCATCTATGGCGGATCCAAGATTCAAACCAAGGGCGTAATTTTTTAAATGCTTATAATAACTGTCCTATTTGAGATAGAAAGTTGAAATTTTGTCAGTTAGTAGGTCTCTGGGTGTCTAATAATTATGTGAAAATAAACGTCATATGACGTCACGTGACGTCATTTTTTTATTATTATTATTCTTTTTTTTCCTAACTAAACGTTTATTTTAATATGTTGCAATAGTCCTAGGACCATAAAATATTTATGGGTTATTAGTCAGGTGAGGACATTTTGATTTCAATGAGTGTCAGCAGCCTATGACGTCACATGACGTCACAGCTAAAAATAGTGAAAAATGGTGTTTGCGCTCTACAGCCGTCATTTATAATCGGATTTTCTTCAAATTTACACAGATGGTACATCTTGAAACTAAGGTGTGCATATCCTGTCAGCTAACCGAAATTCCGAAAGACCGAAGTTCTGTGGCTGAAATAAGATTCGAACATAGGACCGAAAATATCATTTTAGGATTAAAGAGCTTCAGGATGAGATAGAAAGTTGAAACTTACACAGTTTGCAGTTCTGCAGAATTTCTACATATATTTTGATTCCTGGCGTCATATGTCGTCATATGACGTCATAAGCATACTTTTTAAATTTTATTTTAGGGCAATGATTTCGACATGATGCCAATTGTTCAGAATAATGAAAATTTCAGAGTTATGACAGTAAAGTATGCGCTTTTGAACAAAAGCATCTTCAGCACCCTATGTCGTCATATGACGTCAGAGCTAAAAATAGTGAAAAATGGTGTTCACGCTCTACAGCCGCGATTTATGGTCGGATTTTCTTCAAATTTTCACAGATGGTACATCTTGAAACTTAGGTGTGCATATCCTGTCAGCTGACCGAATTTCCGAAAGACCGAAGTTCTGTGGCTGAAATAAGATTCGAACATAGGACCGAAAATTTCATTTTAGCATTAAAGAGCTTCAGGATGAGATAGAAAGTTGAAACTTACACAGTTTGCAGTTCTGCAGAATTTCTCAATATATTTTGAGTCGTGACGTCAAATGTCGTCATGTGACGTCCTAAGCATACTTCTTAATTTTCATTTTAGGGCAATGATTTCAACATGATGCCAGTTGTTCAGAATAATGAAAATTTTAGAGTTATGACAGTAAAGTATGCGCTTTTGAACAAAAGCATCTTCAGCACCCTAATGACGTCATGTGACGTCAGAGCTAAAAATATTGAAAAATGGTGTTCGCGCTCTACAGCGGCCTTTTATGGTCGGATTTTCTTCTAATTTTCACAGATGGTACACCTTGAAACTAAGGTGTACATATCCTGCCAGCTTACCGAAATTCCGAAAAACCGAAGTTCTGTGGCTGAAGTAATATTCGAACATAGGACCGAAAATTTCATTTTAGGATTAAAGAGCTTCAGGATGAGATAGAAAGTTGAAACTTACACAGTTTGCAGTTCTGCAGCATTTCTACAAATATTTTGAATCGTGACGTCAGAGGACGTCATAAGCATACCACTTATTTTTAATTTGGGGCAATGATTTCAACATGATGCCAATTGTTCAGAATAATGAAAATTTCAGAGTTATTGCAGTAACGTATGCGTTTTTGAGCAACAGCATTTTCAGCACCCTATAACGTCACGTGACGTCAGAGCTAAAAATAGTGAAAAATGGTTTTCGCGCTCTACAGTCGCCATTTATGATCAGATTTTCTTCAAATTTTTACAGATGGAACATCTTGAAACTAAGGTGTGAATATTTTGTCAGCTAACCTTAATTCCGAAAAACCGAAGTATTGTGGCTGAAATAAGATTCGAACATAGGACCAAAAATTTCAATTTAGGGTTAAAGAACTTCGGGATGAGATAGAAAGTTGAAACTTACACAGTTTGCAGTTCTGCATAATTTCTTAATATATTTTGAGTCGTAACGTCATATGACGTCATAAGCATACTACTACTACTGCTACTTTCTTTTTTTTTTCTTCGTAACTAAACGTTTATTTTTCGCGGAATACAATGTCAATTGTTCAGCATGAACATGAAATACTATCAGAGGTGAGTCATTCCATGAAACTTCTATCTCCTGCTTTTTGCATAAACACAGGTTGCAGAAAGTCCTATCATTCGTTTTGACGAATGACATCTAGTTATTATTATTTTTCATTATTTATCAAGACTCTTTTTTCATTATAATGGTAGAATTATGAACACTTTGTAATAAATGGGCAATTTTTAATAATTTTTATTTAATGATTTATTTTTTTTTTCTATTATGACGTAATATTCTGTACAATATCCTGCATAGCATTTTTTTTATGTTTCAGGAAATTCAAATATGTAGTATCCTTTATTTTGATTAAAGTCTCTGGCCGAAATGCTATCACAATGCATTAAATTGTACAGATTTCATATATAAACTTCAAGTAATACGTTATTACTTTATTTATCTGAAAAAGCACATTCGCCTGAAAACAATATCTATAACTAATGTAGGTGAGGTGATAAAATAACTTCAGTCACTATTTTTCAAATGATAAATATATAATTACTATAATACCTCTTCAGTCGAATAGAACTTTTACTTTCATTGATTTTAGATCAGGCCGTTACACACATTTCAGGTATATATTTTTCCTATAATTCAAACATTTAGCAATTCACATGTGTGTGTGTGTATTCTACAAATGAAAAAAAAAGACATTTTTTGTATTGATAACAAAAACTGACCATTGTCTCTATACAAGTTATATTATCAATTGATGTGGTGTATTTGATTTGAAAGCAAGCCATTTTTTAACCACTATATTAGGTCGATTTCCTACCTACCATACTTAAAGCTAAGGACGAATTCCATGAGTTATTGTTTCTCAGCAAACATATCAACATATTTCATTTCTAAGTCAATATTATTGTGATGAAGGTAGTAATTCATTTTAACCTAGTCATGTAAATAACATCTTCGTAAAATATAACATATACATGTAATGCTATGTATTACTTACTGCTTAGTATTGTCAGAGGTATTCGGGTAGTTAAGTTGTAAAACTTTGAAAACCTGCATGGTGTAAATTTAGAAAGAATCAGGATTTTAACGTCTCTAGGATTACAAGATATTTTTTTTTCTTTTTAAATTTGAGAATTTGGTGAAAAAGAAACAAGATATAGTTAGGATTTCAGAGAGAGAGATTTCAATACAATGATATTTCAAACCTGTTGTGGGAAATGTTGTAATGTGCCGTTATGAATAGTTTACTCCATAAAAAGCCATCTCTGACATATGATCAACCAAAAGCCTTCTTTGTAAGTCTAATTAAAATCGTTTCAAGCGCATTAGCTTTGGGTGATAACATCTGATATCAATAGACCAAATAGTACCACAGGTGAAGTAGACTTTGTTGGATGTTGAATATATTAGGATTGTCAAAATCATGACTGTTTTATCAGTATTTGATATGAAATGCCAATGTTTATTGTATAAATGTTAATTCGCTCATAATATCAAAAGGTAACATTTAAAATACATAATATCGTTAAAATCGGAAATACAACATAAAGGCATTGAAGGTTATGTATTTATCATCCTGATTTCTATATTAGTTATCTATTAGTTATCTACGATTTAGCCACAATGGTTATTTAATGTCAAATTATTTGTTTACCAAATGTTACTGAAACGTACTAATGTATAATTTATTTGCTGAAACATGCATTGATCAGTTTTAATATATGTCAATCTGACACCTAAAAAGTCAAGGTTTTTGACAGGATATTTTGATATTCAATCGATAGCATTTTTGCATCTGTCCATCTCGTGTTTGTATCTTCATCGGATTGTCCCTGTATTTGCCAATCAATCTTTTTGTCAGTCATTTTGTATTATCTTTTGTTCAGTATCATAGATGTGATTTTCTCGGTCTTCAGTTTCCGTCCTTCCACTCCCATGTACTTAACATATCTACCCATTTGTGTAGTACTTAAGGTGTTCCCATCCTAATAGCCATATTACCACTTGTCACTGGATGGTTATATTTGAAATTTTGTCACTTTGAAGACATTCAAAAGTAAAATATATTTCACCAAGAGTTTTTTTTTCAAGTTTTATCTAATTTGGGGGAGATAATTCGCATATAACTAAACATTAAAGCCTATCGAAAATATGTATTTTCTATGAATATGAAAAACTGAATTTGATTTATGAGAAAAACTCATGGTAGAAAGATGCATTTAATGATTTTGTATCAATTGCCGTGAAAAAATCTAAATTTTACCATAGGAAAATAGAGAAAATCACCTTTTTTAGGTTTCAGGGGAGATAACTCATAGCAACAAAATAATCGAGGGGAGGTAATAAAAGACCATCTGTCATTTATCATAACACGTCAATTTGCCCCTAATATTACCATTGTTTGTCACTTTAAAAACTTATATACATGTGTATTGTTAAGTTATATGCATGGCTTTGATGTAATTGATCGCTATTAAGATGGGAAGACCTTAACACATCTGCCTATTTTGTGCATTAATCCCCCGCCCTCATCCCAACCCTCTGAAACTAAAAGCTTTGAATTCTGTCGCTCTTTATGTTGCTGTTTTACTTACTCTACTGTCTGATTTTTATTTTTAACTGATTGTATTGTCAAGTTTTCTGTTGACCCACTGTTTCATTAATCTAGTAAAACTCTACTCGTATAATGGGCAAATTTCCAGACCATAATAAACTATATACATGTAAATATTCTTAATCTGTATTGTTTCTATTTTACAAATAATAAATGTTAAAAAAAAAAAAAAATATGATAAAATGGAAACCCCTAAGCAACACAAAAATGGATTCAATTTAATATATTGCCCATATTTTGTCCAAATTGTTTACCAAAATAACCATGAATATATGTGCGATTTATAAATAATTTTTAATCACACGTCAAACCATGTACAAAAGTATTTTACTTAAAGTATCAACATTATCACCGTTCAGATATAACGTATGTTGAGCTTCATATGACTCTCTAGTATTTTTAACTCTTGAATTAAATGAGCAAAATATGATAATGTACCAATTTTTATTGTACATACATTTTTATTTTGGTTGACAAAATTATCTTACTTGCTAGAATTATATAACATACGAAAAAGAGCCAGACAGTAGATTCAGCAGTGTTTCGAATTCTGACTTTTCTAGTCTACGAGACTGAAATCTTGACATATTAGATCGAAAGTGATATTTATTGATATTTCCCTAAGGCTTAATTATTTTCAAATTTGTCCATCCTTTTCTGGTATAATAATTATACCACATTAAGAGGCCCTTTTACCGTTTAAGTTGAAATTAAATAAAACATTGAATAATGGAAACACACACACACACACACACACACACACACTGATTTGAACTGAAAGCATAGAATTTCTGGGATGTCGGTTTCAAACGTTGTACGAAAAACACAGAAATCCGACTGTGTGTACGTGGTCGTTATCTGAGTTGTTCAAACGTATCGTAGATTATTTGTTTAAACGACCGTTTCTTAAGCGGGTGGCCAGGAGTTCAATCTGTAAAACGCCTAAAATTGAATAACTGGGTCAATGTTTGGTGTTCAACGTAAATAACTGGTAGTCCCAGAACTTCTCAATGTCAATGCGACTGTTAACATGTTATGATATTGCAGCGTGGCATTAATCAAATTCACATAAACTCCAAAATTTAAAAAAAATATCTTCCGTATGATATGATTTGCCTTGAAATGCGTCTCTATTTTGATGAAAATCTTCTAAAACCTACTTTCTAAATCTACCGCTTTGTAGGTTTAAAGAACACAGAAGTAAGGATTATCTAAACCTAAACTTAGTTTAAATCTGATATACGCAACCCATGAGGTATAATACTTAGTCTGACACTTGTTAACAGTTTTGGGCATAGGGAAGTTAAGCTAAATGTAATCTTTACACTGGAGTTATTCTGCATCAGTTTATATTTTTGCCTCATCATCTGAATCTGCCAATCTGATGAAACACTGTACTAAATAGCACATGTTTGGAAACAATTCAAAATAGCACAGTCATGTTTCCAACATTGACATTTTTAAGAAATGTCAATTATTCGTCATTGAAGCCCTTTTAATAAGAGGCTATATCATTCGTCGATGTTATATAAAGTAAACCATGCAGAGTTCGGGACATATACTTGTTTCCTTGTATCTAGTTCGTGCTGTAGACTAATATACTATTTGTGTCTTGGATATAATACATTGATAAACGTTATGTGATTGAGTTTGGGAATGGATTGGTAAGTATTTATTTTTTGTTATTTATTATTGATAAGTTTTTCTCTTAAGTATTGCAGTATCAGTTCATTATGATTATATATTCATTACAATTTTCTAAATTGAAATAATGAATGAGTTATTTGACATTCTTTGTGTAGTTGTGAATTTCGCAAAATTTGTTTTTGAATTATAATTTTTTTTTTTTAAATCTTTGATTCTGGAACGCTTACGTGTTAATAAGTGGAAACAGTCTCCTAGAGACTAGGTGTCAATTGTTGTTGAGAGAGAGAGAGAAATGAATATTCGGTTGAACACCATTGAACACGAGCGTGCTGTGTGGGCGAGTGTATGGGTGTGACAAAAAAGACAAAATGTTATTATATGTTTATACAATGTACAATGTGAACAATGTTACGTTGGTAAAGATATTTTATGTCATGTTCTCTTTAAAATAGGAACATAGTCACAACTGTTAATCAAAGAACGGAAGAAAAAATAATGAAAGGAGTGTTAGTAGTATACAATTTACGTAAATAAAATAGGTAAAGTTGATGAGGTTAATTATTCTATTCAAATCACATCGTATTTGCGATAATTTCCTGTACAGTCAAAGAACGCTCAGTAAGATAGGTATTCGTGTGAGATTCATATATCCACCCGTGTAGTTGTTACAAGATTTACGCATTTCATCCTGTACAAATTTCAGTTACATAACACATCTATCATACTTGTAACTTGCAGTGTTCCCTAATGATATCTCACAAGCAATTGTTTTGAGACACATGCCAAAAATAACTTTAAGTTAGGACGGATAATACAAACATCAACGTATTTACAGCTCTTTTTAAACAGATGAATTTGAACTCGATTACCACGAGGTAAACCTTTAAATATCATTATACGAATAGGTAATCTCTACAAAATATTGATACAATGTACAGATCAATTAATTAAACCAGGCATATATACTTTATCGCATCATTTAATAAGTGATTTGTAACTGACATATTTTAATTACCGCAGTCTGAACTTACAAATCTAAATGATCACCCTGAGTGTTGTTATAATATATCAAATGATATCAAATCATTCACAGTGATCGAAAAAAAAAATCAAGTTTAACACCAGATCATACTAGCATGATGGCCGTTTGAGGAAACATTTTATTTTCGAAACCTTAATTATTTTTATTGTAGTCGTCATTATGAACTTCATGCGGTTGCTTACGAGTATGTAAGCCGCTAAAATCTTTGTATGATCCTGTCAAATACAACGTGCTGACCCTATATATAAATCAGCAAGGTCTTCCTTTGAGGGTCCAATTTAACGATATATATGTATCGTAGCAAATGATATACCGTTATCGACAGGAATGACCAAACTACCTATTTGTGTAATATAGTTGTAACTGTATCCATATATTTATTTATAATTGATTTAGAGGAAAGGACTAAAATACAGCATGTGTAGTTGTTTATATTTTATCTTTTACATTCCATGAAATAGTTGTTCTGTTGGAAAAAATACACCGATTTCCATTTCACTCGCGGATTCACCAAGACTAGAGCGCTGCTTCTTTTTCTATAGATTGTTGCTGTTTTAAGAGCCCTACACTCCTTCTGTAATGATGATATCATTGGGTTCTTATTATAAATTAATATCATCTGTGAAATTCTTATAATTCTACCCTTACTTATGTGATGGGAATAAGTATTGTGAATGAAATTCTTTCTCAGTCAGTTCAAAATTTTAAGAATTTATTGGAAACTTACCATCTTTCAATAGACATTACAAATGACAGAAATAAAAACATCAGACAATTTTTATACTTACGTATAACCATCTGTACTCAGAGCAATATCAAAACAGGTCACGAAAAATCGAATGTGATTTAGCCTACTAAAATCCATTGTTAATTGTTATGGAGAAGTTCCTCGGGAACATATGTGATAACATTTCATGTATAAGTCATTAGTAGAATTAAAATATGTCAAGTCTGTAAAAATATTTTTGTGGCCACTAATTCTCCTCATTTGTTAACCCCGTATTAGGTCATTAAGAGTCAGGGAACCATCCCCAGTTGACTTTACAATGTAAATAGAATATTGTTTCATAATCAGGATTTTACATAGTAAACATGTACTATTTTATATTTTATTGTACCACATGGATAGGTTTTCATTTTTTGCGTTGAAATTATAATATAGCATGAGAAAAAGTAACCCAATAAGATATTTCTTACACATTAAATCAAGGTTAAAGGTAAAGGTGTCAATATTTAAAATATGTTTAAAGGGTTTATTTCAGACATCAATCTTCAATTAAACTTTTCAAAACAAACCAATTAGAATCTTTAGTTGCAATTATGTTGGTTTTTCTATAAATTTATAAATCTAATCTAAGTATCCGCTTGAATCCTTTAACTGTTTAAATTGTATTATGCTGTACTGTATTATATTTTTTCAGTCTACACAAATATTTATATTCCTTTTTAATTTCAAGACACACTATGTCAAGTTTGTATTCTTTTCAAATTATCCCAATTAAACATTCAATTTCACTTTAACGCATTTTAAATTCATAATATCCGGTTCAGTGTTAAATTAATCAAGAATAGGCTTTGTTTTACTACAAAACCAAAACAGATGAGACCATCCTTCAAAAAGCTTCTCACAAAAGGTACATATATTGCTTTCTTTTGAACAAAACAAGGAATTGTTGGTAATACAATTTGATTGAAACCACCGATTGTACGTGTTTCTAAGTGGATTTATTAAACAGTATTCCATATACACTCAAATTATCTTGGTTTGATACGCTAACTAGATTAACAACACTGGTATGTAAAGCTACATACAGACAAACATTAAAAACAAAGAAAAACGCTTGTTTACATTTCACATACAGTCATTTTCTATACCCTCGTGCTGTCTAAAAATGTGGCATGAACTACAGGGATATTAAAATATAAACGGGGCAAATAGAATTCTGAAAATATTTTCAAGGCGACATCTCAATCGTGACTTAGAAGTGTAATTGTTTACTGCTCAAATACTCCAAATATAAGTGTTAGCTACTTCAAATGCAAATTGATAAAACTTAATCACAAAAGCATAATATGTTGGATACGTTTTTATTTTATACATACTGCCAATACAAACAATAATGTAATGCAAAGGTTATTTGACTATACGCTTCTTTACTGTACTCATCAAGGAAAGTAACTATCGGGAAGATTTTAAATTCCTTAACTCGTACCTAATTCCTATACCAAATAAAACTTATATATGATGATTAAGTTGGTTATTATTGCTCTTCTTCATGAAGATGATTTTGTTTACAAGTACATTAACAGATCCGCATATTATTTATCTATATAGTGATTTATTTTTGGCTTCAAAAATCATCAACATAAAACACGTCTATTATATTTATAGTATATGGTTTATTTCTGTATTTTTCGGTTCTATATTCCTTAATAATTTGATAATAAAATGTTGTTGTTTTTATTTGACACTATTTTCCGAAATTTAATGACTTTTGATTGACAAAACTAAGTTTATATGGAAATAAGGCCAAATATACTCTAGATATATAAATTATAATTAGTATGTACTCCTTGTAGATTTTTTTTTTAAAAAGCAATAATCTATAAACATAACACTGTGACAGAATTCCGACAATTATTTCATAAAAAGGCGTTATTCTTTTCATAACAACAGTGAATATTATTTATGCCCCATTGAATCTTATTCTCAATTTACACGGGCCTTTTAGAACACATTTTAAAAACATCTGAAACCAACGGCCTAGAGCTGAGGATATTTAGCAAATTGACACGTATAAATTGTTAGTCCATCTGTTAGTAAATAATGCTTGAGCATGTTATTAAATTGTTCAAAAAGATTATAGATTACTTCATCCGTCTTCCCTATACAGACCTATGTGAATCACATGATGGTAAATCGATATTTTTACTGATGCTATATCTATCTTGTAAAATGAACTAATACAATCATGGGGTTTCTATTATGCCTTAAAAGGCACATGAAAAAAAAAAAAGCAATTTAATCAAAGAGTGAGGGGTCACATGCAACGTATAATAATGTGATTGTAGTCTGTGTGGTTTTAGAAACACTGTAATAACAATTATTCTAATAATAACAATTATCCTAATTATTATACAATTACATAATTCATACGAAATATTTGCTTTGTCGGTGTCTTAAATAATATTAATAAATGTCTTAGATTTGTTGAAATCTATTTAACTGTAGCAATGTCAGGATAAGATGATAATGAAACATTAAATTACCTTTAATTTTACCATTAGATAATCTCTTTCGTAAGTATAAATATTGGCCATATAGATCAATACCTAAGTCACATTTGCTACGGTGACCGTTGGGTCTTACATTCGTCCCAACACCGTTGTATGGTTACCTATGGTGACCATACGACTTTGATATATCATTCACATAATATATTAAATCGAGATTCCTAAGCATGATATTAAGAATCATATGAACACAATTTAATTCCAAAATTAAAATTTATCAGGAAATTAGTGTAAAGTTTAAATGTTTTTATCTTGAGCTATGCCGTGCTTTATTGTTCACTTCAATATCTAGCTTAGAGCCGAAAAAAATCCATTATGTTATGGAATGTGTAATTATGTGTTAAATCTTGGTTAAAGTGTTCTATATATTATCCAAACATAACACTGGGAACAAGAAACAATATGCCCAATATCATGTTTTAACTGTTCTACATGCTCATTCTCATAGATATGGGGGCCTCCGTGGCCGAGAAGTTAAAGTCACTGACATTAAAATTTCCTCAGCCCCTCACCGCGTGGGTTCGAGTCCCGGCAAGGTCATTCGGATTCTCATGTGAGGAAGCCTTCCAGCTGGCTTGCGTAGGTCGGGGTTCTACCGGATGCTCGTGCATTCGGGGTCTTCCTCCACCTGTAATTAGCTGGACTCCGCTATATGACAGAAAAAACTGTCGAATCTTATAATAATTTATTATTTAAAATGTTTAAAAACGTACTGAATCTTTAATCGCGTAATTTATGTAATATATATTAACAATCATGAGACTTGCTTTAACATTTTTAATACTGAAGATTTTAAAGTATAAACTTTAACATCAAATTTAATAATCAGTAAATGAAGCAAGAACCTAAATCAAACGTCAATTTACCTTGGTATGTAAACCTAAAAAACGGCAAGATAACATATACATCATCTTTATTCAATATAATTATATCAGAAGTAATACTGACATAAATATAAAATTAAAAATGAATAATTAGGGCAGCCGCACGTTATATACAAGACCAACGCACGCTCTGCGTATGGTCATCGTGAATAGTGGCCTGTCAAATGCATATAGCGACCAAAAGGATAAAAACAGTATAACTATGCGTTAGGCCAAAAACAATAGTTTCGTTTCTGGTATCTAGACCGACCCCCTTTCCCAACGGCCGACCCTAAAGTGAATTTACCTTTCCTTTTTTTTTTTTTTTAAATATATATTTTTTTTTTACTTTTCGTTTCGTATGTAAAATAAAAATAAATAAAAACAAAATAAATCCCGACCTACCTCTTTTCTATTTGCAGTAGACCAGAACGGATTTTTTTTTGGCTCATACGGTCTGAAAAATATAAGGATATTTACGTCCGCCTCATCTTCGTCGTAGAGCTAACTTAAATACATACGCGCATAATGTAGTTATTTTCTATATAGACAAACTAGGAAAATTAAAACTTGCCACGAGCATTTTCTAAGACTTTGCATGATTATTAAAAAAATCAGAAACAAATTTATATGAAAACATTGGGGTCATCTTTCTAATCTTTGATTTATCTGTCCTTGGAAGTGAGTTTTTTGCTCTTTTCTGACATTTGTATATAGAACATAGAAAACCAAAGAAAGGGCCATAACTCAAAGAAAAATCATTTAACAGAAACGACTGTACAATACGCAATCTGTACTTGCTAGTAAAAATTCTTATGTAATTTGAATGAAATTCATCCGTAGCGATTGAGAATAGCATAGACAAAAGAAGTTCAAGAAAACCCCTTAGGGGCTATAAATCATAATATAATAATTCAACCATTTAAACTAAACAATATGAAACTTTGTGCTTGCTGAGTGAAACTTCCTATGAAGTTTGATTGAAATCAATCACGCAATAATTGAGAAATAGTGCCGACAAAGAAAGCTAAAGAAAATTATCAAAGGGCCAGAACTCTGAGGAAAATCATTCAACTACAATAATTGTTCAGTATGTATATCTATGCTTGCTAATGAAACATCCTATGTAGTTTGACTGAAATCCACCCAAATTGTTATTGCGAAATAGCGCAGACAAAGAAAGTTCTAGAAAATTCATTAAATTACCATAACTCAGCGAAAAATTCATTCACCGAAACAACTGTACAATATGGCCATCTTATGATTCTAGCGAAATTTCCTACGAATTTGATTGTATTCATCCAGTATTAATTGAGGAATAGCGCTGATAAAAAAGCCACTGACCGAACGACACAGTGACTCCTATATATCCCCCCTTAAACTAAGCTTGTTTGGGGTATAAACCCATATAAACCAATGCTGACCTGCATCCTCCAGAACCTAATTCAAAATAGATATTTTTTCCTTTCAAAATTGGTGCCCCACAAGGAGAAAACTTTGCCTGATTTTCTTTACTTGTAAATGGGCATACATTGTTCCTTTAAGTGAAATGGAACAGTCCAGGTACACTTAAACGTCAATGTAACATGTTTTTTTTTTAGTTTCACATAACTGTACTAGTATAGAAATTGAAGACATGAATATTGATTTGTCACTTTTACACTTATATTGGTTTCAAAGTTAAGTAAGGTTTATCCACTTGTAATGGACTTTGTCTTGTAAGACCAGAAGTCATGGAGACTAAGAGAAACCCTTTGAAAAACAAATATTCTCTTCATTAAGCATAATTTGTTATTACAAATCAAATAAGATATGAGAGAGAGACAGAGAGAGAGAGAGAGAGAGAGATCAATATCTATATAATATTCATTCCAATATCTATTTGTAAGAATTTCATTTAAGTCATAGAATGATTCATAAGAAATCTCCTTTAAAATGTAGAAATTTTAGTCTAACTTTCAAGTTTTGTGTCATGCAGCTGACTTAATATGGTTTACATCCTGATCATTGGATTTATTCATAAATCAACAAAGACATGTGGCTTAGGAAGCTATTTTATATGACGCACCCTTGCATGTACCCGGATGGAGGCGAACAACAATTAATTTGCGACCCGACAAATATTCGAACCAACCTATGACCGGGATTTAGATCCTACTACTGGACTATCTGGATCTTTTTGTTGTCAAATTAACAAAATTTAAGCTTTTCACCCAAATTTTAAATTAACTGATATGTAATAAAGGTCTGGATTGGACGTCAAATGGTTAAATAGTTATTCATGTTTTCTTAGTTCGCTACAACAAGACGATTTCCATGATAAAAAAAATTAACCATTTTATCTGGCAAAAGCTAGTTAGCTTGGCTATACCATTTGAAGAATTCATTTGAAACTGTATATTCTATAATATTTTTAAATCAGATATAGATATAGCCCAAATTCAGTGAACAAAAATTTTAAAATAAAATGACTTGAGGATAAGATGCAAGCAAATTAAAAGCAAAAAACATCTTCCATTCCATCTTGCAGCTAAATAACAACCAATTTACTACAGAAAAACAACATGTGTAAGAATATCCGTTGAAAATGCAATCTTTGATGCAGTTTCCCAATGTGAAATTCTAATATGGGAAAAAAATGTAACCGTGTGATTAAATAAATACTCTACATGAAATATAAGTATAAGATATGGAATATAGGCATGTGCTTTGCCTTGTGAAATGTATAGATGTAACTGAAAATAATATTTATTCTATTTAAAGAGGATTTAAAAAAAATCACGCACATGAAGTCTGGTCAGTTGGACAGCTTACTTATTCATATCATTTCCTTTGACCTGCAAAATGAATTTTAAATATTTTTTATTCTTTCCTTTTGGTAACATCATCAGCCTGAATACAGTGTAGTGACTTATTTTTTTACGAGTAAAGTGCCAAGGGCAGCATAAGCACAGTATATCACAATCAATCACCCATTAATATAACACTGTGAGCAACAGCAAAAAAATATAGTGTATCTCATTCAAGTCAAATGATGATCTGTCATCAAAGTACTCTTTAGAAAACTTAAGTAGGGAAATTCTAGCTATTTTTATTGTTTTTGAAGTGGACTTTTGTCAGCATGATAAAACCATATTACTCTGCCTCTCACTGGTATCACCTGCCAATAGATAAGTGACATGATACAATGTCCTGAGTTTAGTTTCCTTACATTTGGCTACTGTTCCTTTTTTCTGAAGCATTAAATACAAGAAACTCACTTAAATATTTATTACCCAACTTTTAAGGGGTAAAATAGCAAACTATCCATCATGAAATTTTGATAATGGTGTGTCAGGTGATAGTGGTGTGTCAGGTGATATTGGAAATTTTATGCTAAATGCAAGTCTTTATAGACTTAAAGTAAAGGGGTCTTCATGTCAGTGGATGCTTGCATCTGAACTAAAGTCTTTTTAAGCATTTGAGGGATCATATTTATAATTTAATGATGGATGGCATACCTTATTTTTAAGGTTATCCACCCTGCTAAAACATTCTTTGATTATGCTACAAATGTATATATAGTTAGATATTGTGCTACCTCATGTAATACCACACCCAACTGACAAGTGACATTACCTGTTTCCCAAAAAAACTTATCCCATTATCCGGAATCTCAGACAAGGATACTTAAGCAGTTCCTTTTTTAAAGGGCTTTGGTATGTCATGGCCATGAATTGAACCTTCAACGCCTTGGTTGGGGGAAAATACTCTAGGCTGCCTTAGTCAACAAGACTGACGGGAGATGTTTATGTAAGATCACAAGCCTTCAGCAGATGCCTTAAATATATTACTTTATGTATCCAGGATTGATAATCTAAAGCGTATGCAGTATGGTAGCTCAGTTGGTTGAGCTCCAAACTTGTAAGCCTTAAAATATCCATAAATATTAATGAAACAGATAAAACAAGAGACATTATGAATTCATTTTCTTGACCACTCTTCCTGAACCATTTGAGAGGACATAGATTATAATTATGCCCGGTGAAAAGTTTTCTTAAATTGTTGTATTACATTAAATATGAATGAAATGCCTCGTTTTTAAACTCGATGATGGCTTTTTTGTATGATTCTCTATAACATATTACATATATATTATTTATATATTTTTAATCAGTTATGCTATTAAAAGGCAACTTTCCTCAGTGGATCCAAGTAATATATAAAATGACTATAAATATGTTAAATTTTAAATGAGCTCTATTTACAATGCTTGAATAATAACAGAAAGAGTACAGGGCGATCGACAAAGGAAAATAAACAAATAAATAAATATAGATGTAGACACTACAAAAATTATAAATAAAAAAATAAAGGTAACATCAATGTTTTGAATCTAATAGACTAGCTGTCTGTTATGGCTATCAAAAAAAATTCTTAAGAGCAAACTTTTAAATCACAATGTAGGGGAATCTGGATTATCATATCGATCGAT
>CM037795.1:44799177-44810546 GCA_021229015.1 Solen grandis | reverse complement strand
CATTAGTAATCCTTCTTACTTTTGTCACTAAAGGCATGCATGGTTTAATTTGAAAAAAATAAAAAAAATAATAGCTCTAAGAGTCTAAGCATAATACGCCCATAATATGTGCTGTCCTAAAATGCACCATGTTCAAACAAATCAAGGGCCATAATCCTGGTGTTCCTGGGCTGATTTGGCTGGTAATCAAAGATATTTATGCCCATACACAACGTCAGCAGGTTTGAAGAGGATCAAATAAAAACACTTTAAACAGTAGTCCAGACACTGGTAATTAAATATATTTTCAACAAAGCAAGGGCCATAATCCAGGAGTGCTTGGGGTGAATCAATTGGAAATCAAACTTGGCTGAGATATTATGCGGATATACATTGTCAGAAAGTTTGAAGAGGATCGAATCAAAACTGTTTGAACAGGAGTCTGGACACTGTTAATTTACATATTTTCAACATATCAAGGACATAATCCAGGAGTGCCTGGGGCAGATTGGCTGGAAATGGAACTTGTCCAAGATATTTTGCCCATACAAATTGTCAGCAAAACTGAAGACAACTGGATCAAAACTGTTTGAATAGGAGTCTGGACACTGTTAATTTCACATATTTTCAACATATCATGTGACATAATCCAAGAGTGCCTGGGGCAAATTGGCTGGAAATGGAACTTGTCCAAGATATTTTGCCCATACAAATTGTCAGCAAGTTTGAATACAATTGGATCAAAACTGTTTGAAAATGAGTCTGGACACTGTTAATTTCACATATTTTCAACAAATCAAGGGACATAATCCAGGAGTGCCTGGGGTGATTTGGCTGGAAATCGATCTTGTCCAAGATATTTTGCCCATATACATTTTCAGCAAGTTTGAAGAGGATTGGATCAAAACTGTTCAAAAAAGAATCCGGACACTGTTAATTTCACATATTTTCAACAAATCAAGGGACATAATCTAGGAGTGCCTGGGGCGATTTGGCTAGAAATCGAACTTGTCCATGATATTTTGCCCATACACATTGTCAGCAAGTTTGAAGACGATTGGATCAAAACTGTTTGAATCGGAGTCCAGATACTGTTAATTTCACATATTTTCCGTACAAAATTTGTACATGCGTATAAAAAAGTATATACAAGCAATACATGTCAGTGACGGTCACTCTATATAACTAGTATGGTATATGTATCTCTTACTTAAAGTAGTTTTAAAGAAATGACAACTCCCAGCTTTATTCTGCTTAATTTTAATGGTAATAAAAGTATAACATAAGCACCGCATGCAGGTGCCAACGCTCGTCTGTTTTTGCCAACTTTACACATTTTTATTAAACACTCAAAAAAGCTGACCTTCAAAATCACAACTAAAACTATAAGCCTTTAAATGCAAAGTTGAAGTACCATACCCTTTAAATTTTACCTTTGACCTTGAAGGATGACCTTGACCTATGCATGGAATAGAATGTATACAACACAAAGATGTAAAATATGTAAACAAAAAAAATCACAATTGCTAATCCATTGAGTTTTTGATAATCAACACAAAACTGTAAAATTTGAAGACATTTAAAAAAAAAAATGTTCTTTTTTATCTGCTTAAAGATCATGACCAAAATCACACCTGCACAAGTTCATATGATGATAAACCAGTATACAAAGTTTTTTTTTTTTTAAATATTGACAAATGACAAAGAAATATCTTTTTTAAAACTTGTCCAAAGTTATGGCAAAATAAGGTCAAAGGTCAAGGTTGATAGATAAAATATTGAGGTATATCTGAAAAACCATTGTCATGATGAATATGCATACTAAAAATAAAAGATGTATGTCAAATAGTAAAGAAATTATGACCAAAGATAGTTCTCTGTTAAATATTTCAAAAAGGTCAAAGATCAAATTAAAGGTCAAGGTCAATAGGTGAAAAATTTGCATATGTCTGGATAGGCCTAGTCAAGATGAATATGCAGACCAAAAATGGAAGATGTATATGGAATAGTAGAGAAGTTATGGCCAATGTTAAGATTCTGGACGACGCCTGACGACGACGACAATGAAAAGACAATAGCTTGTATTTTTTTCTTCGAAAAACAGACAAGCTAAAAATAACAAACTTTTCAATATATATAAACACACTATATAAATAAGATGCACAGAGTAGTTTTGATTTTTCTTTGAATATAGGTAACTATGATATATGATATATGAAATACAGGATATATAACTGAAAAAAGAAAGGGAAAAAAACTTGACAAATAGCACTTGATAAATATGCATAATGGAGGGAAAATAAGTCAGATTTCAATCAATGTGTTACAATTCATGGAAAGGTAAATATATATTTAATAAATTGAAAAAATTATCAAATTTAAAAAAATAAATACGTAATCAAGGTTTAAACCTTGGGTTCAACTGGAAGTTTGCTCACAAGTAGAGGCAAAGAATTAAAAGCTTATATTTCATGAATTTTCGCCAGACTTTTCACTTCTCCTTTTTTAGATTTATTGGCACTCATAAACAGTGTAAACAAATATTATGTATTTACTTATTCATTCAACCTTGATACAGATTTCTCACAAGTTTGCAAGAAAATATTCAAGTCACTGCCTTTGTGATGTATTGACAGTATATTTAATCAGATCATCTGCACATAGAAATAGGACATGATTTTCATACTGTGTGATTAAAATGGACATTAACATATCAAATCTCCAATAGCTTCAATTTGATGTCATGTGACTATTTGCATTAAATTTGCTAATATGCAATAAAGAACACATGGTTTTGTTTGTAGTTCTGCCTGTAAGCAGTTGATTTTGTAGCTATAAAGATATAAGTAAAAATGAATAGAAAATAGTCATTTTTGAAGAACAATAAAAAAAACTGGAAACGTCCATTTTACAGAAACAAAGAACTACTAGTATACCATTTTAAGATGATTAAGCTAGAGGAAGGCATGGAAGACAAAATAAATCATACATTGTGTTTGACCTGTAATGAGAACAGACACTATTTTTCTTGAAAAAAGAAAGAATGAATAAAGTGATCAATCAACTATTGAACTACAGTTGCAAACACACCTCTATAAAGCATAATATTTTTGTGAAAATGGGTCCAGGTATGTTATTAAAAATGTTTTTGGACTCGTTGTAAAATGATATTGAAAAAAAAACAAACCCACAACAAATAAAGTTTGTCAAATGATGTGTGGTACAGGTTTGGTCCGTGTTCACCTCATGGTGACCAGTTCCTCGCTGGACGTCGGGTGGATTGCGACAGTGTCGTCAAACTGAGTCTTTGTGGCACCCATCTTTATGGCAACAGAGAAACCTTGAAGCATCTCATCACAGCCCTGTCCAAGCATGTGGAGGCCTATCACCTGTAGAACACAATTACTCAATAACATGAAATTGGCACATGTTTATGCCTAATATTACACAATAACATGAAACTGACACATGTTTATGCCTACTATTACACAGTAACATGAAAATGACACATGTTTATGCCTACTTTTTCTCAATAACATGAAAATGACACATGTTTATGCCTACTTTTTCTCAATAACATGAAACTGACAAATGTTTATGCCTACTATTACACAAAACTGACCTTGTTTATACATTTTTTAAATTTTTTTTTAAAAAAAATTAATATACATTGCCATCAATTTAATAAAATAAAATTATTTTCCCTATACTTTGTGATATTAGCATAACAAAGCTCTGTACCACATGAGAATACATTGTAGTTATCACCATACAACTGTGTAACACTTAAATGTTTGCAACAAGCAGCTCTATATACATGTATTACTGAACAATTCACAACTCTGTAGCAACAAGCAGCTCTATATACATGTATTACTGAACAATTCACAACTCTGTAGCTACAAGCAGCTCTATATACATGTATTACTGAACAATTCACAACTCTGTAGCTACAACTTCAAAAGTAAAACCAATTAATAACTATTTGTTAAATACTGGCATTATTAATTTTCATATTTTAATGTACCAGCAGAATTTCCTCCAGTAAATAATTCTCAATTAAAAATAATGATTTAACAGTAATCAATTTTCAAAATGGATTCCTGTCACTGGACTGTACCTTTTCTTCCGGCAGGAGACAAACCAGTTTCATGCTACACTTCACTTTGTTTTCTGTGATGGCATACAACATGGGTGTGAAGGTCGAGGTATACACACGAATCTTGTCCTTACCATACTGGGCCTCTGCCTCCTCTGGAATCCATAAATAATCAAATAAAACAGTAACTTTACACACACTCATTATAACCCAACCCTCACTCTAAAGGTTGCAAGTGTGATCTAAGTTTGGGTAGAAACTTTGTCAAGACATCCCAAAGTAAAAAAAAAGTACTGGTCCATTCAATGAGTATGCAGTAATTTCAGAGAGTAAAAAAATCAACTTTGATATGCTAGATTTAAAAACATATTGTTTTTATATATTTTATGTATCTAACTGTGTATCTATGAATATAGGAAGATTATCTGTTGCTTGGTTAGACATCCTGACTCACCTTGTGTGGGCCCAATAGTGCCTATGGGTGGATGGGAGAACACCACAGTCGGGATGTTACTGTAGTCCAGCTTGAGGTCTGTCTTGTTGTCAAACAACCGGTGAGCCAGCCTCCTCCCTGCTGCTATGGCAACTGTAACATGGGCAAAAGTGGGATATACATGTAAAGTAAACTGTGATATCCCATGAAATAAATGGGAGATTATCTGATAATCGCCCGGCTCAGAAAACTGATATTATGCTTTTCTTCATTTTATCATTTTTCCTGTAAAGCAAGGCAGTCTTAAATAAAGATAAAGCTCTTAAGTTTAGAGATTTAAGTTTTTACTAGAACTAGAACTATCACTAAATGTGATTAATACCCCCGCAATACTGCTTTAGAAATGATGAAGTTATTAGGATTAAGAAGAAGAGTATGAAAAAGACATTTTTACATTAGTTTTTTTTCCAGATTTTTGACCGGGTTACACAGGTTGTGCTTGACCATTGTATGAAATTGTTTTGAATTCCAACCAATATTTTTAAAATTAAGCTCCGGACAAGGAAAAGTAACAAAGGGCAATAACTCTGTAATTCCTATAGATAGAGTTATGGTTCTTGTGCACTGCACTTCCTCTCATTGTGCTTGACCATTGTATGAAATTGTTTGGAAATCCAATCAGTACTTTACAAGTTATACTCTGGACAAGGAGAAAATACAAAGGGCAATACTCTGTAATTACTCTAGATAGAGTTATGGTTCTTGTGCACTGCACTTCCTCATATTATGGTTGACCATTGTATGAAATTGTTTTGAAATCCAACTTGTACTTTTCAAGTTATGCTCCGGACTAGGAAAAGTAACAAAGGGCAATAACTCTGTAATAAGTCAAGATGGAGTTATGGTTCTTGTGCACTGCACTTCCTCTCCATGTGCTTGATCATTGCATGAAGTTGTATTGAATTCCAATAATGCAACGGACCGCTGGACTGACCGACCGACCGACCGACCAAACGACTGACCGACCGACCGACCACCGGGTGACTCCTATATACCCCCCCAAACTTCGTTTCGGGGGTATAATAATAATTTCTGGTTTCTGGTTTAGAATTTTTTATGACTCCTTGCTATCATAATGCTCAAAATTATCACCCAAAAGTGAAACATCAGTGTGTTACAATACTGTATTTCTACAACTGGTTGTGTGGTTGACAGGAACTTTGCCATTTCTTATAGCAAAGTATTTCTATTTATGGTTAACATGTAATTCATCAAATCAATGTGTGAGAATAAGTCATGAGCATAAACATGAATAGATTTCAAACATTATGGCATTTTTAATCACATATTTAAGTTCTTTGTTACTTTTTGACACTTTGTTTAAAACAATAAAAAAATCCTGATCTGTTTAGATACAGACCCAGGTGATATACGTCACATGAACTTACCTGGTGTAAGGAGTGCTCTACCACACACATCTCCCAGAGCGTAGATGTTCTTTGTTGCAGTATTCTGAAACTCATCTACCACAATGTTACCTCCCTTGTCTGTTGTCACTCCCTGGGGTATAGAAAACAGATTTATCCAATGATAACTTACTTATAGTTTTTATTTTAATTTTAGTCATGAACTTTTTCTTTTAGATGAAACTACCATCTACAATGAAAGATTAACAACATGTCTATCCTAATCTTCTCTCTTCCCCTTTTAATCTTTACCCTTATTAAGATTTATGTACAAATTTATGAATTGATGAATATTAATTTACGGAACTATCAGTGGTAAATCAAACAATAGATAGTCTTTGCAGTGCAGACTCTGTAAAATTTGAGCAACAATAATGTAGGACCTAACAGCAGAGACCCTGATCAAACATATCCTTCATGAATTTGTCTGACCTAGGTCTGCTCTGTTTGCCAAGGCATCAAATGGTAAAGTGTAAATCTTGCAATCTTAAAAACAAATGAATATGTTAAATACAGTATTACAGTGAAATAAAACGAGTATTGATCAATCATCCTTTAACAATAATGTCATTTTATTCACTATTATCGATGAAAATAAAGAAATTTCCTTCAAGTTTATTTGGCCTAAAAATAGTCATCTGCACATTGAGAAATTTTTAAACAATAGCCTGAATTCATAAGTAAAACGAGTATTGATCAACCATCACACTTAGATTTCTGAGAAATCGCAGGCCAGGATTCACCAAGGGGGCCTTGCCCCCCCCCCCCCCCCGCTTCCTTGGTCATACATTTTTTCTAAGCTATAAAATCCTTTGATTACATAATGTCTGTGCTGTCTAAAGGAGGAAATCCCCATCATGGGACCCCACTGAACTACCTGACTGAATAACCACCTGACAAGCCAGACTCCTATTGTCTTATGGCCCCCTGCTGTTAATGTGTAAGTATCTGAATCAGCAGTTGTCCATGACTGTTTGATAAGCATGTATTTAGGGTGCTGCATATGCAAACTGAATGACACATTCATACCACCAGACTTACATGTCATCTGCTGACCGTTCTAAAAATAGGCAATTACCATAAGTTTGTATCACTTTCAGGTATATAAAATTGCTGATTTTGTTTTGGAAAAAGTTAAAGGTAATGCATTTTTTTTTTAATTTAGGATGCATACCTTTCATTAACCATGTAAAATAAATTCAATTATAATTGAGTTGAGTTTCCAAGTGTCATCAGTTTTATTATTTTTACATAACTTTTTAAATACTATTTTTATGAAACAATGTAGTTCATCTCAACTCACTCTTCTAAAAAAAAAATTCCTGAAAGGAATAAATACATACAGTAGGCCTATACATCATCAGGTTCACTTTTTTAATATTTGCAAATGTAATAAATAATCTATGTGTATATTAAACTTATAAAAATGAATAAGAAATGAAAGAGTTTGAAACTTTTAAAATGCCATATTTGGGAACAAAGTATATGTAGGTTATGATCACTAATTCAAATCAAATCCAGATAATCAGTCATTGAGCAATTTTACTGATAGGTCAATGAAAATGAAAGACTAATGCATAGAAAACACCATTTGTTTGTAAAATAAAACGGAAATTAAAGATTTCATATTAAATATCAACATCTTTTGTTACTGAATACAGATTTATTACTGAATATTGAAAAAAATATAAATACATGTATAGTATTTTTAAAAAAAAGGCAAAAAAAAAGCTTTTATATTCACTTTTATCCCCAGATACCCTTGAGAATGCATCTCCATCATACTTAAAACAATTTTTTTTTTTTTTTGTTAAGAGGGGTTATAATAAATACACAGTGAAAAATAAACACAATAAACAACATCTAAATTGTTTCAAATCTTAACATAAGCTTGCCCTTAAAACCTTGACCTCCAAAACCTACCACATGTTCCAGTCCCAGGGCGTCAGAGTTGGGGACACGCCCTATGGCCCACAAAAGACAGTCTACCGAGGTCATCTTGCCTCCAGTATTGAGGTCAAGGGTTAAGGTCCCATCTGTTTCCTTGGTAACACTGGTCACCTACAGAAAAGTTTGCAAATTAATGACATGAGCTGAGAGATAATTTGGGAATACAATTAAACCTGACCTGTGTTACTGGTTGCTTATACTTTAACTTTAGATCATTTGGTTCCATGCTTTATTTTTTCCTTTCTTTAATCACTAAATTTATTATACAAATCCAGACTAATGCCTGTCTCCTCAGAGCAGTACTAAATGCAATGTCTTAGGAAACATATTACTGCACACACACACACACATCCATTTAAGGTCCAAAGTTAGTGGCCAGGTCAGCATAGACATGCATCATAGGCACGAATTTTCATGATCAGTGATGGGGACCTTGATTAGAAAAAGTGTGAAAGCTCTTGGCATTTTCTGGTACACTGGTACATATCTTTCCAAAATGAGGGTGAAAATTAACATTAAAAAAACTATTTGAAAAAAAAATCTGTTAAGTCCTACTTTTTTCTGTCGCTCTCTCTCTCTCTTAATATTTTTTTTTCTTTTAATGTTTTCATTGAGAGGTTGAGGAGATACTCCTGACCTGAGTCCTTTTATAGACTTTAAGGTCTGTTCTCTCCATCTCTTCTGTGATGTTCTTGCTGATCATACTGTCAAAGTTACGCAACACCTGAAATAGACATATTATATATGGTTACTTGTAAGACAAGATTAATCGTAACTGTACATATGGACATCATGGGGGACTTTATTTGAATGATCAAAATATATTACATTATCAATAATAAGAATTTTTAACCTTTAACTCATGAATGTTATATACAAATTTATGAGTTGATATCACTTTACTGAACTTTAAATGGTATATGAAACAATGGATTTTTCTTTGCCATGCAGACCGTGTAGATTCTGAGATATAATATTGTATGAGACAACAGAGAAGATACTGATCCTTAAGGGCTGTTTAATCTAGGTCTGCTCTCTTAGCCAAGGCATAAAAACATGTCCATATAAAGTAAAGGGTTAAATAAAGTAATACCGGTAAATGAAAACTCAAGAAATGAGAGATAAATGAAAACTCAAGAAATGAGAAATAAATGGAAACTCAATAAATGAGAGATAAATGAAAACTCAAGAAATGAGAGATAAATGGAACCTCAAGAAATGAGAGATGAATGGAACTCAAGAAATGAAAGGTAAATGAAAACTCAAGAAATGAGAGATAAATGAAAACTCAAGAAATGAGAGATAAATGAAAACTCAAGAAATGAGAGATAAATGAAAACTCAAGAAATGAGAGATAAATGAAAACTCAAGAAATGAGAGATAAATGGAAACTGAAGAAATGAGAGATGAATGGAACTCAAGAAATGAGAGGTAAATGAAAACTCAAGAAATGAGAGATGAATGGAACTCAAGAAATGAGAGGTAAATGAAAACTCAAGAAATGAGAGATGAATGGAAACTCAAGAAATGAGAAAAGTTTCCCTCGACAACCCTATATTTAACTTATTTTTTTCACATTTCAGTACCTTTCCTTGGATTTCTAGAAAACATGAATGCTGTTCAAAAACAAAATATGGACATAAACCTGATCATATCGGATACAGATTGATGTGTCCGCCCCCAGGGCATTGAAAATTCCCGCCAACTCAACCGCAATGTATCCTGCTCCAACAACAACAACCTTCCTGGAACAGAAACAAATATCAAATTTTAGATGGTAACAGTTTTGATGTTCAAAATTTAGAAGAAATTGGTCACTGTCATGAGATCCTGAGGTAGAGATTAAAAACAAAATATGAACAAAATAAGAAAAAAAAAACTTTTGATATACAGCTACATTGTATCACATTAATTTTTAAGAATATGCCTTTTTTTTTTGGTTTACATAGAAACAGTTTGAATATTTTTATTGCCAGTAAGTCCTTCAGTTTGACTATTGTGAAGTAGAAACAGCTCAGAAGCAAGATTGTTACAAGTTTATGCATCTACCAATGTATTGCCAAGATATTTATATGTTAGAGATCATTTTGAAAACATACAAAACAATCTGACACCAAGACCACCTCTGCTGTTGTTGTATTGGGGTTTACCGTCACTGCGATAGTATTCCAATCATATAGCAACGTCCAGCTAATTACAGGTGGAGGAAGACCCCGAGTACACAGAGGTACCCGGGTAGAACCACCGACCTACCGCAAAAGACCACCTCTGTCCCCAAGGATTTTGATAAAATATTATAGCATAAAGGGGGATATTTCAAACAACAAAATTTTCTGTTTGACTAATTCCTTGAGTGTGTCTTTGCCCTTCCACCCCCTTCCCTCTAAATAAATAAACACACACACACACATAATAACAGGGGCATAAAGTTGGCCATCTATCTTAAAGCTTTACTGAGCCAAAAAAGACTTTGCATATAAATATGGGCAGTCAAGTTTCCCAAAAAATTCACTCTTCTGCATACATAAATTGATCAAAATGGATACATACCATATTACAGTCAGATTTTTTTTCAATCCAAGCACTTCTCCCTTGTGGTTTTAAATTCAGATTAAATATTTAATCAACAAAAATCTTGTGTTAATACCGGTACTTAAGTGTTTTAATCATACAATCTGATTTTCTGCAGTATTTAACAAGATGTAATCTGAGTTTTGCTGATGGGCAGTTTCACCCTGCTGAATATCAGGGGTCCATCAAAAAGATTTTTGAAAAGGTATCAGTCTGAAATTAAACACGTATTTCACTGAAGGAAGTTGGACACCTAACTTTGCAAATCTTCAACTTTCTACCTGTCTGTCTTGCAGTTTATCTCTCTCTCTCTTTATTTTCCTCTCTCTTTTTCTTAACAAATATCTTAATCTCTTTCTCCATAATACTCTCTTTCCTTACATACTCTCTCTTTCAGTACATAAACTACAGCAGGGTATCTCTTAATTAGATATTTAATAATTAATCAGATGGTATAAAGCATAAATCAAAGTTAAAGAAAAACTCACTTGGGTAGATCCTCCAGTTCAAAGAATCCATCACTGGTGATTGCATGTTCTCCACCTGTATAAAGATAAAAACAATATTCCTTACTTAAAATGGGTCTTGAGGTGGCATGACAACATGGTATTATACAAAATGGCATAGGTTTGAGATACCAAGGTAAAAGTCATACTGATTCCATAATGGAGGTTGTGATACGGGTACATGCTTTGAAATGTATCATACTGGAATTTAGTTAAAACATACTGAGGTATGTACTGGTATTTTACCTGGTTTAGGAAGAAGTTCTTACAACTTATATTATTCCCTCTTTAAAGTTCCTGGGCTGCATTAATAGACACCTGGGAAGGCCATGAAAATAGTGGGAGGTCTGTGATTTTGAATGAAC
>CM037795.1:44749077-44799077 GCA_021229015.1 Solen grandis | reverse complement strand
CTAGTGAGTCTAGTACGTATCTGTATATAACTTTATGAATTATGAATGAAGATTTATAACATGTCTTGTACGACCATTCAAAATATGAAATTTGATTTAAAACTTTATGTAATGAAAGAGAATAGTTAGTCTTATATATTGAACCGAACAAAAAGAGGTCATCACCGTCCCAAGATTGCGTCTACGCAACATCACGGTCATTCAGGGCAAATAAAAAAGAAAGTAAACGTAAAATGTCGACCTGTACGCATTCCATTGCAATATCCGGGCCTTGAACTGCTGCGTTTTCTGGGATATATCTATTAAATCACAATAAACAAGATGTGTTCGAAAAAAACTATGACCCCGTTTGAGTGGGTCAGATGTCGAATAATTGATATTAATTGAAAGACATTCATAATTGTTGTTGTTGTTGTATTGGTGTTTACCGTCGCTGCGATAGTATTTCAATCATATAGCGACGTCCAGCTACTTACAGGTCGAGGAAGACCCTGAGTACACAGAGGTACCCGGGTAGAACCACCGACCTACCGCAAGCCAGCTGGAAGGCTTCCTCACATGAAAAAAATCATAATTGGAGTCAGTATAGGAAATATATAGATTTTATTGTTGAAGACAAAAAAAAAGAAGAGATAATTTAAAAAAGAAACTGACCGAGTTCTGCTTCGTTATCATTACGACCTTACACTTCTACTAGTCACTATCTATTTATATTTTAAAACAGCTTGTTCTCTCTGGTTAATATTGGTTAAGTCTTTGTTTCCTGACAAATAATCTCTGAAACTGAGGCCAAAATAGACGAAAAAGGCTATTTTCGTAACCTCAACTCCTGCGAAATCTGTTAAAATTGAATACGGTATCCCCGAAGCAAGTGCTTTTCCGGTACCATGTAATACGTTGGGCAACATGGCGTCTTCACTAGTTCAGGGTAGCGATTTCGTAAGTTCAGCCTTGGAGGTTAAAGCATGCGCGAAGAATGAATGTAATCAGGCAAATAACTTCAAATGACAGTAGAAAATCTAAATCTAGGGTGTATAATTCTAAACAAAATTGTCTATGATTGGAAATCACCCATATTTTCTTTACAATCATTGTTGGTTGAATTGGGTGACCATGCTTCTGTAGATGGGCAATGATAGACGTAATACACACATACAGTTAAAAATCAAATTCTTAGTTGATGGCCTCCTTTAATTTCAGATCAATACCTCGAATAGTAAAGGATTCATTTCTTGGGGGAAAAAATAAAATGTAAATCTGACCAGTCAAGTTATGGCGCTTGGTTAATGCATTGTTCCTAGTTGCATTCATATTATGTTTCAGTCTTTACCTTCTTTTGTTAATGAGTTTTTCTCCCAAGAAAAAAAAATAAAGAGAGATGATAGATGATAAAAAACGGACTTGGTAGAGTTATGGGTCTTGGTCACTGTACTTTTCCTAATTGTCATCTACTTATTTATGAAGTTTCAAGTTCTTACATCATATAATTTTCAAGTATACATTAAATAAGATATTACAGACATTTATTATAAAATTAAATAAAGGTGGGATAATATAAAAAAAAATCGAGGTAGAGATACGGTTCTTGGTTATTGCACTTCACAATGTACCATATATTTAAATTTTAAGTTTCAAGTCAACCTTAGAGTTCATACGTTATGCTCCGGACAAAAATTGAAAAAAGGAAATATAATTAATTATATTGGGCCATATAGGGTTATGGTTCTTAGTCACTGTATTTTTCTTGGCCACATTCTATTTATATATGAAGTTTCAAGTCAATGCCTTGCATAGTTTTCAAGTTATGGCAAACATTGAATTTGCTGACAAACCAACCAACACACAAACAATCCGACTGGGTGAAAACAGTACAAAATGTATATCCCTGATCACAGATCCCGGGGGCATGAAACTATTTCTTGCAAAGTGTTTTTGGTGATATGAGCTCATTTCTACCCTCATAGCTGATGAAAATAGTCTGACATCCGTTCTCATTTCATTTTTATTTACAATTATACTAAAATTTAGATTTAAAATCTGCTAAAAATCTTAATCAAAGATTGGAAATGATAAGACAATATTGATCAATCACCGATTATGTAATCGAAATGTTTATTAGCCATAGTGATGTGCAGACTATGACTTATATATATTATTATATGACATATATTTAGACGTTTTGTAATATAAGTTCATAAAATTTAAAATGCAAATGATAAAATATTTGCGATTTGTCACGTCCTCCATACACCTTTGCCTTTGACCTTTGCGTTATGGAATCAACACACATTTGATTGATAATACACGTCAGTATTACTGGGTACATTTTATAAGGCTACGTGCAAAACATGAAGTAATTACCCGCTGCCGAAACAAGCTCCGCCCATTTAGTCTTAAGATCACGTAGGTAGCAAATACTCGTATTTTCTTCATACCAAGACCTCAATGATCAATTTATGCAATATATTATTCAAATTTTGAACGAAGTGCAAGCATGTCATTGGACGAGTAAATCGGACAAACTGTAAATAAACACACAAACAGCTATGCTTTGTTTTATCAATGCAGTTCGTGTAATAAATCATATGTTAATAAATACTGTTATATACTTGTTTGCAACGCCGCCCTTGAATGTGTGTATTTTGTGTATGTTTTTATTCGTCTAAATTTGTACTGTTTATAGCTGTTTAATGTCATGTTTGTATAAGCGGAGCGCTGTGATAATCCATAAAAAATAAAATACAAGCAGTTTGTCACGTACGCCATACAGTGTTGCCTTTGACATCACATTATGTACCCGCCTCCCGTTTGATTGACAGATTCACATGATGTGTTAAGTATGGTTCAGGGTCAGTGTCGCTGAGTACATCTATATTTAGAGCTACAAGAAATATGGGGCAAAGAAGTGGCCATCGCAACTAGCTCCGCCCTTTATTCTCATTAGTCACGTAGAAACCATAAAATTATATTTTGTTCATATCAAGAGCCCATATTTCATTGTATGCAATATATTTTTCAAATTACTTTCTATGTTGAGAACCTCTAGTTCTTCAGATACAATCTGATAAGAGCTATTTTATGTTTTAAATCTTTATATAGACAGACCTAAAAAGTTATATATTTTATTTTATGAAATGATTTATCTATATACGAATGTGTATTATGAATATATCAGATTTTCGTATTGCATTTCTTTACTATTGTCTTATTTTTTATTATTCTTTTTTATTGTTTCAGGCTTTTTTTATATCATCGTTTGCAATCCTCGGAAATACCATATAAAATCTTATCATCGACTACCTTATTTATCTTCTGATAACCCCGGGTTATGCAAACAAAGAAAGTAAATAGCCTCATTGAAGTCTGAGATAAACTAAGCAGAAACACACACGGTTAAACACCAATAATGTATTCGAGAACTGTATGACTAGAATTTTCAGTTAAATAGATTTCAGATACTACCAACAGTATCAAATTCAAATCCTATACTAGCACTCTTTCGTGTACATTATCAGGGCCACACGACGATTCGACATATTAAAAATGAACACATAAAATAGCATTTGCGTGGAAATGTGAAACGATAAGCTAAAAAAGGGACGAAATTAATGTATTGTAGCATCATGCTTAAAAATACTTAACCCTTATCAAGGTAACATATAATTTATATTATTCATGCTCATGGTATAGAACTTTGTATAATAGCGAAGGCAAAAAAAACATGAATTCTGGTTAAACACGTGTGCTGCCATTATATTTTTCTTGTCGCATCATTCGGAACACTCTATGCATTTTGTAAGCATTATCAGCATGTGCATTAGGTAAAATATGATACTAAATCATATGAAATCAGAAAATCCTTGTTTTAGATTTATATTTAGTCATCGTGTTTTATCAATATGAAGCCATTACGTATATCAAAGCTATTGGGTAAAAATTATAATGGTCATAGCCCATCAAGTCGGTAAGGTGCATTAGATTAAGGAGTAGAATGAACTATACTTATACCGATAAGTCGTTGGAATCAAAACAGTTTTTAAATATACGATTTTGGACTTATAAAATGACACAACCGGGTTGAAGCCATAGAATAAAGCTACGCAGAAGGGGCGGAGATTGGCTGCTCTCGGTTGAGCATGGTAGTGGGTCTAATATAAATTGAATTTATTACTTTGGACTTATAAAATGATACGACTTGGTTGAAGTCAATAAATGCGCTACCCGGAAGAGTTAGAGATTGGCTGCTGTCTGTAGGCCATGGTATTGAGCCTGTCTTAAAAACAGACGAAATTTTTTATTTGATACAAGTATTTCGTGGAGCATCGCTCGCCAAGCGCTATCCATCAGCTTATTTCATCATGCATGCAGGCAATCGAGTTTGGCTTTTCTCCATTGTGCTGTTTTGTGTTTACGAGTAAGTCATTTATTACATATTTTCTTTTGTGTTACTTATAATTTTGACATTTACAGTTTGCAAAATGTTCACAGAAATAAACACACACACTATCGAATATTAAATCATGATATTGCAATACATTTTCATGATATTAATAACATAAATTATCGAAATAAAGACTAACAAATGGAAAAAAATATAACTTTTAAATAAATAAAACATCATTATTAAATCATTTAAAAATGCTTAAGTTATCAAATAATTGAATCATTTAATTCACTTTGAAATATAAGACATTGTAATGAAACAGCACTAACATATATGGACACGCCCATCATACACCTATAAAGTATATAATGTCGTTAAAAATTGGTCTTTAAGCTTTACTTTGATAAACGACATTTTCTAAAAATAAAATGCATATAAGGACTAACTACGTGTTTGTCAAGAACAACAACAGTTTAATCTATTAAGTAAAACTCATTATCATACATTACATACAAACACTTTGCAATATTAGGGAGGGGTTACAATAGAGGCATGGTTTGTCGGTCACAAGTAAAGAATTTCTATATATTTTTTATTTTGTTAATATGATTTTGTACATGTATTTAAGTTATTCAAGTGCAGGTATTCATCGAAAGAAACATTTTTCCGATTGTCCGAGTGTCTCCTATGTAACCGTGGTTCATACATTATTTTTACTAAATTGTCTTTCTATCTAATGATAACCAACGCAACGCTCTTTTCTACTTCTTTATTATTTTTTCTGATACAATTAACTGTTGTCTCCTTATATATGAGATAATTTAATAGAACGACTCTTTTAATTCTACATAAAGATTTGGTTCCGCAGTCGTGTTTGTTTGTTTGTTTGTTTGTTTGTTGGGTTTAACGTCCCACCGACAGTAGTTCTGTCAATTGGAGACGATGCCTTCTTCGTATACAGGTAACGGAGCTCTGAAAAAGACTTAAATAAAGAAGAAGAAAAAAACATTTTTAAGAAAGCATTACGAAATGTAATTTCAAAGGGATGATAAGAAGAAAATTATAGTTAAACATACTTTTTGATTTGAATTTATCTATCATTTTTTAAAATTCATAACAAATATTTAATAGTTGCGATACATGGTTTAAAAAGCATATCCTAAAATGATTTTAAGACAATTAAAAAAAGTTCCTTACATAATTATGCAATTAGTATATCGGTCGAAGATTCTTATTTCTGCTTTCTTATCTATTTATTAATACCTTGTTTCTATCCGGGTGCTTCTGTACTCTCAAGTTCTACTCTTCCTCCAGTTGCAATGAGCTTGACGTCGCTATGTGATTGAAATAATGTTTCAGCGATGGTAAACGTCAACACAACTACAACGAACAGTATATAAATACCGATATATATTCAAATCATCAGCGTACAAATAAAAATATTTTTTCCGCAATTTGAAAATAATTCGTTTTAATCAATCACGTGTTATCATTGAGCCATCTCTGCATAGTACACAATTGTGAAAACTATTATAAATAGGTACTGGTAGAATATGGTTATGGAGCTTTTATCGACGTTTCTGTGGTCATTATAGACTTGGTTGCGCCGGGTACTGCCAACAGTCTTATCCTTGCCCTCACTATAAAAAGGAAAGGTCCACAACTGCATGCGGTCTTTTTGGATTGTTGAGATGTTCTAGATACAGGTATGGTTCTCTCTCTCTCTCTCTCTCTCTCTCTCTCTCTCTCCTTTTCAATTTATTGCTGGCTTAACTAATAACTTTCCGAATGAGGCAGAAAATGTTGAGCAGTTTGATCTATTCTTAACATCTTTGCTAATGGCCGTCAGTTATCCAGATCCTTGTTCCAAGACAAACCAATGCCATATGACGTAAACGCTACTATGAAACAAAGTTTAAAGTAAACTTTAAAATAAAGGGAAACTTTTCGGAAACTATTTAATAAATTTGCAAATTGCAATAAAAGAAATTTTAGTCACATGTTTATGGGATTGTATGTTCCTCGAAATCAAGCTAATGAATAAGAATAGTATGCTCACTGTGTAAACCTTTGCAGAAGAAGCTTTATTAAAGCTAATTTAAGCTAGTTGGTGGTTCAGAATCTTACGTCCTTGAAGCCTCCAAGTCTTTCTCTTAAATACAATACATAGGATAAGCACATTTACAACTCATATTGCAAAGAATGCAAACTCATGAAGCTTTTTTATATACAGGTCAAATGTTTAGCAACATTTATAAATACTACTCTACGATATTTTATACACAAATTAAAGGCTGTATTTAGCGAAACGTTCGAATGAAAATACTTAGAGGAATTTTGTTCAAAATGTTGTAGTCAATGTTAAAAAAGAATACACTCTATTACATTTCCCGTCCTATGCTCAAGCATAAAGGAAAATGCGATTTTTCAAAACGTAATTTAGTATAACATTCATTATCTTTTTTTTTCAAAAGGTGTTGTACAAACGCGGTAAACGTGTTTGCAGTATAAACAAAGCCATCTTTACTTGAGGCACTTTATATTTTTACAACATAATGAGTAATTGTTCTATAGTCCAAAGATTCTGCCCCTGATCACGTATCAATATTTAAATATGCGTTAATTAAAGGCGTATGTGCGGATAGCAAATCTAATTTAATGGCATTAGTAAATTCGATATATAAAACTTATAATATTAATCCATCAATGTTAAGTGGATGTCAATGCCAGGTTTGAAGCTACAAAACTTGCTTGTCCTCTGTCTGGTCTAGCTACACGTGAATACAATTCTAAGTTGTTGAAGTTAGCCCGTGCATGTTTGTTAATTTTTATTTATGATGTTAAAATTAAAATGTTATAGATTTATTTACCTCGTTCATTATGTAACCTATAGATCTAGATATATTTGTTTGTCCCCTTTGGTCCTTGCACTATCACTATTTTAATTTACTCATAAATCATGACGGGTGTTCGATCGTTTGTTTTATCATTATTATCATTATTATTATTATTTTAGCATATGTTTTTGGAATTATACTTTCAGGACAGTTACATATTATTCAAACTGCTATAAGCAAGTGTGCTGCAGTGGTTACAATGGACCATCGTGTTCTACACGTGAGTGCAATGTTCGTTAAAAGATATCGCCCAAGCATACCAGCAAATAGATGCATGATCATTTCAAGCTTTTGTTCGATATGCTTTTTTCTTTTCTTTTTTTTTTTCTTTTTTCTATAACATATAAACTTTTGGCAAACATACATCACCAGATTTACATATTAAGCATTCCGCGTAGAGGATGGTATCATTTTTGTTAAACGACTCCAGTATTCTGTTTTAATATAAATAATGGAAATAATGAAACATTTCGTCAAATCAAATTAATTATTGCCATCACATTATCTAATTTTAAGACAACGAGAAGAAGAAGACTATGACATTATTTGACTGTTTTGTTATATCAGTTTTTGATCATTTTACATAGCAATACTTTTATCATATCTGCATTGTATATTCCACCATATTTTGTATAGTATAGCTACGTATATATGTTTAAAAAACATTAGTATTTTATACATACATAATCATATAGGTATCTTCTATTTACTACATGTAATGTAATTTAAAATGTGAGCTCATTTGAACCGTTAATGTGTTTATCTTTTTTATTTCTTTGTGTGTGTATTATTTTTTGTTTGTTTGTCGTTGTTGTTTTTTATTTGTTGTTTTTTCAAGAGAGTTCAAGGTTCCAGTAAATAACAACATTGATCTCGATGTTCTTCAGCTCTGTGTTTCGGCTCAACCACATGTCCCAACGGGGGCCGCTGTGTTTCTCCCGAAACATGTGCTTGTGTCACGGGCTTTGTGGGACAGAAATGCGAAGGTATAATGATCACCGGAATATGCCTATCTAGTTTGGGTTTGTTCTAAAAAATTATCCATGGCTTGGATGTTCAAGTACGTCCAAATAAATTCATCTTTTTTCCTGAAATGACGAATCCTGTTTGCCATTCTGAAATGTTTATGTATGCACTTACCCATCCGAGCAAGATATTTTAGTATGATCTACCCACTGCCAATGTTTCCCCACTTTTTTCTCATCTCAAATAAACTTTTTTTTATCAATTTCTAATTTTTCGATACATTTTTGAATTAATAAATCAAAAGACAACAAAGATATATGGAACAATCTGCTGCTCTCTATAGATAGAACTTATTCACCATTTTCACTCTTTCTAAAAAAAAATAATAATATAAAATGACCCAAACGGGATCCGATCCAACAGCGGCGGGAGACCATGCTGAAATAATGAAAAGTGGTAATATCTATTTTTACATTCGGATTTACAGATGACAATGAATGTCTGCGAAACAATGGCGGATGTCAACACACGTGTCGCAATACGTTCGGTTCCTTCAAGTGCTCATGCAGATCCGGATATGTCATGAATTTCGACCTGAAAACATGCAAAGGTAATTCTTAGTCTGGCCAAGTATCTACAGAAACTCTCATTGACAGTTCTTTTAAAAACATATGATATATTAATTCATGTTTTCTTATTTACAGGAAAACTAAGTACATTAAGTGAGGGAAAGAAGAATGCATGTATTAGTTCTGCGCGAAAAGTCACTTCATATTTCAATTATATTTCCTAACTTTGGTCATGCCTAAAGATTAAGTTTGGCATATATTTCAGTTTGAAGTGGAGGAATAAGCTTAATATGACAAACATTAAGGAACTCTGAGAAAGACATGGGAATCCAATTTACATCTATCTATCTATCTATCTATCTATCTAGTAAAAATATATTTTTATGCTTTAATTCATTTTTACTTTCCCAGATATTGACGAGTGTCGATCCAACAACGGAGGCTGTAGTCACCTCTGCGAGAACTTACCAGGGACCCACCGTTGTAAATGTAGGGCGGGGTATGAGCTAGAGTCAGATAATAAAGGTTGTAAAGGTAATTTGTTTGTTCGTGCAACTTTTATTCACAATAAAACAAAGCCATGATTTCATTACTGTCCATATGGATATATAAATGCATTTCTATCTTACTTAAAGTGAGAGATAATTTAAGATGATTTTATTAAGGAAGTTGAGCATTGCGACCAGCCCTTCACGGGGATACTTTTGAATACTCTCAAAGCTCGCCCATGTCATAAAGAAGTAAGAAATAAACATATTTCTTGCTTGTGTAATGATTTTCCCGTTTCGTTATTTCCCCGTTGTGGTTAATTTCGATATTTTAACATAGGTCCTAAACCTACTTTAATTTCAATCATTTGAAAGATACTTTTATCAGAGAAATGCGTTATTAACATGAAATTTCCACGCAACCTGGAAATACACAGAGAATCGTGTGACAAAGCCCCTAATTGAAATATCTTCGATGAAGCGTTCAAAAGAAGGTAACTGTAACAAAATAAACAACAACCAGAAACAAATAACCCCTACACATTCATTAAAAAGCCCGTTATAAGCTTTAGAAGTAGCAGTATTAATACGTCTTTCAGAGGTAATAGGGTCGATTTGAAATTACTGAACTTACATTCATCTCCAAATGTTTATTTTTTGTGTACATGTATTTAGTTATATATGGATTGGTTTAAATAAGAAATGCACTAAATAATTTGAGAGAGAGGGGGGTGGGGGGAAATTTCAATTGTTAGTAAATACTAGGATTTTAACTTAAATTTAAAAATTTGAACACTTCTTTTTAAGTTTCTTTAATATGCGTTTCAATATTTCGGTACAGACATAAACGAGTGTAGAAGCGGCATTGCCAAATGCAACCACATCTGTACAAATAATGCTGGTTCCTATCTATGTTCCTGCAAATCCGGGTACCAGCTACAAAGCGAGGGCATTACGTGTAAAGGTATACTACGATTGCTTCTTAATCAATATTTTCCTTTTGTACTGGTTACTTAATTATCTGAAAGGGCGAATGTTTGAAAGGGCGAAAAGAACAATATTTCGCTTGGCGGGTCGAAATCTCACTTTTCGACCAGCACTCTCCCAGGCGGGACACGGGAACAACACATATGCAACTTGTAATGTAAGAAATCATCTACCTTATAAAATACCTCATGAATTCATAAAATGATTCTCCCGAGATGGATCCACTGATTATTTTATTTGAACTAAATTCGTCTCTAGGCAAAGAAAAGTAGGAAGCACTAAGGATTTCTTATTCCTTTGTATTCAAAATAGCATGGCCTTCCCCATTTTATATTGCAATCTTTCGTGTCGTAAATACGAGAACATTCATTCTGTCTGGTATATCGCCATTGAATGAGGAAATGTATTTGTTGGTTAAATTCCAATTTGTAGAATTGACATCAAAATTAGGAATAGTTTTCCTTTAAAACGCTGTATAATTACTTAATGAGACCAGAAAAAACGGAAAGTGTCATTTGAATTTAGGTATTGTAAGTACATTAACATTATATTGAAGGTCTTTAGCACTGAGACATTTTGCAAAATAGGAATATAAAATTTGTACCTTACGGTAGTATGCATAGAACCTAACTATATCAAACTATATTATTGTATGGAGCACATATGCAACGCTTAGGTTCATCATTTTCTTTTGATGTCTATTGTGAAACATGTTATAATAATCCCTTTTGACTGTTCCTGGGTTGAACCCATTAATTGTGACAAGGACGTTCATGAACTATTTTGGGGTTCGGACTCCAAACCTTCAGATACGCAGTCATACACTTTCTCTAGACAATAGCGCCTTTATATAATCAATATGAAAATCAAGACACAAATATGTTGTTTATTTCAGACATTGATGAATGTGTTGATGGAACCCATACATGCCAGCAGCTGTGTAAAAACAGCCCCGGGTCGTTCACGTGTTATTGTTCAGAAGGGTTCAAGTTGGCAAGTGACGGCAGAACTTGTGCAGGTAATTATGGTATACAATGTTCATCTCTTTCTCTCTCTCTCTCTCTCTCTCTATATATATATATATATATGTGTGTGTGTGTGTGTGTGTGTGTGTGTGTGGTTTTCCGGTAGCCGTGCGTACGTCGTTGGCTCGAGTGCATATTGGGTCTTCCTTTATCTGGAATTAGTTGACCTCGCTTTCTGACTGATATACGGTATCCTCTAACACAACAACAACAAAATTAGAATCTTAACATGATACATGTTTTCTTTATCATATGTAAAATGTTTTATTTGTAACTTTTCCAGTCAAAAACTTTTGTGGGACCACAGAAGCAAACTGTTCTCAGATATGTATTGACACACCGGGTTCATTTTCCTGTGACTGTAAGTCGGGATATAAGTTGAAACCAGATGGACGGACTTGTTCAGGTAAAGCTAAAGACATTCACCTTAATATCAAATTAAAATGATTATAAGTATTATAATATTCCAGCAATTTACAGGCTTTGTCGATAGCGATTACGCGCTTTATTGGACAGCATGCAACAGTGAAAAAAATACAAAGGAAGGAAGGTTACAATCTATTTAAATAACAAGAATATTTGACCATATGAACATTTGAATTTAAGAATCAAACAATGGTTCATTGCCCTAATATCATGACTATGTAACAGACATTGACGAATGTGGTGAGAGAACTTCAGGATGTTCCCAGAATTGCATTAATACTGAGGGATCCTTTACGTGTTCATGTTCTGACGGCTTCACACTGGACCAGAATGGCAAGACCTGTCAAGGTACTGTTTGTGTTCTTTAGTCTAAAACATCTGAGATCTTATATAAATGGTAAATTATTGAAAACGTTATACACCCCTGCTATTAATTTCATGTGTCCTTATTTACAGTTTTGTTTCTATGAAATTAAACGGCGAATTTGATAAAAATTAATGATATATTTGTGATTAAGCAAATCAGATTGACTGTGAAATAAAAAGTTAAAAACAGAGATAAACAGAAGTTTTCAAGTGAATTGAAGTTAAAACTTTCATAACACGAGATTTGAATTACCTAACGTAGCTTCTTGGCTTGGCTTATTCCTATACTTTGGTGTTATTAGTACAGCTATGGTTATTTCATTCCCGATAATTTATGAACTGACGCTTGTTTGTAATGCACGTTACGAAAAGGAAGCATTCCTAACTCATCAATTGGCGACAGGCAATAAACCATAAATTTTACCTGTTGAAAGACAGGAAATTAATTAATAAAAATATGGAAATTAGTAGTACTTACCTTTTATTCACGCATTTATTCCTGTCTTTCTATATCATAATTCCATTCCAAAAAAATCAGCTTTCTATTGTCAGTCCATAACTATTCATTCGTCAAATTAAGTTTTAAGTAAAATATTTTCTCATGTCCGAATCACAGTTACATTTTTATCTATTCCCAACAAAGAAAAACCTTCCCATATCTTATATTTTTGCATTTATATTTCCCTCTATATTATGATTTAAGAAGAAACTATCTTGGTAATATAATGGCCCAACATTAATAAATTGTATTCAATTATGTCCAACATAAATCAACCAAACTTGTTAAATCTGTCAAGATTTCTCTCACATGCATTTGAAATAAAAAAAAAAATGTCTCTGATCTGGTACATTGGTTTTGTTAGACCTTTCCTATATCACTTAATGCTTTTGAAATTGTTTCTTTGTCATATATATAAATAAATATATAAATGGTCAAAGAAAGACATGTCGATATACCAATAAAGATGTATGTACGTATTATCTTGCCCATCTAAAACGCGTTAATTATGACTTAATCTTTGTCATTATTAACTAATTGATAATGTTTCACCATCTAAGCTGCGATGTAATTAATTCGCTGTAAGAGGCAACGTGGATAAGGACCCGACCGTCTGTAAGCGTCTGCTATGAATTTGAGGTGATTGGCTATTGTTTTTGACAGTTGACAGGGCCATAAAACATGTCCATCATTTAGGCACCTGTCCGACACACACACACACGGATCAATTAACACGGGTAACCCTTTTATTACCCTTTGAGTGACCCCAAGCAGGAAATTACATAATCATACCAAACAAAAAGCTTAATTCTTATTTGTAGTTATGTTTGGGATTTAATTTCTTTAGAAACATGGTCTCTGTGGAAACCAATTGCTTAACGGAAAGTAACAGGGATTTTGATATGAAGGCATGTAAAACATTAATTAACGTTACTCATATCTTTAAAATGACCAAGACTTTTATGTCAATATAATCAAATATTGTTTCAGAATACATCAATATATGAAAACTTATTTTCTTATGCCCCCCTCCCCCATTAGTATTAAGTACATTAATGTCCAGATTTATAAATTCTAAATGTTTTTGATACGAATATAAATTAAATTATCAACACATTTACACCCTTAATCGTTCACTGTCATCTTAAATTAAGATTGAAATTAGTAACAGTAATTACGATATATAATGCTGGCAGAGTTTTGTCTAATGATGACTTCAAAGCAAAGGGAGAGAAGTCATTTTTTCATAATTTTTAATACCTGATTTCATACAAACTACAAATAGTTTCAACATATTTCTTGTATAGAAGGTCTTACACTAATATTTTCTTACAGATAATAATGAAAATGAAATATTTGTGGTTAACCTTAAACGTTAATGAAATAATATTAGGGGATGATTTTATCAAAATTTGTACTTAATAGAAAATAATCTATGGTAGTTTCATATGCATTATCATTAGGTATGCGGCATACATTCATGTTTTGCTTTGCCTTCAGATAAAAGTTATTTTGTAAAAAAAAAAAAAAAAAAAAAAAAAAAAAAAGTCTTAAAGTCATTAACGTTGATAATGCTGGAATTCACAGCAGAAAAATATCATTATATATTTTTTAACATTCATTTAATTCAATTTCATTCAACAAGCCTTAGGACTAAACCATCTATACAAATATGTACGTAAAACAGCTACTATGAAATACCAGAATATAGTTCCTGAAAGTCTTGCAAAGATGAACTACAGATCTATTCGTTATAATAACATGTTAGTGATGTAAATGAATGCGGTCTCTACTCATAAGGAGTTACATGCATTTGGATTTTTTTAAATCAATTTTCGATTGGTTAAATAGGTGTAGAATGAAATAAAATCTTGATTTCCTTACAATTTGCTCAAAATAAGTTAGCCGACTTGTACGTTTACTTTTAGACATCGATGACTGTAAAGGCGTCACGTGCAGTAATGGCGGCACGTGTGTTGATGGTTTTAAGACTTACACATGTTACTGTACAAGTGGTTTTACTGGAACTCATTGTGAGCAAGGTAAGACTTGTTATGTATATACATATTATGCTTATTTCCTTCTTATAAATCTTCAGGAAAAATATTTTCTTTTCTTGTAGGTTGTCTTTTTATTTTTTTTTATTTTTTTTTGCATTTCTAAGTTCTTGCACCTAAGTCCTAATAAAACGTTTATACACATCAAATCATTTCACTTTCAAGATAAAGACGAATGTTTTGTTTTGAACGGCGGATGCCAGGATCTTTGCACCAACGAGTTAGGTTCCTTTTCCTGCTCCTGTACCGGCAATACGACACTGGCAGAAGATGGTCTTACTTGCAAAGGTATGTTGGCCCAACCACGCGTAATGTCTGTTTTTATATTAAAATGACTAGAGTTTAATCAATCTTATTGGTAATTAGGTCCTTACGGTTAAGAAAAATGTGTTTAAGTTAATTAACCCAAATATTTCTTCTAATTATTTCTGTTTAAAATGCTATTACTTGTGCCCCCATCTAAATCAACGTTCAGTGTAAAAAATGGGGTTTAAAAATATTTAACGATAATGATCATTCAATTTGCTAATAAGTATAAGAAAGGTTTATATTAATAAATAATGCTTTTTACATAGAACAAGCACAACTGCCTCTTTTGAAAAAGATTTCACATTTAGGGCATACGGCTGGTGTAGATGTATTTCAACGGCATGGTATTCTCGGTGAGCTATTGCCAAGAGGATGTTTCACCTTCGAGTTAACATCTTGTACTGACGGTGAAGATATCGTGGTTCTTTTGTCATCAACGTCAAGATGGTTCACCTCTAACGCCAAATCCCCGTTGACATTTTCACCGGGAATTAGGTTTTCGTGGACTGCAACGCAGCCGCGAAAACCTACTGTTCTTCTTGTGTTTCTTTTTCCCTTTTTTTTTTTTCCATTATTATTATTCTTTGCACTTTTTTTGTGGCCGCTGTTGCGACATGATTAGAAGTGCTACAAATATGAAAATTTCCATGCATACTCACATGTATCTGAAGTTGTGCACCACTAAGTTTGTTTTTCATTTTAGTACTAAGTTTTGCCGCTAGGTGGCGTTTAGCATCAAAACATATAATTGCCGATAACTCTGTCATTTGACATTTTATTTGTATGCAGTTTTTTGCATTCTGTTCTCTGTCAACTGCCCGTTAAAATATGATGAGTGGCAATATCCATATCTTTGAAACTTTTGAGCTAGAAGAGGTTGAATGTTTGAATCTTTGAAAAAATCTGGCAAATTAGGGTGTGTCCACGAAAAACATGCCCATTTTTGTTAGAGATTAGATACGCTCATTCTGTTTTTTGAAATTGATTCCGAAGATCTTTGCGCACAAAATATATGGGGTGGCGATTTCAGAAAATGCATAAAATGGCTTTCAATAAGCGGTCAAAGTGCACTAAAATATGGAGGAAACAAATTTTCGAGAATAGGCATTTTTTTAGTTTTTGGAGGATTCTGTCATTATTTTTGAAGCAATCTTTATGAAATTTTCACAGATTGTATTGTTTGTTGTTTCCAGGGACTTCAAAGTTTCAAATTTTCAAAAAATGCAACGGTCAAGGTCATATTGTGATTATTGGTTTTTTCTTTGACCTTAAATATCTCAAAATCTAAAAATATTTTATCAAAAGAATATGGGTAAAATCAAAAGCCTCTAAAAAGTACTTTTTGAAGAATTTTAGTTTTTTCAGATCGGGATTGATTTGGTTGTTTGGTGGCAGTATGAAGTTTGGTCAAACTTTGAATTGATTTTAAAGCCTTTAAAGTTTAAATGTGTGATATATTTTGCCATCATTGGAAAAAAGAATGTCTTACCTCGTCAACAAAAAAAGAATTTTGAAAATCTGTCAAGAATTGATGAATTTATAGAGAATTTCAATACATGACCCAGAATAAAAACAGAGAAAATTTGACAGAAGTTACCTATGTTCTATAATTAGATGCAGCTCTGCTAGCTGGCTTGCAACAGGTCAATGTACAGTGTATGTAACTATGAGAGCAATGTGTCAACACTGGTCTGAATGACCTGTGTAAAAGCGCTCAAAGAATCATGGGTAAGAGAGAGAGAGGGAGAGAGAGGGGATGAATTGTGTCTTTATTCTACATGTATTATTATTCCTCCCACACACTCACTATTGAATTGGATAGCAAAACAACTAAGTACATGTACAAACATCCACCTTTTAAACAAGTTTTAGCTTACCAAAAGTTCCTTCTAGTGCATTACTGAACTTTGAGGCATAGAGTGAAAGCTGATATATGTTTAACCAAATGGCTTGTTACGTTACCAAAATTTTTGATAACAAATAAATTGTAAATCATTTATACTACTGAAAACTATTGTTCTTATAATAATAAGCAGGATTCCCAACTGTCTCACCTGATTTTTAACTGTTTAGTATAAAAAGTGGGACACTTTGGAAGACATTTTTGAGCGCACAGTGATGATCAACATTAATCAAATCGTTCAATGTGCCACACTTAGATCATATTGGCTCATTGCCAATATATGGATGCTTAAAGGCATCTCAAAACCCTTATATAAGTGACCCCCACCCCCCCATTTATTCAATTCAATTCAATAGTTTATTTCCAAGATTTACATAGTAAATAACATTGGACAAAGCATATAGTAACAAAATATATTGGTTATGGCGGTTGTTTTCAATTAATTATGGTATTGAGTATAATAATATATATCATCAAGCAAAAATTCACCCACCCGCCGTTGTGTGGGCATCTGTTTTTGATTAGGCAGGCTGCCACAGTCTGTCACAGGTATTGTTCAAGAGTGCATATGTTGCTACATGGGATTGTATGTAGTCATTCACAGTTTGTAAAAAAGTTGTGAACATACCAAATACCAGAAATGATCCTAAAAGTTCTCTATTATTCTTTTTTTTTTATTCGAGCAAATATAAATCTTCCTTTTCTTTCTTTCTTTCTTTCTCTGTTGATTTATTTTGTCTACTTTATTTTGTTCTTTCTTTCTTTCATTTTTTCATTTATTTTGTTCTTTCTTTCTTATTTTATTTAAGTTGTAAAATTATCATAAAAAGGGACATTAATTTTTTAAATAAGTTATGTATCACTCATTACTTTCATTCTCTCATTTCTTCCCTCAACACATGTTTATATGTCGGAAATCAACATAAATTTTATTACTTGTTTATTCAATAAGAGAAATTCTGTTGAATAAAATGTAACAAAATGTCTCTAGCAAAAGCAAATAAAAAACAAAAAGATCTTGCATTGTCAGAATTATGTCCTTCAGGCTCATTTTAATTACTACAAAAATGCGTATCTCTATATTTTCAATATCAAAACTTTAATTCTGAAATAAATGCCGTATGATCCTATAATCATGCAGTTACAAAATTGACTCCAAGTAATAAATGTAATAAAGAATAATTATGTAAGGGATCATAAACTAAACAACCCACATATTATCACTATCATTCATTATATGTTTGGGGCCTCCGTGGCCGAGAGGGTTAAGTCGCTGACTTTAACACTCACTCTGCCCCTCACCGCGTGGGTTTGAATCCCGGCAGGGTCATTCGGATTTTCATGTGAGGAAGCCTTCCAGCTGGCTTGCGGTAGGTCGGTGGTTCTACCCGGATGTCTCCGTGCATTCGTGTCCTTCCTCCACCTGTAATTAGCTGGACGTCGCTATATGACTGAAATACTGTCGAAGCGACGGTAAACTCAAATAGTCAAGTCATTATATGTTTATTGCTTTGTGTAAAACTAGCCTACTATCTCACTTCCATTGTAGCAGATAATTTAGTTATGCATCAACCCATCAGAGGTTTTACCGTAACATATAGGTACTATATTGGCTAAAGACTCCCTGCAGTGATGACCAGCAATTAGCAGGTCTGATCACAGCAGATGGGGGCCTGGCTCAGTGGGACATCACATTCCTTTCGAGATGCCTTTAAGTTTTGGTCACATATAAAGCATTTTGCATTTTGTTGTTTTTCTGGTATTTTAACTTGGCTGATCAGGTTTGAAACTGTTGATCATCACGAAAACCGTTGCATTTGCAGTATGCAAATCTAGTTGTATTTGTTGAGGTCAATAATTTGTCAATTCCAATTTCTCTGAGTGGAGTGACGGTCATAAAACAGAATGGTCAGTTTTCTATCAATCTAGGACCAAGCAATCTTAAACAATCTGATGGATCAACAACTGGAAAACGGAGACCATCCGATTGTTTTGCCTTCGACATAACTCAAACCGACTTGGTTGAATTTATCTCCTCCAACTCATTTCTGAAATCTGTGCTTGACAGACTGCACTCTGTCATTCCAAATTTCCTGCAGTTTTCTGCTGTGAATTCCAGCATTATCAACGTTAATGACTTGCGGACTGATCTTGTCTACGGCAGAGACATGGCTGGTGTTGAAGACTGTTCTGGGGCCCCAGTCCTTGACAGCCATCTCTACAGTGTTTTCCATTTTGCGACCAATTTTGAGCTCAGCTTGTACGGAAACAAAATCAACATACCCAAACCATTACAGAACAAACAATTTTGTCTGATTGTTGATGTTTGTCAGAAGTATGGTGGAACTGTGTTTCTCATGATCCCAGAAAAGTCTAACAATCTTTTGACAGAACTTGAATTATTCCAACAATTGCAAGAAAATCAAGGTCTGACTATACTCGCCCGTGGTATTGGATTATCCTTAGTAAAAGAGATAAATGTAAACAAATTTGAAACAGAGCTGCAATTCTGGAATGGCGACCAGTTCTTTACATATCCGTGAGTAACACTTTCATACCGTTATATTGTTATAACCAAAAACGTCAATATACTTAATAAAATGTATAACCATTTCGCTGTTAAGTGATATTAAAAACTACGAAACAGAAACATATGGCTTACTAACATATCTGCATCAATGATGTAATTTTTACTATCATATACAATAAAATATATTTAGTATTTATTATTCAGAATTTTCGAACATGGTGACTTCTGGTTTGGAGGAGAAATTATTAAGGACTCGGAGTCATTCAGAGTAGAAGCCGAAGTTGACACCTTCATATCAGTTCCAAGGATAGACCGAGTGAATATTGAAGTCTTTTTTTATTTTAAGTTCACAATGATTGATTTTATTTTTGAGAAGCAGATATACAGTGAGAATTTCGTAGATTTTCTAACAGTTATTTTTTTACTATAAAGTTCTTTTAGAGCCTAAACAGGTATATAGTTTTACTTCGGACGATAACACAAGAAATCATGCAAAACTCATTTTAGACTGATATTCATTAATTCATTATATTTATAATATATGCTTAATGTAAAATGTATATAAACAGATCCTTACTGGGATTTTCGTCGATGAGTGGAATGCGTTGTTACATGTTGTGGACATTTCTCCTACCATTAAATTCACAGTCTTCAAGAAAAAATTCTCAATAAATCTGAAGAAGGTTATCGATACAAACATTGACGTATATATGTCTCTTGGAGGTTAGTACTCAATTCAAATTATTCTGTTATAATTAATGGACTTTTGCATATCTGCCATTGATAAATTCTACGCGTAATGATATAAATCAAAATTTCGCCGAAACAAATCCAGTGCATTTCAATTTTCAGGAACTGAACCAAAGACATGGTGTGGAAATACAGCTGATCTCAGAAAAGCCAACCCTCCAGGTTTATATACGTCGGCCTTGGTTACAATAAACCCATTTAAAGATGTCCCAATACTTGGTGACTGGTTGATAAAAAACCCTCATACTTTGTATGCATATTTTACGACGGATCCAACAATATCGAATAATACCAAGATTAATATTGTGGACGATATTTTAGAACTCCAAAAAGTTATAGACAGATTCAATAATTTCTTAACAGAAACGCTTGACGCATTTGAATCCCTAACGGCAAATATTAAACAAGATATAAAACATATACAACATATTTTGAATTCAATGAAATACTTTCTCGTCAGTAGCGTTAGTGAGCTGTTGCACGGAAATATTCGGAATGTCATTGGTGATCTACCAAACTTATGGGGATACTTCAGAGAAATGGATTCTACTGCAAAGAGCATGGCCGATAAAATAAAAATATTCTTCATTGACGTTAAAGACAATATCATATATCAAATTCAATTTGAATTGAAAACTATTCAAAATAACATTGCAAAAGCTATCAAAAATTTAACTGGTCAAGTTACCTCAGCTGTTTCAAACTATGATTCTTTTGGCTTAAAATATACTACTAACATACTAACATTATTGTATTTAACCTCAATATCGGTGAAGTAGATATCGAAGTGGATGTATCTCAAAATGTTGTGGCAAGATGCAGTAGGTTTGAAAAAGTGTTTAAATTATTAGAAAGGCAAAGGGCCGTTAGAGTCTTAGGTAGAATTGCAAAAGAATTGAAGCTTGGATATTTCCTAAAAATTAAAAGAGGTTTAGGATTTGGAGTTGCATTAGGCGTTGAATCAAATGATGTAATTGTTCAGTTAACAACCTATACCAATATGCTAGGGTTTACATCATCTGCAGATGTTTTCATCAGTAGAAATGGATTATATTTCTATCTGGAGGGTAACTTATGGAATATTTTCCTGGTTCAAGTAGATGTGTCAGCCACGGTTGGAAATGAATGGTATAAAATAACGTATAACTTAAGTGGTAGGTTTGTAGCAAGAGCTCGTCGAAAACGACAAACCCAAAGTGTTAGCACTTCATTCCAAGCAAGTTACCTTGACGCACTAAGCAAAGCCACACAAAGTGTTGCAGACGAAGTGGAAAAAAGACTATCAAAGGCTCAAAGCGCACTTACTTCAGCACAAAATTGTTTTACTAAAGCGCAGAATTGGCTTGATAAGAAAAGAGACCAAGTTCGTGGTGTAAATGTTCTATTTGATAAAGCTGTTGAAGAACTTAAAGCAGCAAAAGATAAACTGGAAAAGGCCAAAGGACCATTTGAAAGAGCACTAGAAAAATTGAATGCAGCTCAGAAAAATGTCGATAATTTATGCAAAATAAAATCGTGTAGTAAAATATGTATTCCGGGAGTAGAATGTAAGATTTGCAGAAAGAAAGTATTTGGGGCAAAGATTTCATATCCGTGTTGCAGATTTACTGGTTGTATGATAAGTTTTCCAAACCCTATCTGTGTAGTAGCAAATTTGGTATGCAGGGCTATTAGAGGGGCAGCATTCTTGGCACTGGAGGCTGCGAAATTGTTTGTCCGAGCACCAATGGTAGCTTTAGATATTGCTAAAGGCCTTGTATCTGTTGCACAAATTACAGTCGACAAATCTCGAGTAGTCCTTGCTATAGCCGAAGGCGCCCTAGAACTTGCAAAGGGTGGTTTATCTGTGGCTAAAGGAATTTTAGAAGCTGCAAAGTATGCATTAGAAGCTATCAAGTATATTGTACGTGGTGCACTTAAGATCCTGGAATATGTCATTGAGTATGGTTTGAAAAACATTTTGGACGTCAAAAATTGTGGTTTTGATATTGAACTAAGTACAACAGACCTACCCATTTTTGATGTAGCATGTGAGGTAAACGCTTTTAAGCTCGGATGGAAAAAGGTCCAAATACGAATCGACTTTAGAAATATCTTTCAGAGTCTCTGGAATGCGGCAAGGGCCACTATTCAAACCTTTGTGAATATTTTTAAGAATATCTTTGATGCCAGGCGACGTAGAGATATAACGTTTGAATCATCAGCGAAATTAATCAGACTCATAAGATCATTCTCAGATGATGATCTTTTAAATACTGGTAATCATACAGTTGAAGATTTTATGAATGTTGTTAACTCAACGCTTGGAATGGACGAATCAATTAGTAATACGTATGACAGTAGAATTAAATTATTTAGAGAAAAGTGCATTCGTACATCAAATGTTGAAACGTATTTATTAGATGCTTTCGGGTCCTTATTTGTACTTGCGAATGAATCGAGGACAAGTATTAATAAAGCACGAAATATAAATGCCGATCTTGCACAATTCGACTCAAAACATTTAATCAATAATTTAACACTACAGAATGCAGGTGTGAGTGAAGAGTATGCCTTAGATGTGTACAATCTTACCAGAGAAGATCTTGACAAGGCTGTTAATGATTCAAAAGCTTCCTTCCTTGATGATCCTTTGGTGAAAGAAATGTTAACAATAAAGGCATTTTCTACTGATTCAATTAACTCAGAGATAGCAAATGTTGAGACAATGTCGCTAATAGAAGAGTGGATTTACGCAATGGAAAATGCCTCAGAGAACTATTTTAATGAGAATGAGTGTACTGGATTCCAGGATTGTGTATTGTACGCATTTGAACGCCTGTATGAAATATACGAAGATGAAGACGGTCATCCTAATATGACAACAATTAAGGATCTGATAATTGATCTTGAGGAAGATATAATTTTTATATTCGATAACACTTCCAAATCTGCTGACATTGTTTTTGACGTAGTGAAGGGTATCGTTTCAAACATTGAGCACTTACAAAATCTGAACGTGTATTGCTCCAAGGCACCCAAATTCATATCAGCATTGTCAAAACAAACAGCAACTGTAGGAACAACCGTTTCGTTTAAGTGTGATGTTGAGTCTGACCCAGAAGCAACAATCACGTGGTTTAAAGACGGTGAACAGATTATTGGTGAAACTTCCGATGACCTGGTTCTTGTCAAAGTTTCAGAAAATGATGAAGGCCAGTATTTCTGTACTGCTGGAAACATCGTGGCCAACCTAACCTCGGAGGAAGTTTCTTTGACTGTACTACAAATAAATGGTATGTATTGGGGAGAATAAGTGATTATATGCCTTGCTGTTATAACACTGAGATGCATTATACAGAGTTCGAATTTTAGTTTCTTTTTATCTTAAGGCGTGTTTCTTTTAAAACGGCACTAGGTGTTGTTTCGACAACTTAATTGAATTAAAATAGAAGTATTAACACACTCATGGTAATTATTAGGGGAGAGAGTCGGATATTTCATTTTTATAATACTTTTATTTTTCAGATGAGTGTCATGGGATTTCAAATACCTCTAGTATCGATGACGGGAATTGTCGAACTTATATATTGTGTAATGATAACGGTAAATGAAGTCATTTGAAGTTATTCAATATGTTATTTTTTGTTTATTTATTTTATGTAAATACATTTCATCTACCATTTAAAAGGTAAAATTATCATTCAGCTTTTGGGACCAATTTTTTGAAACTGTATGTTTCAAGTATTAAGCAGTTTCTACAGGTATAATCTATAGCACAGAGGAAATTTAACGCTGTATTAACCTTAAATTGATTTAATTATATGGCATAAGGATAAATTTCATGTTTCAAATCTTAGTGAAAAAAAAAAAAAACGTTTTCGCCACGACCCTTAATGCAATAAAACAATGTAGCGTCATGACATAAGGTATATCTGAGTTAGTCATATGAGACAAATATTGTACAAATTGTTCTTAATCAACTAGTCTTCATTCATTTAACCCAATTAAGGGAATTTTACGATAAAATAATATGAACAATTACACTGCAGTTGTAAGTATACAGAAAATGGGTTGTCCCCTGCAGGTTTTAAAGAAATGTGTTGTCGGTCTGGCAGAGAGTTTGACACATCCAGAGGCGAATGCGTTGCAACAAACTCCATATCCTGCACACAGATGAAGTGTCCAGACAATCATACAGAAGGTCAGTGGCTATGCTTAACAAGGCAAACATGACCTGCAAATGTTATATTAGTATATAGGTAATAACAATAATGAAAAAATATGTCGTAGTGAAGTAAGTTCTGATTGCCAAATCATATCTCATCAGATCTTAAATGGGGGAGAGAATATCCGTTTAAAAGAATACGGGTTAGAAAAGATTACGCAACAGGATGAACCAAAGTTTTAAAACAAACCAAGTTATACGGCTCATATGAAATGTTTAAATGGAAACGACAGAAAGAAGCTTACATTTCAAAAGGCACAAGAAATATCATTTTTATATGCTATATAAATGCACTGTAGTTATGCTGAAATGTGAAGTGATCTTTAACGGAACTACGAAACCTGACATTACCAAATACGGGTTCTTCCATTGTATTTTGTAGAAATCATTAAGCGGTACTTTTAAAATGAGTACAAGTCTTTAGCATTACAATGATCATTGCATCTACTTATATTCAAGGTTATTTTTTATATACCATTTCACACAAATAATGCAAAGGGCTGAAATTCCAACCAATTGTGATATCTATGGGAAAACAGCTGCACTGATATAACCAATATTCAAAAATCTCTACTGTTTCACTACCATCAGTCAAAAATTCTACATTAAATATTTTTGTTGACGTCAGAATGCAGATTGGAGGCGGTTGAGGAGGACGAAACCAGGTTTAGAGATCTTGATGCCAATCCTAACGTGACTCAGCCGTGTGCCCCGGGAACCGTCTTTAGAGCTGATCTTTGTACCTGTGACCATGGCCACGGAAGTACTTCTGTGTCAACAGAGGCGGAGAGTATGTATTGAAACCTTTTAATAATGGTGCTGATATCGATCAACCATGTTATTTTTAGTGTCATTCCAGCTATGTTTTTTCATTGCATTCAAATTTGTGGAAAATTATCTAAACATGAAGAACAGCTTTGGTGAGGTTTATGCCCCAACATTACATTGCTAGAAGTATAAATTTACATTAAAAGGATGTAAATAAAAGGAAGTAATAACTACATGTTTGTATAGTTAGTCGTGTATTATAACTATTTAGAGTAAATTACAATGGTAATCCAAATCTGACTTTTAATTTTATAGCCAAAACTAATGAATGCATATGAATATTATTGCGCTAAGCATGCATGTTTTCAACAATATAAATGAACTATTCATGATTTTTTTATATCTTATTATTTGGGCAGTCATGTGGAATCCAATAACTTTAATAACTAAAATGTAGATCTCTCTCAAATTGCTCAAATAGTATATCGAATCACAATTATCTGTTCAATACCATGTTAAAAAGATGTACATTGAATTCCTCCAGATTTCGATCCTTGTGAACAAGAGATATGGGCCAAGTTTGATGATCTTAACAATCCGTGGGGTGTAAAAAATTATGGTGACGGTTGGGTATCGGTCCACGGAAGCATGCAGAAAGAGGCCGATGAAACCGGGGACACATTTGGAGTGTTTGATAATGCAAACGGTCTGATTATCTGGAGATATGCAAACGTCGCGTTTCAAATACTCACGCTTAGGATTGAATTTTATCGTAAGTAAATCTTGCATTGTAGTTCAAGAGGGAACAAATTAAGCCATTTAGATGCAACTGAAAATATTTGATTTAGGATATAAAGTGGATTTGATTTGTTTACACCTGATTCTGATCAAATACACCAATGTATTTAATTTATCATATTAATTTTGGATTAAAGATATACAAAATTACCTGATGATCAAGTTATATTAACTGTTTATTAAATGCATATCTTGTATTAAAGTTCAATGGTTTGTATGGTGAATATGATATGACCTTTGTGGTATTTTGTTTTTGACAGGTTATCATCTTTGAGAGAGATTTAAAGTATAAAGAGGAAAGCATGCAGATAGACTTCAGCACCAGTGATTAGCGAAATGTGCTGAAAGAGTAGATAAAACATGTCGGCCTATGAATCTCCTTACCTCATGAATATCTCTGCACAAATCTATGACTTCATGAATATCAATTAATTTGAACTTCAATGGTATATGACAAATTGATTCTTTTTAAATGCTATGCAGACTGTGTAAAATGTAAGTTTCAATAAAGTATAAGTAAACGGAGGAAACTCTGATCAGACAGCTTCGGTTTGATCTGGGTCTGCTTTGTTTGCTAATGCGTCATAATGAATCTTTATGAGGAAAAATGGTTAAAGCAGAGGCGTTTTTTTATTGAGAACTTCTGATAACGTTAAAGCGGTTATCCTTCTCTATTCCCTTCAGCTAAGCCTTCCGAATATGCCCATCAGATACTTGTGACCAACGGTCAATCAGTTCCAACTTTCGAGATCAGCCTAGATCAAGAAACATCCTTGGTAGTCGTAAATATTATAACGGAAGGAGGGGATGCTCAAGTAACCCTAGGATACGAGGTGAGAAACGTCGTTTAGATTTGGGATTGAAAAAAATATCACCCATAAAATATTCTTGTTTGCGATGCTGGCTGTATATATATGTTACGGGAAGGAAGCCAGAATAACATTGAGAAACCCACGTGTCACAATGTGCGACAGAAAATCCTTTTGCAACAATGTCGCGCGGACTTTGTTTAATGCTGAGGGTGCAGTGATTTGGACATGTTGCATTTGTCAGACAGCCAAGATTATCCGTTTGTATAAACTTCATTTACGGGTTTCCCAAAGTAAAAATGAACTGTGGGAAGGAACAAACAACCAGCTGCTGTGTGTTTAGTGAAGGTTGCCGTTAGATAACAATATCTAACAATTATATTCTATACACTGCGATAACGCTCACGATAGCGACTGTTACGATTCGCCCAATGCAACTTCGAACCACTTTGATCAGCAATTGACTGCTTGTTCTGGTACTCTGCTTTGATTTTTAACAAATTACATAACCGGAAACCATATATTAGCCCAATTATCATATAAGCCTTCAGAGTTGGTTTGTAATTTTAGCAGATGCAGCAATCAATACATAAACCCTTCGAAAAAAATGTATAAAACTATTGAAGGAATCCGCGCCTATCTGACACACAGTATTAATCAACACTGCAATCATGTGACAAAAATTCTTGAAAGCTTAATTCAGATTTTACCGGTAAATCCATTCGCCGGTACTTGGTTATTATTTTGGGGCCTAGAAATAAACAAAACCAGTTGGTAGTTAAGGATAGACCGACTCATAATAATCTGGACTAAACGTGATCTTAAAACATATATGAGTTGTCTAATGGTAGATAATAAGTTTATTGTGAAGATTACACCATAAAAATCAAAGCGTTGCAGCACTAATGTATTCACTGTGTTGAGAAGCTCATTGGTAAAGTCACGTGATATTTGTCTGAGCGCTGTCAATCACTTTTGTCGTAAATAGATACTGGTGATCTCTTCATTGAAAAATCATCATATCAAAAGCAATAACAGACTTGAGGACATAACGTATCGGTACATTACACAATAATATACCCTAGGACATAACGTATCGGTACATTACAAAATAATATACCTGAGGACATAACGTATCGGTACATTACAAAATAATATACCTGAGGACATAACGTATCGGTACATTACAAAATAATATACTTGAGGACATAACGTATCGGTACATTACAAAATAATATACCTTAGGACATAACGTATCGGTACATTACAAAATAATATACTTGAGGACATAACGTATCGGTACATTACAAAATAATATACCTTAGGACATAACGTATCGGTACATTACAAAATAATATACCTTAGGACATAACGTATCGGTACATTACAAAATAATATACTTGAGGACATAACGTATCGGTACATTACAAAATAATATACCTGAGGACATAACGTATCGGTACATTACAAAATAATATACCTTAGGACATAACGTATCGGTACATTACAAAATAATATACTTGAGGACATAACGTATCGGTACATTACAAAATAATATACCTTAGGACATAACGTATCGTACATTACAAAATAATATACCTTAGGACATAACGTATCGGTACATTACAAAATAATATACTTGAGGACATAACGTATCGGTACATTACAAAATAATATACCTGAGGACATAACGTATCGGTACATTACAAAATAAGATACCTTAGGACATAACGTATCGGTACATTACAAAATAATATACCTGAGGACATAACGTATCGGTACATTACAAAATAATATACTTGAGGACATAACGTATCGGTACATTACAAAATAATATACTTGAGGACATAACGTATCGGTACATTACAAAATAATATACTTGAGGACATAACGTATCGGTACATTACAAAATAATATACCTGAGGACATAACGTATCGGTACATTACAAAATAATATACTTGAGGACATAACGTATCGGTACATTACAAAATAATATACTTGAGGACATAACGTATCGGTACATTACAAAATAATATACAGTACCTGAGGACATAACGTATCGGTACATTACAAAATAATATACCTGAGGACATAACGTATCGGTACATTACAAAATAATACCAGTTGTGAAAAATAATATGTCGAAATGTGGGCTAATCAAACGGTGCTCTATTTTGCGTAATTGCACGGAAGTACGAATGTTAGAAAACAAAAACTGCAAACGAACGGCGAAACACTTTGTATCCCACTGCTAGCAATTTTGATATCAGTTTGATATAAATATATGCTTTCCAAAAGCATCATATACTTTCCTTGAAAACTCTCTTGGGTCATTATCAAATGAGTTTTAATTACATTATGTATTAAGATTATATGTCTGATTTGTCAATCGTATTTATGAATGCTTGTCACAAAAAAATGTTAGTAAGGGCATTTCACAATAGCAGTTTTTAACTACATACGTGTATATATATAAGCAAAGAAGGAAAATCAAAACTAACAAACAGAATTTTTAAAACTTGGCATGATTATAGAGAATCGCACCAGAAACAAATTTATGGGATAAAATAGTGGGTCTCCACGATACTTTTTGAGTTATCTGTCCCTGAATGTGAGGGTTTTTTTCCTTTTCTGTCATTTTCAAGGGAAGATAACTCAAAACCAAGCATATCGATACCTTATTTTATTTTCTCATTATTGTTTGTTGTTTCACCTCTAGTCATTTTGCAAAGTTTAAACAAATCCTTTCAATTGATTTCTCACAATGTTTAAACAAATAGACAAACTGCGTTTTTCTTGAAAAATAAAATAAAAAAATTTTTCCCTTTGCAATTATAGCAAAAATTCAGAATTTATAAACTTTTAATTAGGAAGATAGTTCCAAACATCGAGTTCAAATTAAATGAGGTGTTGCTAGCCGATACTATTGAGTTATCTGCCCTTGAAAATGACAGAAAAAGGCTAAAAACTCACTTTCAGGGGCAAATAACTCGAAAAGTAGCATGGAGACCTCATTTTTTATCCCATTAACTTGTTTCTAGTACAATTCTCTATAATCATGCAAAGTTTAAAAACATCTGCTCGCTAGTTTTGATTTTCCTCCTTGTCAATAGAGTAAAATATTGCTAAACGCCCTTAAATTTGATATTAAAATGTGCTTTTGACTAGCACCGTATACTGAATTTGAAACATTTTTTTTTTTAATTTATAGATATCTATTTATCATATAATAGTATTTTTCCAAGAATTTTCATGACCATATGTATCTTAATACATTTTAGGTATAATGTTTGATTTGATAATAGTTTTAATAAATGCTTGCATCACAGGTTGAAGCGCTCAATACGCTAACAGTCGTATATGACGGAGAAAATTTACTTGCCGGTGTTGAAAGCCCCGATGCTGCTGATGACGCTGAGATGAGCATAGCATATGGTAACGGTCTTTTTTATATCACTACATGTGTTTATTATTCATTCATTTAAATTGTATACATTTTGTGTTTACTTGCTTGGGTTTAACGTCCCAACGATGTATATGGTGACCGCCAAATAAAAGGGGAAAGACTAGTATAATTTTAACGCTTATGATGTGTCACGTCAGGGGATCGAACACATTACCCCCCGCTCTAACAACTCGGCAATCGGGGCTCGAAAGAGGGGCGTTTGTTTATCAGTTATTCAACATATGTTTGATGATATTGAATTGAAAATATTCAAAAATTTAAATGGATGATAAAGAAATGTCTAGGCTAGTGTTAATCTGTACGTTGGAAAATATTCGAATAGTGTATTGCTGAGTGTTCTTCTTTATTTATTTTTAAAAATATAATATTTGTTTATAGATATTCGGCAATCGTCTAGAAATTAATACAACTAGTATACAATAACTACACGGTATATTTTACTTTTTTTTTAAAAATGTGTTTACATTACTTTTTTCAAACTAAATCATCCAAGGAAATCGACATTATCATGTATCACTGATAACATAATACAAATAAAATAAAGTATCAATTAAAATAGCTTATGTTTGACAGAAAACGTGGTTTTCTTCCAGGACAAATTCTTCCCGGCGAATATCTGTGTGTTGGATCATGCTCATATCTGACGCAGAATGGTTTCTATGGACACGTATATGACGTAAGTATTGTTTTATTAACTTAAATAAAATACAAATTACACCATTATTTTCATTTTAAACATGCATCTTTGTGAAGGGAAAAAAAGATATTAGCAAAATCAATTGCAAAATCACAAATAATAATAATAATAAATAAAGTCGTAGGAAGAAATCTACCGATTTTTTGTCAGACAAATGAATTTCAACTACAAACCTTTTTTTCAGTTCCAGTTTTCAAGATGCGTTGATGGGCCGACGTACAAGAAACTAAAAAATCAGATACGCGATTAAAAAGATGCAGATATTTACGTTACATGAACTGAGTTTGCTTTAATTCGATGTAATTCCGCCAATTGTATTTACCTAGCTCTATTTCCATTTTATACGCTATTTTTTTGTTTATTTTATTTTATTTATTTTTTTGTTTCTTTATACCGCTTTACTCTTAAATATCATTTGTATTCGATTTATAAGGAGAATGGGAGACAAGCAATTATGACTAAGACTTTAGTGATCTATTAGTTATATGTGTGAACATTGGTATGGTCGCGGGTTCGAATCTTGTTGCATGACCTATTTTTTATAATTTCTTGTAAATTAAAATCTAATATCTAATATCTATGTAAAAATATAAAAAATGCTCTAAATAAAAAAAATCTTCGGCTATATTTTTCAAGTTTTTAAACATATACTTATATTTTCTAGAGTGTTTTTTTGTATTATAGTTGCTTTCTTTTGATGTAAATACATACGTTTATGTAAATCTTATCAATTGTAGGAAAAAAGAGAAAGAAAGAGTGGAGATGCGCTTATTGTAAGTCGTCCGTTAAAACAATGTTTGTGTTCATACTTCCTTATTACGGTAGAGCTTACGCGAGTCAAGACGACTTTTTACAACGTTAGGTTTATTTGATACGCGTTTATTAAATATACTATAATGTTCAAAATAAATGCGACATCGATATCATTACATCAAAAACTGTGTTCTCTCGGTATCGGCGTTTTGATTAGGAATATGTCATACTATGTTTAATAAATATAAAGGCACAAAACTTTTTTGAGAAGATTGCTCTTTTTAAAATGATAAAGAGTGTGTCATATGTAGTTGATAAAGATGTTGACACTGACTCATGACGGGAATATAACATGAGTGTTGATCTTCAATTTGGTTTTCTAATACACGCAGTGCAAAAGGAATCGCAAATTGGGTTTAGAGTAAAACATTTAGACATTTACAAGGGACAGAGAGCGACAGCAAAAAGTGTCTCAATGATAAATCATTTATCTGATATATGCCGCAGTGATTTTATCAATATCTCTTCAATTTTTTAATGACACCAATTCATTTTTCATTCCTTTAGCGAACAATAACTTAGAGGGTAGCTTTGTCAATTTAGAAGGACAACCATTACCGATAAACTACGCATACGCATATTTATTTCCACAAACACATGACATTGAAAAAATAAATCAGAAAAAGCTGCGTTTCTTTTTGTACTGATATTACTTGCTTAATGATACAGCTACCAGCATATAAAGTATATAAGTTGTTTCCTAGAAAAACATTGTGTTCAAGCTTCAAACACACAGTGCTTTTGAATAATGGGAAACAAGAGTACATTATCGCACAATAGTGTCTAAACTTAGTCATGTCTAGAGTTTTCAAACAGTCCATGTCAGGGAAATATTTACAAAATATATTCAACCACATTGTATATGATATTTTACTAAGCCATTGGCATATTTCTTCAAAAATAAAAAAGGGCAAACTATCCCACAAAATAATTCTAAAACATGTAACATCAACTTGCTTCAGCATTATGTAGCGCTAGTGAAACATTCCCCAAAATTCAAAACTCAGCTTGTTTTTTGTTGTTGTTTTTTTCTCTTAATAACAGCTGCTCTTATAAATAGAGTTTACTTTCTAAAGGATACTGAAAAAACTTTTTTTTTTCAAATTCATTATGAGCCTTTTTTGTCTTTTTTGAGGGCTTTCAAATACATCAGCATCCATTTGTAATCGCACAATTTGAAGGAAAATGAGATTCGCTTACTAACCTGTTTACTTGGATAATCGAAATGACAATCACTTCATATAAATCAGTGTCAGTGTGCAAAGATCTTTGAAGAAAAGTATCATATTGTCTGATATTTATTGACACTATGTTCTCATCGGAAATGGAACAAAATAATTGATAATTTAGTGTATATCTTAATACATTTGCGAATTCAAATATATACGGATTACACAAGCACTGTCTAATGCCACGGGTCGTTTTACTTTAAACTCTAATAGACTTTTTAAAAACTGAATTTTCTAATTTTGAGATATAGTCGTTGATGGTTTGTTGAAGTGTGACGTCGCTGTGATAGTATTTCAGTCACATAGCGACTTCCAGCTAATTACAGGGGTAGGAAGACCCCGAGCAAACAAAGGTACCCAGAAGAAACAGGGACCTAGCATAGGCCAATAAAATACAGGATATCAACGAAACGGAGATCAAACTAATATTTCGGAAACAACATATATATCTAATATACATTTGTGTATATGTATTTTAATTTTACAATGTATTCGGAATAAAATATATTTATCTCCAATATGTATTACTTCATAAATATCATATTAATTTATTTTGAGTCCCTCTACAGATATCTTTGTTCTTGTCTGTTTGTTAGGTTTTAAACCATATGAAGTATTTCAGTCATTTTGAATCTTAATAGAGATATTATGCTGTAGCCCAGCAGTATTGTGTCGTAGACACGTAACATGATCACATTATTCTGACATCTGGCCAACTGGTCCTGGAGCTATTTAATATTCCTGGTCCTGGAGCTATTTAATATTCATGGTCCTGGAGCTATTTAATATTCATGTTAAGCGCTAAGCAGCGAACTACGTGTAGCTTTTTTTCACAACTTTGAAATGTCGCTGCCGGGATCGAACCTATGATCTTCAGCTATAGAGCGAGATTTAACTTGGTAGAATATTTTAGTATATTTAGCATTATTTCTATATAACGCTTTCGAATTATGGTCAATTTCATTGGAATATCAAACGATTAATGTAAATAACAAACTTTATATAATCACCATCGTGAAAATTTGCAAGCTTTTAACAAATCGATCATCAAAAATAAATCCATAAAGTGTCAAGTTGTTGTTGTTGTTGTATTGGGGTTTACCGTCGCTGCGATAGTATTTCAATCATATAGCGACGTCCAGCTAATTACAGGTGGAGGAAGACCCCGAATATACAGAGGTACCAGGGTAGAACCACTGACCTACCGCAAGCCAGCTGGAAGGCTTCCTCACATGAAAAATCCGAAGTCCCTACCGGGATTCGAACCCACAGCGGTGAGGGGCTGAGAGATTTGTAGTCCACGACTATAACCGCTCGGGCACGGCGGCCCCCGTCAAATAATAAATCTTTTACTTAATTAAAATGAACAATAAAAACAGATAGAAATATGTAACTGTTGTGTATGGCATCTCTTCTCTCACATGCACACCAGGTCATCGTCGTGATAAATAAATTCATTATGTTAGAAAATTATTATACTTTGTTTTGAATTTGAAAAGGAGGCTACTCTTACCATCATTACAACAAACACCGCACAGTGATCTCCCTTGCAACTGTAAAGAGTGGGGGGGGGTGTAATTACTGCGTTGAGTTTATAATGTATTTGAGTTTACTGCCCTTCGTCACTGTTCTTGTTCAAGTGTGTTAGTAATACAATTTCCTTTGTGTATTCAAATAAAAACACATGAGATGTGAAAATTTTATGGACCAATTTATGTTTTCACTATCTCAGGAACTAAGTCTCTCTACTTCAATTAAGACTTTCAAGGTTTTTCATGTGTTATTCTAATTATATACATAATTATATTATAATCAATACATATATATAAATAATGTTGGGAATGACCTATATCTAAATTGTGAGAACAATGTCATTTATATATATTGTTTTTGTTTATTTTGTAAATATTCTGACCATGAAATATGTTTAAACTAATTAAATGCTAAATTAATGCTAAACGTTTTCATAAATAAATAGATAGCTGGGAATTTATTTAAGTTAGCACTTAAATCATGATAGTGTAAGTCAGTTTAAGGATATACTATCTTAATAGTATTCCTAGATACACTCTATATCTAAAACAATCGTATCAAAAATATTGATCAAATATACGTTTTTTTTAAGATCATCAAATATATGTTTTACTTTATCTTTTTTCACACACTATTATTCAAAAATAATAATTATATATAAGGTTTACATATCAAAGAGCTATTGGATAAAAGAATAAAATTAATAGCAAAATTATATATGACCATTAGGCAGTAAACATTTCCATTTCATAGAAGATCATAATACGTTTTAAAACAAAGACCATAAGAGTGCTGTTTAACTGTTATATAGCCACCAAAACATTACTAGTAATGGTTAAGTTTAGTTTCAAAATGCATTGCATTTAAAATTGGTCTTGGTAAACTTTTGCGATATCGATTTGAATCTTTTATTCGTTCAATATCATACAAAAAAGAGCTTAAAAAGTATCCGTTCTACTTACAGAGATGTGTAAATAAATGAATGATAGTGTCACTAAATTTGCTTCAAATAATTATCTAATTTAACTCAATTACATGTATATTAAATGATTTTACTTTGTATTGATTTATTGATGCCTATTTTATTAATAAATGAAGATTGATTGATTGATTGATTGATTGATTGATTGATTGATTGATTGATTGATTGATTGATTGATTGATTGATTGATTGATTGATTGATTGATATAACTTTAAAATAAAGAGGACTGAATCCTAACGGTACCATGCTTTCTGAGTCAGACGATCAGATCAATTTTTACAACTTTCAAGTTGTACAATTTCAAAACCATTCAGTGAATTAAGGTTAAATATACAATTTGGATCATGGTCAAATTTCTATTTAAAAAGTAGAGCGAAAAGAACTTGCTAAAATTAGAAAATGGCACACAGTCCGAATTGGCACTGAAAACACACTTTCATCCATAACAAGATATCGGTAAGATATATATGTAAGTAAGTTGGAATTTCGTCCTGGCGCCGTGCTCTCAAAATAAGCTGTAAATGTAAAACGCAAGCTTAAATGCCCTACTTCAATCCTCATATAATCTAGCTGCAATACTTCTGTTAGTGTTTAATATGTTCGTGAATCTCCTACCCCCCCCCCTCCCTCCCCCAGCCTGTTAGAGAATACACCACGTGGTTGGGAATATCTTCATTCCACTTCTGCTACAGGTTCAAAGAATGTCTTTAAAAGGTGCTTACAAAGGTTTTTGGTTTTACATTGGAAATGAATGTCTGAATATAACTTTATTTTTGCTTTAACATTTTGGCAATCTCCCTTAACATGTTAGGTTTGGTACTGTTTGCAATAAGTTTAGTTTAAACATATTTTATTTCAAAATATTTGAAATGGGGTCGGGCTACAAGTTCTATGAAACTTAGTTACGGCCCTTCCCCTATCTTAATACATTTTCCAATATAATAGTAATGACATGTATTATAACAAACAGGTGTGATATAAAAGTCATTTCAAGAACATATAATAAAGGTCTATCAACTCGCATATGTTGATGAAAACACTAAGCCTTGTGAACACACTACGTATAAACTCCAGTTAACAGAGAGAGAGAGAGAGAGAGAGAGAGAGGTGGGGGGAGGGTAGTTTTGATTTTGACTCTAAACCTGACTATCCCTTTGATATAACATTATCACAATAACAACTATTAAATTAATCTTTTAGTTGTCTTTATGTTTAAATGAACTGCATCAACAAGTTTTGTATTATCTATCAATGATAGGTTTGGATCCCCAAATTATAAAGTGTTAGTATTAATTGAGAAAAAAAGTTTAAAGAGTATTATAATACATTCCTTTGCAAATTAAATCGTCGACATTCAAAGAAGAAGTGATTGGCATTTTCTACAGTATGACAAGTGCTACAGAAAGGGTCAGTTTTAAGATGGTTTTTATGAAGGTCTCCCTTTAAATTACTGCAATTATTTCGCATTCGCGCGTGTATTAATGACCAGTGCCTTTCTCCATGATTGTAATACAAAGGAACACTAAACTTATTTGTACTAATATTCAGCAGATTACTTTTAAACGATTGCAATGTTATAGAATTTCTTGTATCTTCATTTATATTATTACAAAGTGAGATAGAAGATGGAATACATGATTTCTTAATTAATGCAATCCTACAAAATGTGTGTGAATAATCAATGCTATTCCTAACGGGATATCCATGAATATTTCCAATAATAGGCGGAATCAAATATTGATATAAGATGGAACTAAGTTGTTACTCACTTTATACATAAAACACTTTTTTTGAAAAGATCTTAATGATTCCCACCCACATTCTTTATAAAGTTTAGAAACAGATTTTGTTAATCTGGTAACTATACGAGCAGCTTATGTTGAAAAAGTTTAAGAGAATCAGACATTTGTAAAGAGCAGCCATCCCAAACGATAGATGAATATTCTAATATAGGACGAATGTAAGATATATAAATCTGATTTAGTGTCTGCCTACTAAGGACACATTTCAATTTAACGCATAAAACCTAGAACTTTTGATGTTGACTTAAGACTAGAATTAAGATGATTGTCCCAATAACCGTTATGAGATAAAGTTACTCCCAAAATGCTGGTGATTATTTACCGAAATGTATCGGAGTATTTTCAAAATTTATATTTGGTAATGTTTCATTTTTTTTTTTGTTGTAAAGAGCAATGCTGCTGTCTTTTTAGGATTAAAATTTATTAATCTTTTTTTGGACCCCGTTGATAATATTGCAAGAAAAAGCTTAAGGCGGTGGTTGCTTGATACACCAAGTCATATATCTTAGCGCCTGAATTTCCAAATATGCATGTAGAACGTCCGGATTGCTACCAGTGCATTTTTAGATTTTGGTATGTCGCTACCGAGGATCGAACCCGCCGCTACTTGCTACAGAACCGGATGCTCTGGTCACTAAGCCAACAGAGGCGGTCAGTATTTTTCAAAATATATTTTGTCCTAAATGGATTCCAAGTTATAAAAAAAGAGTCGCTCAACAATGTATAACGCAGCAAAGTGTCATTAAATGTATATAGTGGGGCAAGTGAGGGGGTGGTTATAGAGGGCTACTCAAATCTTGTTTTCACACACCCATTATTCACTTAAGTACTTATCACAGTACAATGCAAACTGAAACCTTTGAATATTTTCCCTTCCTGTATGAGTTTTCACTCGTGACAATGTGCATACATGTCAGTAGCTTTACCAAGAAAAGGTCTTAGCTCCAATGGCCTATTTCCTGAATTGTACACACACCACATTTGATACGTAAGAACAAGTGTGATAATAAAATTAGATTTGTTTCTTCCTGAAAAAGACACGAGTTCATGTAACTTAGACTAACCCTTTTTAAGTTCCTAGGTTGGACCAGTACTTTGCGCCACTGGATTATTTCTCACGGTTGATACAATGACTTCAACCTTAAATGAGTCTTTATTGTCTTGTAGGTTCTGATATTATGTGTATGGTAATTATATATCCCGTATATATCAAATATCAATATATCAAATTTAAAGCAATTGTACTCGTATATTCTCTGTGTTGGTTGTAGAAATTAATATTCTAGTAGCCTACTTTATCTATGCATTTAACTGCCGCGTGATGTCATTGACAGTTCACATATAGCTGATAAATTGCTTTGACATTGAAAAAAAACATTGAGAAATACTCACGGAAGAAAGGCTACGCACCAATGTTTGTTGAAATGAAAACTAGCTGAAACATATATTTCGTTTTCACGAAATTGTACATTAAATAAAGTTTTCACATTGATTTAAAATCTCTTAAATAAATATAAAGTAAATTTATTAAAACACTTCTATTTGGTGCACTTTGAGACTTGTTTCGGGCATAACGTTATAAATACCTGTAGTATATTAATATGAAGATGGTGGGTTTATTACAATGATGTTTACTCCGGTGGAGTGGACGCTTTAATACCGAGTTTTTATATCTATGTTTATTTTGCCTCCATAGCATGGAATGCTTCACATATAATTCTTACCTTATTTAACACTTCTTCATTCTCCATTACTATGATCCACATCAACGCCGCATATCTTTTTTTTTAAAGATATTTAATATCAAGTTTACGACTTGGGAAGTGTACATTTCATTTGATTTTGTTTTTCCTTAGTAAAGAGGTATTTCTGAATTTATTTTGTATATGATATTAAAATTAACAGAATATGAAAAAAATAAGTGACGAAATTCTACAACGCTTACATAAAGTGTAAATACTTATTTTACGACGACTTTGGAAACAATACATATTTTTACAAGGCGTTTCCGTGGCCGTGTGGTCTTCGCTGAATTATAATAACTAAGCTCCTTCAGTCACGGTGGCACAGTGGTAACGCGCTGGACTGCTAATCCAGGGTTCCGGGGTTCAAATCCCTGTAAAACCTTGGAAAATTTCTGGGACACTTTTTAGTGTTTCAGTGTTTCCTGCCTAACTAGGAACCTAGCGCTGGTTCTTCCAGACAGTGGTTAAGGAGCTTCACATAAAATATCCAGTGGTTCTATTCGGGACGAGCTATTCGGGTAGCGCACCCGGATTCCTTGTATCCGCGTATGTCTCTGTCTGTAGAACCAGAGCTAGGCTTCTAGTTAGGCAGGAAACACTGAAACACTTAAAGTTCCTAGGTTTTACACATCGGCTTACATTACATTCACCTCTGCGTTGGGCTCAGAAAGTTCCAAGTTCGTGCAATCTATAAATAGAGACAGGCCGTTGTTGACATTTTGAATCTCACATGATTCACGCTGTTTATCTCTCAGCGTAGATTCTCGTCGTAACGACGCACAATGCTATCCAGTCTGTCTATTTCATTATTAACATCTGCGGATTGTTCCCATCTACGTTATGAGGCAGGAAATAGTTCCCATAATAAAAATTGAAATATATATATATATATATATATATTATTTTCCATACGTTTTATGATGATCTAAAAAATAATTTTTCAATGTTTCTATACTTTACATCCTTAAAATACATCTCAATTGACGTTAAATAATTGTTTTCCGTTTTGACAAGATTCTTGTCATTGAGCCCATTGCAGAGATGGTTTGGTGTGGAACGAACGACAACTCTGCTTGGAGATTGTGTCTGTAGGTGCACCTGTCCTGGGATGCTGAGGGAGGACAACCCTGACAGAAAAAGTCCATCTGAACTGAAATCAGAGGTGCTGGGCCTTAAAGGCGTTCTGTATCAAAAAACGCAGCACCATGCACAATACGCCTGAGTGCGAACGCAAACAACAAGAAGTCCCGGCAGTGTATCCGGATATAACACGAAAGGAAGATTTTCAGCTGACGTGCGGTAGGTCTGTCTGGGCAGCCAGAAGAAGAAAAAAACAACAGAAAAAAGACACTTGACCAGCCCAACATGTCTTTATTATCCGCGAAAATAGACCCCCCCCCCCCGAACTCTATAGAACTATTTTGAAATACTGTATGTTGTATATCCGTTCCTGCAATAAAAAATATAGATTTTCAATACATGGCATCTTGACGATGAATCACAGCACAGCTTAATATCAAGGAAAATCAACATTAATTTTGTTTCGATCTATTTCTCCATAATTCAGAAGACCACGTCTGCGCAGACTGTGGGTAGAGGGACAGGTCATGTGCCATTTCGTCGATAAACAAGTGTCGGACTAAATACAGGTACTATTGAAATTCTGTTCCAACTACTTAAAGAAATCATGGGTAAGGAAATCAGCAAATAAGTAAAAATCGTCCAAGTACCTTGACTCTTCTTATCAAATCCAAAAACGAAAATCGGTTAATTTTTCAGAATTAACCTGTTTTTGACTTCCTCCTCTATGTTCTAGTTGCCTTGTATCTAATGAACCGGCAAGTGGTTCTGTTTATTACACTCACGTTTATTTTTGGTGAACAACGACTGACCTTGAAGAGGCAAACAGTACTTATCTTATCATCTACTCTCAATCTTCTCTTAAGTAGAGCCTATACACGTTACATGTTCTCAAGCATGAGGCGTTCTGATTTTCCTATTATATATGTCTGCGGGTGTCCTTTGTTATATGTAATAAAGTGGAGAATATACGCATGGTACTTTAGTGTCGATTTAAAGGAATATTATACGTTAGCTATATTATGTTTTTTGTTCGGTCGCTTGGTTTTAAGGTCCTACGGATAGGTTTTCAGTCTTTAATTTTTAGGGATTCTTGTCTATATTTGACATATTTAGAGCTGCCAAACTGCACATACATTTTTCATTGAATTTGAGATGACCATTTCAAACATTTATTTATTACCGTAGCACTGTACTATTATATATATAGCAGCAACTCAAAATAAATGGAACAAAAATACGGTGCCATGGATGTGACATGACTAGTTTTTATATAGCACTATCTTGAGGGGACGTGAAACTGTCTTGTAGGATTAACTATTTTCGCGACATTGTTGTGTCGATGAAAATTTGATCTCGAACAAAAACGCCAGCACGATTCGACTGCTTATTAGGTCCCACATGAAGGTTTCTAATTCTCGCAAAATATTTTCTAATTATCACATTCCTCGTTTCCTCAACATAGTTCCTCGAACCCACAATATAGTATCTAGATCCCTCAACATATTTTCTCATTCCCTCAAGATAGTGTTACGTAAAAAGGGGGATAGCCATGTCACTTTCATGCCACCGTACAGTAAGCATTGTATGGCGTGTATTATATAGTTATAATTCAACTCGGTATGTACATGTACATGTTCAGAAGATGTTTGCTTGGTTACATATAACTATATAACAATTTGAAGAAAAAAATGAAAGAATATAAGTCAGTCTTGAAACTAATAAAAAGTATATTTTTTATTATATAGGCAACATTCATCCAGAATGGAGTTTGTTTATTTTCTCAGGAAGAATTTTAGTGTGTGTTCTCAATACATCTACTTACATAATTAATAACATACTTTCCCAGTTTTCGGGCAATCCTCGTTGTTAAAACCGAGGCTGGGTGACACAATACAAATGTAGCTCAGTAATACAAAAGGAACATAACACCATATGTCATGAATATAAATCCGTTTTTGTTCACGTAACGACTATGGCCGTTACTATTATATTATTGAATCCAAAACGTGGCACATTTCTCTGTTTAGTTTTTTGATTGAAAATGGCAAGAAATGTTAAGTTTCCGTTTTAGAATTAAGATTGACTTCGTTGTTCAATTCTTATATAGATATTAAATTAAGTGATGTGGTTTATAACATGATCAAAACTGCAAGAGATTAATCGCTTATTAATCATAGTGGCTACTTAACCATCCTGATTAACCTCTTGCATAAAGCAGTTTAAACATTGGGTTGGCTACCCATATTGTCCTTGGACGAAAACCTGCTATTGCCATCAGGGCGGTGGGAGGTCACGACGCTAAGGTGCGACGTTTTAACAGTTGTCTACATGTGAACGCGAAGTACGACATTAGAAATATTCGTCTTATCGTACGATCGTGATTTAATATCGTACCGTCGTAATTTCATATCGTACCGTCGTGATTTCATATCGTCCCGTGTCGTGATTTCATATCGTCCCGTCGTGATTTCAAATCGTACCATCGTGCTTTCATATCGTACCATCGTGATTTCAAATCGTACTATTTCATATCATACCATCGTGATTTATTTTCATACCATCGTGATTTCATATCGTCCCGTCGTGATTTCAGATCGTACCGTCGTTTAATTCAAGTTTAAGATCAAATTCTATTTCTTGTCGGAGACATATTTTACAAACAGGAAAACATTAGTTTTAAATATAATTATAGCAATTTACCGACAAAATCCGCCACCCTGGTGGCACTACCAGGATTTCGTTGACTAGGACTTAGACCCAATAAGACAATTATTTGCAATACTTCAATTATCCATCACGAGCCTCTCTCTCTCTCTCTCTCTCTCTCTCTCCCTCTTTCTCTCTCTACATAAGTTGATAGTCTTTTTTAGCGTATAAATAACATGACACTTTCACTTTTTATGTTATCATTTTATTAGAAAATAAATTATTCTACTTTAAAATGCAACATCTTTCACAGAAAGAATTTAAACAAATAACGCATATCGAAAATTCTAAAATGGATTTATTAACATATCATTACATATCAACATAATCAAAAGTGCCCTTTATAAACCCCTATGTTTATCTACATTAAGACGGAGTAGAGTAAGACACATCGGGGCTAAACAACTATAAACCGTACATAAATGACAATGAATCCCGGATAAAGGTAAAGACATGTAATGCATGACAGAAACGCCTTAATGATGCGATTAATTACACTAAGGGATTGGTCGACTAGGTAGGTGACATAGTCGATTATACAGTGAAGATGATGGAGTGCGTAAGACACATTTTTGTAATTAAGATCTGTGTTAGAGAGGAGACAGCAGAATCGAGGACAGAACATTACTGCTACTAGACATATTTGAGCACACAAATAAAAATGAATGTCGAGACAAAAGATTATGAACAAAGAAAAATACAGACAAAATTAAAAACATAGATTGCCCTAGTGGACTTTAAACATATTCATATCCACTTGTTCAAAGAAAAATGCAACAACACAATATCGGATTAAAAAAAAAACATATATCAGAAAAAGTAATCGCTCACTGACTCATCCCAGATTTTCCGCACACTCACGATGTAATCATCTGACACATCCCTCAGGGATGAATCTATACTTTCATCAAAAATTGTCCATTATTAAACCGTTTAATAATTTTAAATCTAAATGAATATTTTTAGAAACATAGGTTATAAAAGACATTAACAAACCAATTCTTATCAATACATACACTTTGCCCTATTAACAATCTCCATTTTGAAAAAAAAAAGCCAAAGATGCTTATAAATATAATTCAAATTTAGGTAATAGATTAGCATCAGAAATCTCTTCGGTCATTTTGCGCTATTCAGAAACTAGACTCCATTTAACATCCGCGCAAAATGTATTAAGCCCATAGTATTACATATTCATACGATCTCATTAAGTACTTACAGTGATAAAATTATAAATAAATAAACATAAATCAAAAATACGTCTACATTTCAAAAGAAGTGTACCCACGCTGTGCGTCCATAATAGACAATTAGTCTTCCCCCAATTTCAGTTGAACGACTTCACGTTAAACTAACTGTATCAATTTGAAGGTCAAGTTCCAAGATACGAAATAAAATAGAATGTTTAATGAAATAATGTTGTCTGACCTTTAATGTCAATTAACTATCTGTTAGTTTCCATCACCCTCTTGTTTTGGATTCACAATAGAAAATAAGTCATGGTTTTAAAAAGGTTAATCATAAAAATAGAACCAAAACAAGATAAACAAGATCTTGTTAATCATAAACTGGTGACTTATCACGAAGATAATTATTAGAAAAAAAAAGAAAACCCGAGTAGCGATTACAATAGATGGCGTTACGTGTATATCACACACGTTAGCTAAACCTCGCCGAAATAATGTGACACAGTTGAGGCAACGCAGAGATTTATTTCGCCACTGATGCACAGAAATGGAAAACATTTTTTATCATACAATTTATCAGTTTCCCAAAGATTTAATTATCCATTATACCTCCAAGCTCTTTAGAATCATAACATTTATGTTCTGTTTACAACAACTGGAGCTAATGTTAAACTAGCGACTATATCGTAAATGAGAAAATTCTAGCATAAACACTTCATTTCCAGCTATATTTGCAGGTTAAATAAAGTGCAAGGCTGTATAACCCCCTACTTAACAGTTGCCATACATTTTATTGAAATATCTCTAGTAGAGTTTCGATGTCTTTGCCAACAATCTTAATAAAATACTTAAATAAAGAATTAAGAAATATGTGTTCTATACGATAACAAGCATTTGCTACAGATACTCGATATGATTTTAACTATTATCGTTTTATATGATTTCAAGAGGATTGTTGAGCTATTGAGATTAGAGAACTGCTTAAGAAATCACAAGGTGCTTCCCAGGACAGGTAAATGACTTTCAGGAATTACTATTCAACTGCCTTCTTGGTGTATACTCGAGTGTATACAATCACTTTAGAAAAGCTAGCCAATGTTCCCGAAATTAAGAAAAAAAATCGTGCTAAAACTCAAAATATGGCCATTAGATTATTTATGTAAACTTGAATATGATAGCTGTATTTGAGCCTGAGATCGTACTTATGTATTTACGAGAACATGGGGCCAGTTGGCAACATTTGGATATAAGAATGAACAGTAACAATGTACAGATAATATCAATCTTGCTGGTTCCACATTGACGATAGATGTTAATCATAATGTTGAAAGTCTGTGAATTCCAAATTATCTCTTCTCGCTTGATATCTGCTAATATGTTTGCTTGCCCAGCATCTATCTTAGAGATGTTGATTGTGTTTTAAAAGTGACCTTGAGTCAGATCTGTTGTAATATGCCCTCTACCGGTTGACCGGAAACGCGTCTACTTCTCTATGACGACCACAGTGTAGTCTTGGTTATGCTGATTCTGCATTCTTCTGAGTCGTTCAATCTCTTGTCTGTAATGTAATAGTTTAAAACTGTTTATAAGCATATGTCATGAAATGTTTCAAAAGCTTTACAACAATCGTATTCTGCAGAACAAAATAGTGTACCTGCAGCAAAAAACGTCTGACTTAACATACACACTATGGTCACTTGGTAACTCAGTGTGGCAGTGGTTGGTGCGGAGCCAATCCACTTCGCCGGAATTTGAGCGTAAAATGAATCCACAGCCTTTAATGCAATACCCAAATTGAGACCAATACCGTAAAGATGTGACGGTCATCTTGATACAGTATATCTTGTAGGCAAATAAATAACTGGCAGAGAATGAGCTCGAAATTAGCCTGAAATACGTGTTTAATTTGCTCTGCCTTTTTTGGAAGAAATGATCCAGATATATTCAGTTTACCACACATGCTTTGTTTCCAATACTGTTTTCAATAACCACCATATGTTATTACTAGGAATATCTAAAATACAGTTGAAGCTCATAAACAATTACTGGAGGCCACAGCATAAGAATTGCATTGCATTTTGCGCCAAAACTAGATGACAATAGGCTACTTTTTCGAATATATGAATATCACTTATTGTCGTGTCCTTTATCATTTTCTAGGCTTCGAATCTTATAGGTAATTCATGCTGAAATTCACTAGAAAGTGTGCACTCGTTTTCGTTAACTTAACTGTTTCATATCTTTCAGAAAATAAATTAGGACAGGGTCATTATCCTATGAGAACACTGTCATTAAGCAGGTGCGCTCAAAAATAAATGTCCGATCATTTCTGATTGGTCGAAATCCTGCCAAAATCTGGGTCATATTCAAAAGCATACGCTGCCGCCAAAACACACCAATATTCTCCGAATGAAAGAGAATTAACACATTATATTACGCTCAAATTCATTGTGTTAAATGAATTACTCATTTCGTAAATAATGCATTTGCAGTGACGGTGGCGTGAGTGCACACTTTCTTTTGCAACTGAGTATAGCTAAAAGCTAGGACTATTTTACTGTAGATTACCAATGCAGGACCTTGTTCATCAATCTCTCAAGCCTGTACTTTAGACTTAGACTCAAGAAGTACAAATATTCAATGCGATGTTTGACTAAATCTAGAAACAGTTCAGTGACTGCAAGTGTAAATAGGAAATAATGACAAGATCTTATTGGGCGGTAGTAAAGAGCACAAGAGAAGAAAATGACATTTCCAAGTCTGAATCTCGCGTCTAAAATATAGACTCAGGATATTGATGAAATCGGACCCAGTTTAGGAAGTCAGCACGGATCTTTCTGTCTGACTTGTTCAGGCAATGTGCACCCGTGGACTTACCTGCACCTATGTCTATTCTGGATGCAGAATTCCATGATGGCGAGGTTCTGAGTGACAACATGGCGCCTCCTACGTCTGCTGTGTTGTTTTTCACTGTGAATCAAACGCTTGTCAACTGAAATGGTGAAAAAGGCGGTTCAAACCATATTCAAATAGTTATAGGTGTACTTTCAATATTCTGTCTGAAGATTCTAAATCGTATTATTTTCAGTAGTAGTATTAACTTAAGATATGAAGTGCATAATAAAAAAGAAACAAACAAAGAGTACCATGAATAATTCAACAACAAACATCCAATACGGCGTTATATGCCAACAGCATCAAACAGTTACATTTTATTGTTTTTCTGACTTGTTGTTTTAAACAGATTTAGCTGTAGTCGCTAATAAACGAATACACTCACTGTCTTTTAAAATCGTTTTAAGCTCGGAGACTTCCATTCCTTCAATAGCACGTGCAGAGATGACATCCGTCATGACGATCAACACCAAGGCACAACAAATAAACGTTTTCGTAAGATTCATTTTCTGAAAATACAAGAAACGAAGCCTTGAATAACAAGCATTTTGAGGAACGCCATTAGCGTCTAGTCATGTTTTTTCTTTTCCTTTTCTTATTTTGCTTGTTTGTTATTGTTACGACTTAATACAGTAAAAGCCTCATCTTCTGGAAACGGATAAAGCAAATGAAATGCACGGAAAATAGCAACTATAATCTGTTTTCTTCCCCTGTCTGTTCCTATAGCGTAACGTACCTGCATGGACCCGTAATAAGACACAGGTCTCGGAAAAAATCACTGAACAATCACGATTTTATTAAAGTATAAACAAAAGTTGTTTCCCCAATCGTATGATTTGCTCTATTTTTTTTATAATTCCTACCTACCGGCCGACTTATATATATATGTTCATGCAGGACTTGATCCCCAGAAGTAAAGTCGGTTAAGAGGCATTGGTAGAATATGGCAAAGAATACAGGCAACTTCGGTCTAATAAAAGAGACCAGGTACGTTTGTGTAAGTAATTAAACCTGGTTTTAAGTTGGCAGTAAACAGACCTTTGAAAAAAGTTAGATTTGCAGTGACCGAAAAACGAGATGACCGTGAACCATTTTCAGTACACTTTAAACTCTCTCAAACGTAGTGATATAAGATTAGTACTTAAGGTACAACGAGGAATGATTTCAAACTTGTAACTTTCTATATCTGTGATATATAATGGCTAACCGAGCTACGTTTTTTTTTTTTTTTTTTTTTTTTTTTTCTACCTGAAGATAATGAAGATAATGCAATATAATATTCGATAATTTTCAACTTTGAAAAAATAAATGAATAAATATGTATACTTCCTTTACAAAAAGATGCAAATAGTTGCTGTTTGTAAATTGAAAGCAAACAGTTGCCTTGAGTATGCACTTTCTTTCTTCCCTTTAAATGAATGTTTATTTTTAAGTTTTATTGTAAATTGATTGAATACAATGGACTTTAATAAATCTATAACCCATTACCCATTGTCTTAAGGAAATAAAAGTTTTTTTTTTTGTTTTTTTTTTTTTAATATACGGCATGGTACATAAATAGATTACTCTATATTTTTCTGAACCTTGGCAATTAAATAACGATCAGTCTATATGTACGGGCTATTTTAATCCCTCCAAAATCTGAACTTTAAGTATCGCCCATTCTATGATCTTCCACGGTCTTTAGGACCAGTCATAACTCCATTAAACTGGCTTTACAAGCGGGCCAGTCAGACGAAGCGAAACGAAACGCGCTTGATGCATTTGAATACTGATTCACAATCGGATAAAAATCTGAAGCGTTAATTTGTGAAGGTTCACTGATGTTAAAAGCTATCGCTTGTATTTGTACGGGTATATTGATCTGATAGCTTTCAGGTTAAGCCCATATAAACTTGTTTACTTGATTTTGGACTGTAGAAAGACCTTCGACATGTGAAGTCACGATACATGGAAATCTAGTTGAACTATTAGAGTTGACGAAGGTCAGAGGGACAAGCGGCGACAACCAAGAACATGGGGTTTCTTTGCAGCTGTTTTTAAAGCCGGAATTCGGTAATATTCCCAGTGCCAGAAAAAATATATTTTCCCAAATTAGAATGCATTTTTTTATTTGAATATTTGAAAGATGAAATTACAGACTGATTGTGTGTATAATGACAAAATTGGAAACTTTTCAAACCGGTAGTTTAAGTTAATATGTAGGAATTGTTGATAAACTGATTTTATATTTTACTATTTTCCAAATTTACACATTGAAAGATACGGTCATCTTCCAAAAAAAAAAAAAAAAAAAAAACACACATGCAAATAATGCTTAGTGCAAATAATGTATAGTTTAAGACATAAAACTCACGCTGTAATGATATGTTTTACACATCGATTATATGTGTATACAGTCAACCCTGTATTAAGCGGTTAATCAAGGGAACAAGAGAAAGTGACCGTTGAACAGAGGTGACCGCAAAATGAAGGTTAAACATATGACAAAATGCTATATTTTGGTAATATTAAAAACTAAATGCACATTGACCGCTTAATTCAGGTGACCGCCAATACAGGTTCAACTGTATTACGACTTTGCCGCATGTTAATTCAAATTAAAAAGAAAATAATAAAAATATTGTCCCCATAGCATGTAGAATGCAACAAGTATGCATGTGTATAGAAATTGAAATTGTTTAATGTCCAGCTGACTGAAATGAAAAACGTTTTGACATTGTAAATATATAGGTTTTTTTGTTGTTGTTGTTTTTTGTTTTGTTTTTTTAAACAGACTAAAAACGCAATTCCGTATCACCATGCCATGGATACATTGTATCATCCCCCCGCCAGAATGTTCGTGATGGACGTAGGGTTTAGGAGTGTGAACCTACCTGACTAATAAAATAGTCTTTCATTTGGGTAACGGATTTATCATTTAAGACACGTATGACCTCTTATGCTTTAATACAACATGGTTGGATAATGACGTGCAAACGCGTCAACAGCTGACGTGGTATATTCTTGACGGACTTGTAAACACGCCCGAGGCTAAAATTGTTTAATCAGGATAGTTAACGACCCTTCAACTTTATCATCATTGCAAACATAAGCGATAGAAGGCATGCAGCCTTTACTTA
>CM037795.1:44698977-44748977 GCA_021229015.1 Solen grandis | reverse complement strand
TCTGCCATTATCGCAAACCTTGGATTCGACTTATTTATTTGTTTATATATATATTTTTATTTTTTTTGGTCAAAAAGATATCAAACTCGTTCTCGAAATATTTGGTAAAATATCAGCTCTGATATTCTCTGGTAATAATAAGAAAATGAAATGGTTGAACATAAACTAAGCCGAAATACCAAAGCATGTTGTAACGTTTAAAGGGCAGCGCAAATCTGAAACAATAATTAAATAAACATCTCGTTAAGTCTTTGCTAGTTTTTGTTTCCGTTTGTTTCTCCCTCCCGTGGTTGTCCTTGGCATGCATCAACTTAGATTTGCTTTTCGCATTTAAACTGTGACTTGTTTTTCTTCGCTGCGAGATCTGGGTCTGAAGCACTTTAAGTCTAATAAAATGAACTCGCCCGAAGGACGTTGCAAATGATTGAAGCGTTTAAAAAGCAATCAGTTTTATATGTACAGCTGCTCTACTTGTATTCAGTCGAAGCAAGCATGCAGAGTGCGTTGCAGCAAACAACATGACTAAATGCCGGTAGTCTTGAGCAGAAAACAGCTGATTGTCTATATCGGTCAAGTGAAGGTCCCGCTAACCTAGCGCAAAACCCGGGTTCAAATATTATATAATCTTTATTTAAAGAATAATAACAAAACACGTTTTAGGTGCCTGCTTACTTGAGATGCCTCGTTGTTATTTTGCAAATGAGAGGTTGTTGATGTAACGGATAAAAGACAAAATGGTGATCCGGCTTTAAGACCACGTGGTCAACGAATCATGTGGTTATTCATAGGCCAGTAACGTAAGTTGAATCAAATGTTACTTTTGTAAAATTAATACAAAGCATGCATTCCTGCCTTGACCACATATATACAGATGTCCGCTGGGTCGGGAGGTATACTTATTGATTCGTCCTACACGTGCTTGCATGCAGAGTAAAATGCCAAATAGTGCATGTCGTGCATTTATGAACCATAGTGCAGATACAATGTAAACTTAATAATAACAAAGTATGTCGTGTGTCAAGTATAAATCATTATCTTCACTAAAATTCCTCAGTCTGTTTGCATTGTTTTTCTGTCAAATTTAAGCATATTCGTCATTTAAAATAATAATTAATAAGACGCGCGCGAAAGAAAAAAGAAGTACACGTTTTGTCAAAATGATTTGATGGAATAATAAAACTTACTCACAGAGCCATGTTAAATCAAACAATGAACATTAATATTACTTACTTGATATTAGTAGACTGTCACCGGATAGATTCCGTAGGATATTGCAGTCCTCAGTCCTGCTGTGGTTTAACTTTCGTCGATCTTGCTGGATTCACAGAGAAAGAGATCAGCTGATTTTCAACAGGCGCCGGTTTTATAGCCTGACGCGTGACCCGCAAAGGTCATGTGAACAGCCGTTAATTTGACTGACACTTCGTCAACCCCTTGGAAAATGAAATTTTGCACGTGTTTTTGGTCAAAGCTGACCGGAAAGGAGGTCAAACTTATTTAATGACTGCAAATTCCTTCTTTTAAAGGATTAAAGTTTGGATGCATTAACGTGCGATTTAGGAAATGCATATTGCTATTTTGTAACCTCTCATCTGAGCGGCTTATAGCTAAAGGCGTGGCCTGGGGGTGTGGACTGGCTGAGCCAATCGAGACGGTTGTTAGAAAAAGGAACCGACCGATCAGCTGTTCAGATTTTACTTAGTTCCGCTTACCGGGGTTCCTTTCTTTGTAATCACGTGAGGCCCCCATGTTGATTCATTTTCATAGTTTAAACCTCTAGCACTAATTCGCATTTACGCATGCTTCTTTAGGGTACCGTGATCTTAATGGCGATGGCGAAAGAACTTTCTAGAATTTATTTGAAAATCTCTTTAAAAATACACAGCGTTGGTAAAATTTGCTAACATGCAGATTGCGTGACTTGATAATAAGGCACGTTCTCATCAAGGTTGAATAATAATTCTTATATACGCTGTTAAGCAAATTTAAGCAGCTAGATTAACCCAAGCTCTAATTATAAGTTAAAACTACACTAAACATTAGTTGGAAGAAACAGCAGGATATGTACCACTGGCTGTAATGATGATTTTGTTTGAAAGTTATGCATTATATCTGTACGTTGAAACCATGGTGGCGAACGTAGGCATGTGAATGTACAAACATTAATATAGCACATACTTTCTGCTGATATAATTGTAAACATCAAATATTGATTAAATCAAAACTAAACACGGTGACATAACCCTCACACTTCATCATCATCATCATCATCATCATCATCATCATCATCATCAACAACAACAACAGCAGCATCGCCATTGTCGTCATCATTATCATCAACATTATTAGTAGCAGTAGCATCGTCATCATCGTCATCGTCGTTATGACATTCGTCATCATTATCATTAGCAGTAGCAACATCTCCATCAACATCAGCAGTCACAACAGCAAAAGGTAGGCAAGACAGCCGACGATAACAAAATTAGCATACACAAACTGTAGGATAACATTCTTACGCGACGTGGAACAGGATTTACTACGTTCTTCCATCAACATGGTTGAGATACCATCAAAATGAGCCATCATATACCGAGTTAGAAACACCCATGGTGATTTTCCATGAAAACAAACATTTTATTTTTCAGACGGGCAATATCTTTTGGAGTAAACAAGGCGTTATAACTAAGCGAAAATAGCTTCTTATGAACTTAGCAACTCTTTGACCATGACACAATGCACTGTAACGATTTGACTAGCCATAGGTTTGATAATAAAACTTGTTTTATTTGCTTTCTCTGCAGTCTTAAGCATGGCTAGACTAATGTTCTCACACAATATTCTGGTATTTCTGGCCACAGAAACGCTACATTTTTTATGTTACATAGCTGTGACCAGTGGCCAGGCTATGTCACGCTCAACATCATATATAGAGCCTATTTTTCCCTACTTATGCACTCTTTCAAGTAGCTCTTGACGACAGAATAAAAAATAAAAGAAGAAAACTTGCCTCTTAAAAATTATAATCATGATGATGTTTGTACATTGTAACAATCAAACATATAAATCAACATATTTTTGCTCTATTTTTCTCTCAAATCTGTTACATTTTATATCTATGTGATTATCTTTTAACATAATGAGTGAAATACTGTCGGGGGGAAGTTTAACACATAAATTTATTTAACATAATATTACGCAGGTTTGTTTATGTAAATTAATTTATTTTAACACTAACGCATCAATATTGTAATACCCTCTTTATTTATATACCGATGCATTGTATATGTTCAAATTATGTTAATACAGGTAATCTCTGTTGTGTTTGAGCCTAATTCGATTAGTTGAAAATCATGCTTGCCTACACATGTACAGTTTGCTTTATCACAAGGTTTTTTTTTTTTTTTTTTTTTTTTTTTTTTTGGTACGGAGGGTTCCGGAGATTAGCGGAGTCGCACGATTGACACTTGAGATAGTTAGGTATTTATTCAGAAGCCTGTTATAATATGAAATAACTTATACTTTGGTTCGCTGACGATATGGTTATTTTTGTTAAGTCGCTGCAGAAATTATAAAACAATTTATAGTTGCTTCATGAATTGTATTGATATTATAGATAAAACAAGAAAATTGTATTTTGGAGAAGAGGTCCGTTGTCTCAAAAAAAAAAAAAAAAAAAAAAAATATGGTGGCTTGCATTTAGACTCGGTTGACGTTTAGTTTCCCTCAGAACCAGAAAAATCTTGCAGGTAAAGCTCTTAAGTCTTTGAACATTTTATTACGGTAATTAGCTGTGGAAAATATAAATTAAAATCAAATATTTTATGTCAACTTTACAATTCCTGTAGGGTCTATATCGATATATTCTTCGATTTAATGGGGCTTCCCAAAGACTAATGAGATAGAAAAAAAAATCTTAAATAGGATTAAGAAAGTAAAGTTCGACATGTTCAAAGAGAGATGTATGGGGAGCTTGAAAGATCTTCTTTGTACATCATTAGATATGTACATATCATTAATATTGGTTTGTACTCTTAGATCCTGACAATATTATTTCAAAACGTATAAATTGATGTCTTTCATTTTGGTGCAAAATCTTTACTGTGTTAACACGGTTTTGCATATGTATGGAATTCACCGAAAATGGTCGACGTTAAACATTTTATCAGTGTGTTCAAACAAAGCTTGATTGACTGTTTTCTCAAAAAAAAAAAAAAAAAAAAAAAAAAAAAAAAAAAGGTTGTGTAAAGAAAGCTTGTAGTGGTTTAGAAGTGTATAACTCAGATAAACCTTATTTTGTATATGAAACCTTCTCTTAATAAAAAATGCTTCCACCATTACTTTTTTTTTCTTAACACAAGCCAGATTTTGTTCACATTCCTTGAGAATACAGACGGGCAGACATACTAAATACAGATTAGTACGAGAGGAGATATTAATTTACGGGGGCCTCCGTGGCCGAGAGGGTAAAGTCACTGACTGTAACACTCACCCAGCCCCTCACCGCGTGGGTTCGAATCCCGGCAGGGTCATTCGGATTTTCATGTGAGGAAGCCTTCCAGCTGGCTTGCGGTAGGTCGGTGGTTCTACCCGGAAACCTCCGTGCATTCGGGGTCTTCCTCCACCTGTAATTAGCTGGACGTCGCTATATGACTGAAATGCTGTCGAAGCGACGGTAAATTAAAATAGTCAATCAGTCAAGTCAGATATTGGGAGAAGTAGAAACCAAATTGGTCTGTCTCACCTATCAAGAAATTAGAAATAGATTTATTAAACCATTTTATCACAAAAATCCAACTATGCTTAGATCTATTAAATTGTTTAAAACTGAAAGTAGATACATCTTTTTTTATATTAACATTTCCTTAGATCATAGAAACATAAAATGACATGAAATAAGTGTAAACTGTTTAGAGGTTTACTCTCTTTCATAATTATGATTTTCACTTTTTTCTTTAGTTTTCTTTCTGATTACATCATATTACAGTTTATATTTTGTTAGTAATGACACAAATGTTGGAGCAAATTTCGATCAATTGATTTTTTATAATAAATACATAATTATAAATTGAACATATTATTTTGATTGAGTCATTGAGATTACTGATCTGAATCTAATAATTTCTACAGACAGACTGCCAAAATAAGTTTATGAGTATAATCATTATCACTGTTCATGACTTTTTTCCCTTTCAAGGGAGAATAATCAGACTTACGTAAACCATTTATTTCAGAGTCATTTCCCTTATAAATTGTGTATCCATAAGGTAGCACTCCACACTAAAATCCAACTTTTTGTTGTCCACGTCCCGCAAGCAAGATGTCCAAAATTTCTGACCCCGAAATAAAAAACCTGAACAAAAAAGACACCATTTATTGATAACATATTAGTCATTGCATTGCAAATCTGCAATAAAATTGTGACATTTACAGTGGTCAGGCAGTACGAGAAGCTGTGATTCATCCTGTTGAAAGCAAAATTCTACTGTGGGCCGCAAACACCACATTTTGTCACTCTGGCAGAAAATATCTGCAAATAGAAGGGCTTAAAACAAAGTGTTTCTGCTTTAGCAATTCCCTATACTTGCAAACTATCCCCAAAAATGTGGTGCTCACGCATGAATTTTTGGCAAATGCTAAAAGTTTGTACCCCTTTGTAAAATAACTTGATATTTACCACCATGCAGACGAAAAGCACTGTTTACAGAAAATTGCGTCCTTGACATTCTCATGCACGAACAAATGATTCTTGGCCCTGTTTTCGAATTTGCCAGAGTTCATATATTAGAAGTCACAAGAACAAATTTGATGCTAAACAAGAAATGATTGTATGCCATCATATGTATATAGCTATATTACATGCAAGGAGTTTGCCTTCATAATGTTGGCTTGTCACAAAAAATTCTCAAACTTCAAAAAATTGAGTGAAAATATAATGTGCTAAAATGTGGAACTAAACATTTACTGAAATAAATGGGCTGGAGAAATATTTACACAAGTCCACAAAGGTTTAAGTGAAAGAACATTGTCAGTTATAAACAAACAAAACATTAAGACTTAGTGCTCTAGGTTTATTATAAAAATTAACAAATCAGCCTTGCTAGCCATAAGCACAAACATCCACAATAATGAAAGAAAATGATACATCATCCTTCAAATATCTCAAACTTTAAAACAAAACAACATTACAACATAAATTATGTTATCTTGATCTAAGTAATAACAAGGCCAAGTCATCAAACATATATACAAATGCAACCTTGTGACCTTGACCTTTGAGGTATTGACACCAAAATTGATAGGGGTCATCTACTAATCATAAGCAACAACCACAAGAAGTTTGAGACTTAAAGGTCAAATAGAACTTAAGTTATCACTCGGACAAGGTCTGGTATTATACATACACAACATGTGACCTTGACCTTTGAGGTATGACACAAAATATAGGGGTCATCTACTAATCATGAGCAACAACCACATGAAGTTTGAGACTTAAAGGTCAAATAGAACTTAAGTTATCACTCGGACAAGGTCTGGTCTACCGGCAGACCGACGGACCAACGGACCTACCGACCGACATGAGCAAAGCAGTATACCCCCTCTTCTTCGAAGGGGGGCATAAAAAGCATTTAAAAAAAGACAAACAGCCATTTAAATCCAGAATATTTACCCTATTCAAGAAATCCTCCCTGGCCATTCGAAGCTGTGGCTACATTTAGTGTGGTGTGCTACCTAAACGCTCCCATCGCCAACGCAGGAGATCACCACACCACGTCAAGCGACGATAGTTAAACCATGTGATCAAAATATGGCGATCCGTTGCTATGTCGAAGAAAGTCGGTCTTTCGCTGCGGGGGTAGAAAGATACACGATTTCAATGTTTGGGATAATAAAGATGGGAAAATTGTCACTAAAATATCCTGTTTAACAGGCGAGGACAGTGTAACTTCATGTTTGACAAAGTGAATGTCGTCTGCTGTTGTGAAGTCATAGTAATACTCTTTTCAACAAATATTATTTTCTGCATCTATTTTTCATCATTAATACATATATACATATGAATTACTTAAAATAAGCCTTATTTGATACATGTTACTAAAATCAAATATCAAAAGTGAAAAAAAAATCGTCAAGCCACTTACCGAATAAAACTTGTTAAGTGGCAGTGGTTAACTGCACTGATCAGGGAAAAGTAACTGCTGCAGGGAGTTTGCAGATCGTATCTCTAACGGGTTAGGCCGGGAATTGCCGAGTTGATACGATTGACTGATTTGGCGCAGACTATCCACTGCGCCGGAGTGTGCGCGCACAGCATCATGTTCATTATTCTGACTTGAAGGTTTTAAACCATTACATTTTTTAAATTAGGAAAATTAATATGACTGAGTTAAAATAACTTCATATTGGCCCCGACGTAAAATAAATGTTTGACTCATATCATGTGCTGCATTATTGAACCTTATATGTCACGGAATGTATATGTCACATGTGTGTGATAAATCCGACCGAATAAATGACATGTCTAAGGTGACATATTCGTTTGGTCATTTTTTTTAAGTTTACACAGAAAGGTATATGTCACATATGTTGTGAAAACTGCAATTTGTTTTGTTAAACTCATTCCAGAAAGAATGTCCACATAGAGCTACTTTGAATACATATACACGGGTGGCTCTATTAGAATGAATAGGTCCCTCAATTAGCATGAATAGGGCTCTTTGACTGCGCGGATGCAGAGACGGACGGACAGAGAGCCTTGTTACTACATGGCTACTTCATTCTGAATGAATATCTCGTGCCTGCGTGTTTGTATATATAAACGATGGATTCATTACGCCCCCTCCCCATCCCCTCTTCGAAGAACGGGTGTAGCCATCATAAGTGGTAGGTAGGGTAAGACGGTTGGTCATCACAAATAGCTGGCCCCTACTGATTTGGGGGTCAGTGGTCAAGGTCACAGTTACTATCATTTTGTAATCAGGTTACGATTGGCAACAGCATATATTATTCGGCTGATAATATTATGGGAGCATAACACCTCAGTTGAATATGAATTCATCTTTAAAAGAATCATTCATGAGTAGCAGTCACAAAATAGTCACTTAGTCATTGTTATTTAACAAAAGCTAAGTTTGAATTTATTTCATAGACAAAGCGACCATCTATAATCAGATTGCACATAAACACTCATGTCTTTACATATTGAAATATAATTCATAAAAAGAAACACACATACACGCATGCATATCATATCAAATACATCTTATATATGAAAAGTAATATTCTTATCAATTCAATGAATATCTCAAGGTAATTATCTACTTCCTTCAAGACGCACAATGGGGAGATAGATTCGTATTAAATAACTTAAATATGGGGACACACACACACACACACACAACTTTTTCAGTCTAAAAGCGACGCTCATCTAATTACAGGTGGAGAGTGGCATCATGGTAGAACCACCGCCCTACCACAAACCAGCTGGAAGGCTTTTTCGATTGAAAAATTCCAATGGCCTACAGGGAAGCACACACATGAGAGAGAGAGAGAGAGAGAGAGAGGGGGGGGGGGTATCTATTGAATTTCTCTAGTTTCTTACTCTAATCCATAATCATTTTCGAACAATAAATAAATAAATAAATGAATAAATATTTGTTGGGTTAAACGTCCCAACGACTGTAATTCAGTCATTTGGAGACGATGTCTGCTTGAGACAGATAAAGTGCTGCCACACTACAGTATCACGTCTTAGACATGTGGAATGATACCATACCCAGTCACATTATTCTGACACCGGGCCAACCAATCCTGCAACTACCCTTATTTGCTGAACGCCAAGCAAGGGAGCTATAACAGTGCCATTTTTACGACTTTGGTATGTCGCGGCCGGGGATCGAATCCACGACACTCGCTCCCGAGGCGGCCGTTCTAACCACTCGGCCATTGGGGAAGGTCAACTCCAGAAGAAGGTGCATGTAAATAAAAGGAGAAAAGAAGCTACATAACATAGAGAAATACCAACAGTTACCGCTACAAAGTTTGTATAAGGTTGCTGAAGAAATATACTTTAATTGTAACTGAAACTTTGCAAGGGTCATAAGTCCAGTTTGTTGTTTAATAAAAGCCATGTTTTAATTAATGTTGCTTCATAAATGCGACGTAATGGTGAAAATAATATGGCATTGAGTGATGTATCTTAACTAATAAGATAAGTACAAATTGATGGTCAAAATAAAACTTCATTTACGATAGACGCTATTGAATAAGCAAGATGCAATTTCGAGACTATATCGCTAAAATAATTACAACTATGGCTCAATCATTTTATCCCGTCGAAACGTGTATTCGCATCAGTTAACTAGAATGGGGTATTATGTATTTTATACACTTAGTTTTGGAGTATGATAAAGCAGAATGGATGTAGAACAAAACGGAAACCAGGTATGTCTGGATTATAATATCTAAGAACTTGTAAGAGTCACGTTACTTACTTGAATTTTTATATATTTGTATGGACGAACAACTGCTGGCAGTGCCCTCCCTACTTGTTACAATTATATTGAAACTTCTAAATGTAGGATATGCGACATTTGTAAAGAAACGGTCGTACATATTTCACTCCACACAGTGATTATGTCACACTGCGCTACTTTAATCACAGTCACCAAATAAAACCACACGTAGACGGTAAAACCATGTGATCAAAACATGGCAACCCGTTGCAATGTCTTCCAAAACTACGAAGAAGAAAGTCAATGAAAACTGATTTTGCTGCGGGGATAGAAAAAGCCAATACCATAAGCACATTCTGTAATTAAATCTCGGCAGGGTCATTTGGATTTTCATGCGAGTAAGCCTCCCAGCTGGCTTGCGGTAGGTCGGTGGTTCTACCCGGATGCCTTCGTGCATTTGGGGTCTTCCTCCACCTGTAATTAGCTAGGCGTCGCTATATGACTGAAATACTGTCGAAGCGAATAGTGAAGCCTGTAATTAAAATTTCATTGTCTATCACTAGCAATGATTACAAAAATGATCGTATAACTTCCTGTTTGAAAAAAAAAAACACGGGGCCGCCGTGGCCGAGCGGATACAGTCATGGACTACAAAACTCTCAGCCCCTAACCGCTGTGGGTTCGAATCCCGGTAGGGACTTCGGATTTTTCATGTGAAGAAGCCTTCCAGCTGGCTTGCGGTAGGTCGGTGGTTCTACCCAGGTACCTCCACCTGTAATTAGCTGGACGTCGCTATATGATTGAAATACTATCGCAGCGACGGTAAACCCCAGTACAATACAATTGTTTGAAAAAGTAAAGGTCTTCTGCTGTTTTGACGTCATAGTCCTACTATTTTCACCAAATATTCTTTTTCGCATTTATGTTTTATTATTAATACATTCATTTTGTACATATGAAATACTGAAAATAACTCTTATTTGATACATTTTATTAAAATAAAAAAATAAAGGGAGAAAACAACAACAACAAAAAACAAAAAACAACGTCATAAACTTGTGGGGATAGTGGGTTACTGTACTGACCAGGGGAGGTAACTGCTGTGAGGAGTTTGGGTTTCCTGTATGATTTAAAGTATGAGTTTCGACACATGATGTATGAATTTACATTCAGTTACATCTATATCAATATCAATATCCAATATCCAATATCTTCTGCAGTGATATTAATAAATAAAAAGAAAAACAAAATTACAGACGCTTGTTGTGTAGTCCAAATCTATAACGATTTAAAAGAAAAACTCATTTTTTACTTATATTTTCTTCATTTACATAAATTCAAGATGAAATATCAAAACAAATGCTATCATACGACCCATGGTAGAACCGACCACGTCTGAACGTTATATGTAAAACAAAATAACAAATGTCTGAAAAAGTGAAGGAGACCCTACCTCACTTTCTGAAGCAGACATTAATTATATCTGCTTTCAATGTATGAATTGCAATGACTGTTTTGTTATTTGTTGACTGGATAAAATGTAAGCCTAAAAATAGTTTTTTTTTCTTATAGAAGCACGTTTATACAAATTACCGTTTTGGTCTGATTTTTTTAACTGAAATGACCAGATGAAAGGTACCGTGGGCGATAATGAAGATTTAGGCGATCAGCCCCCATCACGTGATGTGTGGAAAAGGAAGCTGGACTTCATATTGTCCGCAATGGGATTTGCTATTGGTACGGGCAATATTTGCAGGTTTCCGTACCTCATTATGCAAAATGGAGGAGGTAATGTATTTAATTTCATTCTTTAACGTTTAACTCTCAGTACTTTTATGGCGATTAATATAAAAATGCCCCCCCCCCCCCAAAAAAAAAAATGTATATGAATTTTACGTAGATTTTACCAATACTGTTGAGGTCGCGAGAGAGACTTATGGATTTGCAACGCATCCAGACATGCATTTATTCATGGGTAATAGAGTGTTCGCAAGGGTAAACCATGCATAGATCTTTTACGTCTTTCTTTAAATATATAGATAGAAGAGATAAACGGTTTTAAAATCGCATCAACACATAATGTGTAACGTATTTATTCAATTAAAATGCCATTTTAAACACTCGATCGGAGACATCTCTTTTTACCTTGAATATCAAGTTACATAAATACGGTATGAATCATGGGAAAATGAATTATCTTCACAGTTTTGTTTGAGAGCTTTAAAATGTATCTCCCTCTAATGAAGGCTGAATAGTCTCAATTTAGCTCTCGTATAAGACTGCATATTTCATTTCTATACACGCAAATAATCGCATACAGATTTTGACGGACCTTTATGGGAATCAAAGCGCTCAATGCGCTGAGAGACGGCGGAGGGATTAACATGAAATAGCTATACATGTAATTCTAAACCCAGCGTTTCAGTAGTGATTGAAGCAATAGAGGCAAAGGTCATAAGACGCCAAAACCTCCGAACGCTTTCCTGCAACTATCATTGCTAGAGTGTGACAATTGAACTTGCTCTCTGTTTGTTTCTTAATAATCCGGAGTAAGGGTCATATTGTACCTAATTTCATTCATATGAAACACGTATATTACTCTAGGATAAAAACAAGCATTGGAGTTTCTAATGCGAAGCATTTTTTTTAACAGGAGCAGATATTCAAGTATGTAAAATGGGTTTCTGTTATAATTGATAAATGTCAAGGATATTTTGTATGCGCTTAAGGATGTTTCCAGTGCAAAATAATGGTAAAAGAAACCATGTTAACAAACAATAATACATTAACAGCGGTTGTTGTTATGATCAGAACGTCTGTGCAAAATATTCCACTCGTATTCGTTAGCGCAGAATCGCCTTGCACGGATACACATTAAGCGCTTAGAAATGCGGTGACATTATGCAAATCAGCAAGGTCAGCAAGGCCTGTTTTAGACTTCCATCTACTAAAGACGGCGGATCGCCACCGTCTGAAAATGGATACATGGTCGTTTTAATGATTTCAAAAAAAAATAATAACCATAAGCAAATGATATTAAATATATAAGAAAGAATTCAGAACAAAGTAACATAGAGAAAATCAGTACATACTGTATCTTCAGATCAACACGGGTGTTCCCCTGAACCTATTTTTATTTATTCCTGTATTCATTCGATTCATCAAACTTGCCTTTCTAGATCATGAGTCGTATTTGCTCTTATTTGCAATTTTTGAGAAATATTAAATGTCATTTAATCAGTATAGGTTGTTAGACGTGTCTTACCAAGTTTAAAGTTTACACTCTTCAAATGCATTATTTTGGTATTAAGGTGCCTTCCTGATACCGTATTTCATCTTCTTGACCATTTGTGGCGTGCCATTGTTTTACCTGGAGGTGTGTCTCGGACAATTCTCAAGGTCCAGCTGTCTGCACGTGTGGGAGTTTTGTCCCCTTTTCAAAGGTAACCCTTTCAGTTACACCATGGTCGAAATATTATTATATAATAATGATAAACTCTAAAGAAAATATCATGATAACCCATAGTCCTCAAAATGCATTTAACATACGTGTGAATATGCACACTCTGATCATCTGTTTGCTTGTCGCAGGAAATAATAGATTAGACATTCTTTTCATAAGATCATTGTATCAGTTACATAATTGATCGCAGTAAAAACATGCATTGTTTTTTAACCCTTTCCCTCATATAGACTCATTTTGACGCACTCAGTAGGTACCACATAAAGCCTGATCTGCAGAAAGCCAAACTCAAACCTTACCAAATTTAATTGTAAAATCCTCATTACAAGACCACTGTGGAGCAGCGAACAGCATAAAACCTGATCAGCCTGCGAGTTACTCGCAGGCTGATCTGGTTTTATGCTGTTCGCATAGGCCTTTTCATGGTATCCTCTATGAGGGAAAGGGTTAAAAGCGTTTGGGGAGAGAGAGAGAGTTAATTGTATTGTAATGCAACCTAGTAAATGAGCGAGGCAATACAAACACACGGGTGTTTCAGGGATAGGATATATGATGGTGGTTTTATCCTTCATGTGCTGTTGGTACTACATTATGGACATGGCATGGAGTTTTGTATATCTGGCTCGCGCATTTGCTTCTCCGTTGCCATGGACACAATGTAACCAGGAATGGAACACGAAGAACTGCACAGAATATGCCAACCAAAATCTCGTCAACCTCTCTGATGTGAACAATTCGATTGACTGGCGACGTTCTACCTCTAGTAATGAGTTCTATGAGTGAGTACGCTGAACATAAATACACTTGTCATTTTCTTTGAGCTTACTTCCTCGAATGAGCAGATTTCACAGCAGTCTTAAAATAGTATTAAGGTCCTTTCCTCACAAAACTTATTTATTTGTGTCACCTTTCCTTATGTTCTACTATATATATATACAGTGTATATATATATATATATATATATATATATATATATATATATATATAAAGATAGAAGACACTTTGTAAGACAGCGTAATCAGCGGCAGAAAACCTTATTCCGTTACTCTTCATACATGGCTGACGTATGAAATGTAAAAGGCAGTGAGTATCCGACGAGGACGGATAATATAACAAAGTTACGTGAAAGTGGCAAACGGTGTTTGTTTTATCAAGAAAAAAATAAAAATGAATTAATGGCCTACAAAAACACACATTTGAGTTTAACAATAATGTTAATATCGGTTTGGAAGTAATATTCACTCTTGTCTCTACAACAATAGTAGGGAACGGAATAAGAAAATGAACCACGTACTGAAACTTGTCAGGTGAATATACATGAATATTAAATATGAAGACATATAATTTCGAGTTAAAATATTGATTGACATGGTAAAACAAATATGATTACCGATGCAAAAGAAGTGTAAATTATGATGCTTTATTTGTTTATGCATTCAGTCACTTTTTTCGATTATGCGTGATTTGATATTAGAAATGACAATAAATAAATAAAGAAAGAAAAAAGAAAAAAGAAAAAAAAAAAACAAACAAACAAAAAACGAAGACTCTTATATATGTACATGTAATTAAATGGTGCAAACTATGCAGTATGTCTATTTAATCAACTGATTTTACTCTTGATAAGTTCGAGTTAGAAGAACATTATATGACAATGAAGATAACTTGTGCACATTGTAACATTTATGAAGAAAAATCATATGACTGGACATCTTATCTCTCCCAGTCGGTACATCCTGAACCGGTCAAGAGGGGTCGAGGAGATAGGCGAGATAGAGTGGCATTTGGCACTTGGTCTCACGGTAGCATGGATTGCCATGTTTCTGTGCCTGATGAAAGGAGTCCAGTCCTTGGGGAAAGCTGTCTACGTCACTGTCATCTTACCCATAATTCTACTCACGAGTACGATGTTATTTGATTTTTATTACTTTTTATGCTAATGTAAGCTGATACATCATCTCTATCTTCTAAATCATAACTTGACAGCAAAAAAATATTTTGGAGTAATTTTAAAGCGAATAATTAAACTTCCATAAATTGGAAATTTAAAAAAGAATTATCAGTGAGTAGTCAACAGACCTTTGAATAATACAAACGTAAGGCCCGGAATCGGGAGGTCGTGGATTCGGTCCCCGGACGCGGCATACCAAAGTTGTAAAAAAATGGTACTGGTATAGCTTCCGTTTTGCTTGGCGCTAAGCATATAAGGCTTATGTTCCTGAACTGTTTGGCCCGGTCTCAGGATAACGTCACTGGGACATCAAATCCAATAAACAAACACACTTAAGGATGATTTCTAAACTTCAATTACACTTTGACCCTATAAGCTTACCTGAGATAAATTTTGACCTTTGTCAGCCGTTTTTGTTTTTATGACTTTATATCTGAAACCACTGAGTAGATAGTTTGAACAATATACAATCCGTAATTAGCACTTTAATAAATCTACTATCTCCATCTACCAACATGTTAAAACAAAATTGTTCCAAAGGGATATATTCCTTATCTAAGTTTTATAGAATATAAACAAATGATCTTTTTTGTTACCAGTAGTTTGAATTTAAGTGTGTGTGTTTTTTTTGTTTTTTTTTTTGTTTTTTTGAGAAATAATCTTTTTCCCATAATTGCACATACTCGTACAACGTTGACCTGTGTGGATTAGTTCCCTTGGCTCTGAAGTGGCTGGTGTGAATATGTTAATGTTGACGTTTTACAAAGAAACGTTCCAAAAGAAAATGCCCAGTTGTTGTCCACGTTAATCTACAGTCACACTTTTTTTTTAATCTAAAATCAGTATTTCATTTTACAAAGATAATTTCTTGATCCTCAAATAATTTTTAAGGCCCGCGCAGTGGATCGGCTCCGCATCAATCATTGTTAAACTGATTTACAACGTGACTATCGTGTGTGTACTATACTGTTGGTCACTGGCGATTTAACTGAAACTAAGCTATTTTTCATGTCACGGTGGCACAAATCTGTGTGAGATCTTCTGCGTTGAAGATGGGAGTAGCTAGCCCACGCGGGATGATGTTTGAAGTAGGATAACAATAATGTATAAACTTAAATATCTTTGACCAAAACATTCATCGTATCGCTCACAATTGACATTGCTGACACAAGAATGTTCCTTCGAGAATGAACACAAGAATCTGGTTATTACTGGAGCCACAAGGTCAAATATTTAGTGACCTATACGTCTTTATTAAAGGTAATGCTACTCAAGCGAGCGATCTAGGTCCAATATGCCCATCTTGTTTATTTTTATTTTAAAGACTTACACATACATTTGCTTCAGTTATTCTTGTAAAGGGAGCCACTTTACCTGGCGCCAAGGAGGGCATTCTGTTTTACATTAAACCAGAATTTTCACGGCTAGGAGATGGAGAGGTAAGTTTTTGGTCTAGGTCAATATTACCTGCGCTCTTGTACGTTTAGAAATAATAACATTTACTTACTCTATTTATGTAAAATTTATATAGAGGAGGCTATATAATTAATATAAAGTTTTCGAAAGTATGTTTCATTAATGTTATTCGTTTAAGATCATGTTATTTTGGGGTCTTTCTTTGTAGTTAAAACGACGTTATTTTAACGACACTGTTCATATTTAGGTACAATCCACCATTTGATTTTACTGATCGACACAACCATTTATTTATCAGGGGGGAATGACTTTCTATAAGAAATAACAATTTGATCTTTGAAATCCTATTTAAACATGAAAAATTCACAATTTTCGAGTTGTTCGAGAAGGAATAATAATTCGCCAATAGGCGTATATTGGATTCGGCATTAAGTAGCAATGTAAAAACAGTATACTTAGGACATTTGCAACACGATGCCTCCATGGTGCAACTGGTAGAGCGATAGCATGTAGGATTTATTTGTGGACACGCTGTGATACTTTATATCACAGTTTTTCTTACAAGTTTAACAAAAGATAATATGGACTAACTGTTGTATATGTATATGTTGTAACCAGGTTTGGCTCGAGGCGGCCTGCCAGGTTTACTACACCCTGGGAACCGGCTGGGGAGGACTCATTACAATGGCCAGCTACAACAAATTTATTTTGCAAACATGACATGCCAAGGTCATACTAACTTACAAGTTCAGTGTAATATGAATCAATTTTCCATGTTTGTAAGTCTGGTATTTTATTGATTTATTTAACCATCACAAGAATTAATTTCTTAGCCTTTTATTGCATTATTTTGCAAAATATTTGACTTACTATCGATCTTGGGAGCATAGAATCATCTAGATTTATATTCAGTTTGATTTTTACACTTATTTCCATCTAAAAACTCTATAATAAATGCGTAACATTAAAATAAAAATAGAAATAAAAATAAGGAAAAATATATATATATATTACAATACATATTAAATGTTTTCTTATATAAAAATGCATTCAGGGACTCTATGATATGCTGCATGGCAGAAGGCCTAACTAGTCTCTACGGAGGCTTTGCCATATATTCTGTTATTGGACATTTGGCATCAGAGGCCAATATGCACGTACAAGAAGTCGCGACTTCCGGTTTGTATATTTTCTGCTGCGTTTAGTATTGAAAAATGATATCCATATGGTTTATTCGGTATATCGTAATGTTAACACTTTCTGATCATATACTTTACTTCGAGCTGAATCCATACCAGAAATATTTAAAGCATAAGTTGTATTAATCTCAATGTCATTGATCATGTTTAGTAAAAAACAACAACAAAAAAACATCGTTAGATGATATCCAGATCGAGCAATTTTATTCCTAATAACAGGGTCACCACCACATCCATGTACTTTAGAGTTTTTCATTTATGGCAGATGCGAGTTGATATGAACATTTCTTTTAAGGTAGAAGATGTACATATATCTACAATTCCAGTCAAGCCCGTGAATATGTCAAGGTATACTATTTCAGGGCCAGGTTTAGCTCTCGTTGTTTACCCAGAAGCCATTTCGCGACTTCCTGTCCCACAACTTTGGGCAATTATGTTTTTCCTTATGTTAATAACACTTGGAATCGACACACTGGTAAGTATTTATTGAAATGATCTGTTATCTCAGACACTTATGATATTATTCCCATACAACTAATACATTATGTAAAAGATATTTTTTTTACCTATCAATCTTTCCGTTTAATTTACGATAGCCGTATAACGATAAGTACATTACATTCTGTGCGATTGAGGTTCTAACATTATGTTCTTAAGAAATACATATTGCTGGTTATTTGAGGATGTTTGTATTAATGTCATTATCCAGGAGAGATAAACGATTGCATCCTTATATTTTTGGCCCTGGTGCAAGCTAAGGCGTCCTCCTTTACAAAAAACAGGACCAAGGCGATGCCTACGTAATCAATATTTCCCCCACTATCTAAAACCATGTCAGCATGTCCTTTTGTAATCTCGATATTTAGTGAAGGCGTATTTGGAAAAGAGTGTTTCACATGATAAGGCCTTATCCGACCAAAAAAAATGGACCATGTTTTCAGATTGTATTCGTGCAGGACTGTCTTGTTCCTTCAACTTGCATGAGGACAAAAATATGTTAATACCGGTACAAAATTTGTAAGTTTTTTTGGAATGAGGGACGGCACTGTGATGTTTTGCACATGATTGTGTGAATCCCTTGATTGAATATTTTGTGAAGTAATAATGTGATAATATATACATGTACGTTTCTGCCAAACATGGGTGTATTGAGAATGCTTTTATTTAATGATAGCAATTAGCAATATGTTTTTATACTTATTCTTGTAAATATTTGTTTATCTAATTGCATAAACCATAGTTCGGCATTTTCGAGGTCTTGCCCAGTTGTCTGACAGATTCATATCCACGACTGAGGAAGCACAAGGTCATCGTCACGGCCTGCCTCTGTATAGGACTACTACTCCTGGGTCTGCCCTTCACTACCCGCGTAAGTTTTTCGAGTATATTCACCTCTGAAAATAATTGGCTAGTGTTACCGTTTTGTGATCAACTTCAATTCATCATTTGCATGAACAGTGATTCCTGTATTTATAAATAGTCAATACTAACAAACACAATATAAGAAATAGTTTTCATTATTCTTGTCACCCTAAATAAATTCGTTCGGCATAATCCTAAAGTATGTTTGAAGAATGTCAGTTTCATAGTATTATAGAATGTTCTTGTGAGTCATTGAAAAAGCCCATTTCACGATTGCTTCGACAATGTGAATACATGTATATGAGCAGTTAAGTTTAATGTATTACTCTATTAATGTTGCTGCTTAAGCTTGCCATTTACTTTTAACCGTTGGATGATTTAAATGACCATATGCATACAGGGATATAAAACTTCACATCTATGTTTCAGGGAGGGATATACCTCTATCAGCTGGTCGACTGGTATTTGGCAGCATTTTCTGTGCTGATCATCTCTCTCCTTGAATGCGTGTTGATAGCATGGGTCTACGGTAAGTGTCTGTTATCATGAGGATGATTCTCGTAGATCATGTACAATGAATATGGGAATTTTAACACGATGTTTGAGAAAAAATGTTATAAATCACTAAATTTGAGATTTTGGCATTAAAATACAATTGCTCTTCGTTTGAATACATACAGGTAGTGCCCGGTTCAGCCAGGACATTGCCAGGATGGTTGGCAGAGCGCCCCCGGTCTTCATTAAGATATGCTGGGCCTTTATCACGCCAAACACTATTCTGGTAAATGCTCTCATTTTGTTCATTTTAAAATTTTTTTTGTACCGTTTGCTTTTTTCCCCACCCTTAAAATCATTGTAGTCTGGTGTGAAGTCCTCTTATTTAATCACCTTGCATATCTTTTTTTTCTCTCAGACATTGAATACACACAACGACTAACCTTCCCATAGAGACAGATGAATACTATGCGAACAGCATAAAACAGATCAGCCTGCGAGTAACTCGCAGTGATCAGTTTTATGCTGTTCGCTGCTCCTCAGTGGTCTTGAAATGAGATTTTGTAATTAATTGTAAGGTTTAATTGTGTCTCTGCAGATCAGCTTATGTGTACTTTGATGCGTCAAATGATCTATATGAGGGAAAGGGTTAAGTATCGTTTATATTTTAAACAGAATTCATCGCAAGTAAGCGACGCTTGGTAACTTTTCGTTTCTTTACAAGGCTACTGTTGCAATGTGCATGCCGCCGCAACAAGCTCCGTCCATAATGCTCTTAGGTCACTATACAGCCACCCTTTTTTCTTTCTCTATATCGAGACTCAGGGTACGTTTCATACAACATATTTTCAAAGTTTGGACAATATACATGTATATCATAGGACAAACTGTAAAAAGTTTGTACTGAATTTATATCGCAGGTCACTTTGGTCATCATGTGCTTCAAGTACTCGCCGCCATCCTATGACGAGTATCAGTACCCGTACTTCGCGAAAGTGTGTGGAAACATACTTGCAATGATACCAATAGTACCCCTTCCGGTTACAATGGCATATCAGATATTTCACGCTAATGGATCTTTACGTGAGGTTAGTTTGTTTTTATTTTTTTTATTTTTTTTATTTTTTTGTCGAGTCTGCTTGCAAAAGATCGACAAAGTCGACAAAATAAATGTTCTGTGTAACTATGTGAATAAATGCGCGTTTATTCGTTTGTTTGTCTCAACTTAGACAATATTCGCAAGTTTTACAGATGTCGTGTCAGGCACTAGAATTGGGTTAATGACACACTTAGAGTTGAAAGGTCATGGTGCTGGTTGGCTTGTCCGGGTTTAACTTCGACATAGTCGCAAGTTTCAAGACCTGACAGTAATATTTGCCTCAATTAGACGATGCTTCTAACATAAGATCCTAGCTCTAAGGTCATGGTTACACTTAGAGGTGAAAGGTCGTGGTTCTGGATATGCTTGACCGGGCTGTAACTTACAGCAGGGATTGCATGGTTTAAAAAGAAAACAACTTGGCAGTATGAGTTTAGTCCAAAGCTCCACGGTCAAGGTCACACTTAAGGAAAGACCATAATAAAGGATTTCCTTGTTCGGGCTGTAACTTATCTTTGGGTCAAGGGGTCAGCAAATAATTCAGCAGTAAGATATTTACCTTGATAAGTCGATATGTCGCTATCAATAGATGGGTCCCTACCTCCACTGTGGAGGTCACACTTAGGGTAAAAGATGCATCTTGGCCCGCGTGCTCGACATGTTGCCCCTGGACGTCTAATTGCTATCCTTATTTACGAACATTTTTCAATTCGTTAATTCGTGTCTATATCCATGGATATTTAACTAAGGCCATTGAGGGAAAGTCCCTGTAATGGTTACGCTACATTTCGGACCTCTTGGCCTTTCACGGAGATAACCAAGGTTTCCTATTGTTTCATAAGGGTAACTTGGTATCTTGGTAGAGGTTAAGTGGTCTCTACCAAGATAACCAAGGTACCCTAATGAAACATCAGGAAACCTTGGTTATCTCCCTGAAAGGCCATGAGGTCCGAAATGTAGCGAAACCATTACATAGACTTTACTATAGAATAATTCGAGAAACCATTCCATAGACTTTACTATAGAATAATTCGAGAACAAGAGTCAAGGTAATGTAGGGTTTTGAAGAATTCTCGCCTCCAGGCAGGACTGAAGTCGCAATCTTGGGGTTCGTTGTCAGGGAACAACATTATTTGAACATGACGCTGTACGATTGTTTCCCTTCAGGTCAATTTATTTAATAATTTGGTATATCATCATAAGCATTTTCTTAAGCCAAACATTTATATTGAAAAAAAAATGAGTACTTAAAAGGCTGAACAGGATATTTCTTTTTAATCGGATGGTGAAAATGTATAGTGATTGTAAACATTTAATTTAAATTCTGTATATTTAATATATACTTTTAGAGGATATGTTTCCTGATGAAACCATCTCCAGACTGGGATTCCACAAAGGAAGAAAATATTTTGCTGCAAATTGCAAAACCGTCAGACGAGGGAACAAAATTTCTTGAAAATGAAAATCTCGAGACAATGTGATATTTAATGACAATAATTGGAAGCTATTCAAGCTGTTGAATAAGGAATATTTTTATTTTATATACCTTTTTACCGTGTTCATTTTGTACACCTGACTTAACATTTCAGTATTCCATCCATCAATGTATTGTGACCATGGCCCGTCACGTTATTTAGGGAATTGTATAGAAAATGTCAGCTTTTATAGTTTGAAAGCAATAAAGCATATAACTCCAAGTCAACGGATGATTGCATCTACACTGAAATCTTTTTAAGCATTTGATGGACCATGATATTAATATATAGGAAATATTCAGATCAAATGAAAATTAAATCAAATAACATAGAGTAGATCTGCGAGTAAATTCAAACCCTGCGTCGGAAATTCTGTTATTATTTAAACAAAATGATGATTTAGTTTAGTACATTTAATATATACTGTAAATGGGACACCAAAATGTCAAAACGTTGCATAAAAGATTCATTTAAAATGCCGTTACGCTCGTAAGCTTATCCTGCTTTCAACTTTTTATTAATTTCTGAACAAGTAATGGGTACATGTGTAACGAACCTGCTTATTAATGTGTAATTTAAATGCTTTTGTTAAAATGATTTTAGTAATGTTTTAGTTTCTACTTCCGGTTTCCCGATTCGATATTTAAACCCCCGGTATTCCATTATATTAGCCACATTAATAACAGAAAGCACCAAGAATTGTTTGTATTATCATATTTCATCGATTTAAGTAATTAATTTGATTTAAATGCTTCAATCACGGCCATTTATTCCCTCATATAAGCTGACACCCCTTTGGGTATTGTTATTTAACGTAAATGGTTTCGCCCTGTTAGATTCTCTGTTTTATAGGTCACATGACTCGAAGAAAAGTATATAAGGCGGGTCCTCTCAGTCTTTAAACACTTAATTAAAAAAAAAAAAATAAATAAAAGTCTTTCAATCAGTAGGGGCATCCGTGGCCGAGAGGGTAAAGTCGCTGACTTCAACACTCACTCACCCCTTCAACGCGTGGATTCGAATCCCGACAGGGTCAATTGGATTTCCATGTGAGGAAGCCTTCCAGCTGGCTTGCGGTAGGTCGGTGGTTCTACCCGGATGCCTCCGTGCATTCGGGGTCTTCCCCCACCTGTAATTAGCTAGACGTCGCTATATGACTGAAATACTGTCGAAGCGATGGTAAACTCAAATAGTCAAAATAGCCTTTCAGTCAGTCTGTTTTCAATTGTCATCAGGTTAATATCTCAGATAACGCAAGTATATCGTTGTTGATTGTTAGTCTTTGGTATCCCGATGCAAGTTCTTTCTCCCGAGAAGTCACCTATCATTCTTAGGGGCGAATAGATTCAGAACATTATTGATACCAAGGGTTCCGATACATCCTGTAACCTTGGTTTCGGAACTCATCTGCTCGTAGCACCCATATAGTCTACTTTTCTATCCATACAGAGATTGATATATACAAACGGTATTTTCATTTATCAGCTGTTAATATTAAGGTGGCCCGAGACATCATTTTAAGGTGGTTTCATCTCTTTAATTTTGTATAGCACAGGCAAGGTTACTTGTTAATGGTAGGGATTCATGATCAGATATTTTAGAGTTTTATAATTAGTTGTAACCAATCTTTGTTGATTGTGTTGTTTGATCCCCGTGATTTTTGTGTCATCGGAATTATTTTTAACGAATAATTGGCCTCTTATCAATGGGTAGATGAGCCTAAGGAAAATTAAGTATATGTACATATTTAGGCATTGTTAGCCCGATACACGTTACACATGGATGAAAACTCCAGGTTATAGCTTTCTCAATTGTGTGTGTGTGTGTGTGTGTGTGTGTGTGTGTGTTGAAATTGATACTCTAAATAAACACCTTTCCTTCTTTAATGCGTAGCATTGTTAATACATTAGCATCTTTACACAGTAAATATATTATTCTGGATTCTTTTTGCTGATTTTGTATATTAAAACCAAATCCCCGGCAGCAATCAAAGAGACGTTGAGTGTTTTATTTGTTTTTTAAATGTTTCAAAGGATTTACGTGTAACATTATCCAAGCAATATACGATAAAGAGAATTTTATGTTATAATAATAATAACAATAGTAATAATAATACACACTATCTCAAGAGTTTATGTTCAAAAACATTCCAGGCATATATAGCATATCATTAAAACAAAATGCGGAAAAAGGCATTCTCGATCACATTCTATGTACATACCACTTTAACAGCTCTCTCTAAAAAATAAACTGCAAAACTTGTGTATAAAGCAAGCCACTGACTGCACAAAAACAATGCTTGTAAGAAATAGAACAAATTCAAAACTTCTCAGGAAAACAGTGCATGCAAATAAGAAAACTAGATTTATATTATATTCAAATAGAAGATAGTACGGTAAAGACTTACGTGTTTTTTTCTTATCGCAAATAAGTAGATTATTCCTAATAATATAGGGTAACCCAGCAATTTTTTTCATTCTTCCATTACACTTGGGTATCAACATAAATCAAAGCGCTAAAGGCACTGAAGATGCGTGTGTCTCAGATGAACGAGTGTTTGAAGAGCTGCAAGTCGATCACCAATAATTAAATTCACTTTGATAAACTACAGAAATGCGGCATTCCTGTTCTCTCTACGCTATCAGAGCTTTGATTTGTATTCATGCAGTATCTTATCTATAACAGACTCTATTTATAGACTGAAGTAATTATTCAAATTTTCTGCACAGGTCAGAGGCTCCAAACTCATTTCGGATAGATCTAGTAGATATACAAGTTTCGGTCATTTTTTAGTTTAAGAAATAACCCTTTTAGATATCTGAGGTCGATAGATTGGTGTGATTATTAGTATGTTACAATGATTTGTTTTGGACTTCACATGGGTAATTGTAACAGCCTAAAATGGCCGAACGATGCACATTTTAATACTATTAAATTTATTTGCGAGCAACCTTTGCATCGAAACAAACTACATTCGTGCGCTTGGTAAAGTGATCACGTGATAAAAACAGTTACATCATTCGACTGCAGTTACATCAGCATAGAAAAATAAGTCCTATAATGTTAACATGTCACAGGCGATTTTTGTAGCTTGTAAGTATTTATTTTTGACACAGCATTGATTTTTCATCATGTTTGCTTAATACTAGTATGTATACTTATGTTGTAGAGATATATACACTTGTTCGATCATATTTACACTATTAAGAGATTATCCGGTTTTAAAGCTAGGAGAACCTGGGTTGAAAACGTAGTACTATAGTTTGTGTGACTGACGTCACACACAACTAAAAACATTTTGACCAATATTCCTTCCATTATATTCCTTTTTATGTCGAAATTTCTACCATTTAACTTTTTAAACATCAAAACTTTATAGATATGTTTCGTCGTTCTATAGAAAAGTAATCCTAACAATAATAGTTAAAAATAAAATGTACATATGAAGGCCAACAATGAAATGAAAACGAACGAGGGTTGAACAGAAGTCATTTTCGTAAAACAAGGAATAGCCAAATCCACAACGGAACAAATACAGAAAACCCTAAGTGATGTCTATAACAATGCACTGCCGCCTGGTATACCTCATGATAGAGTGTCGTGACCTTGATATTAATAAGTATTACATTTTACGCTTTTTAATTACCCTCTTTTCCATTATACAGCAGGTGCATGCGCCTTCATTTGATTAATTGGATATCGTATTTAATCAAATGTATTTGTCTTTGTGCATTTAAAACACTATGAAATACTATCATCAATATTACATTATGTTTCACCTTTAACTTTGTGTGGGACGAGGTAAATCTATGGAAACACGAACATGTTCTTCTATAGTTGGTATTGAACCATGAAAATAAGTGATCGGAATTACCATACTTTATCAAACAAATTAATGATGAGCACATCAAGACTACTGAGGTAAAATTGAATTCCAGATAATGAATACAATTTTGAAAACCTGTTTGGTAGCTCCAGGACTACTTTGCAATGTATCAAAATGAGAGTACTCGTTCCTATCGTTTGATTACAGCTTGTAATCACAATGAGGTAGCACCAAATAAGTTCAGGTTTTTGCAGTTTTTTAAGGTCCTTAAGTAACTGACGGTGGAACGTCAAATTCTATAAATAGCATCATATTGCTTCTGACTTTGCCTTTAGACCATCAACGGAGTCAGCAGACGGTGTGCACAAGCAGAACAGAATATTCCTTTACTTCATCCATAGTACTATGGTACAACAGGGGATAATGTAAAACGGTAAGCTTGAGCTCAATACCGGGTGATTACAATGTGGTAACGAGAGAGAGAGAGAGAGAGAGATCATGTCAAGGTCACAGTCTGAGATCGAAGGTCAAAAAAGGAACCATTTTGCTCGTGTCCTGGCTCATCATGCATCATCATGTATATGGGGAGATATATTGTTTTGTCAGAGTTGTCTGTCCGGCCGTCCTAAGATGGTCCTGTCATACATATGAGCCAGGTTTTAATGTCGGTGATTTCCTATTGGAGCATTTGTGACGGTGAATGTGACAAGTCTTGTTCTAACTAATTGTTGACAAATACATACCTGTGGTGTATTTATGAAGAAATTAATGGAGGACTATCCTCAGGCTCATTTGTTAAGCAAAAACATAACAGCAGTGTTAGAATTTTAGGTATGATAAAAGCCATTGATGTACACTACAAATGCTGCGGTAGAACTAATATATTGCAGAGATTTGCCCTGGGAAACACATTTTGGTTATGTAATTATTTGTAACAGGAATGTTATTGAAAGGTCAGCTTTCACAAATGCATGTACACAATCATTCTGTATTGCAAACATCCAAAGTATTTCAAAAATAAAACTAACAGATCCTACCATATGTACCTTTGTTCAGTGTTTGTAATGATAATTCTTCAAATTGCTGTTGTTACCGTGACCACTTTAGTTATTTCAAACTATTACTTTATCTAAACAAGCTTGAATTCGCCAAATGTAAGATAATGTGACATTGTGATGATGGAGATAACGTGTAACGAAAAGAGATAATGATAAGCGAGATACAGATACAGAAATATATTGTACGGTCACGCATCACTGATTGACGTAAAACAATAGATATATAAAAACATAAGTTTTCGTTCATGAAAACGCAATTAAGCGAGCCTCTGGCGAACATAATGATAGTTTCATGAACGAGTTTAGTATAAGTTGAGTTTTTTTTTTCTTCATAAAATGACCTTAACTCAGTAAACTGCGATATTATTCAAACAAAATCATGAATGACTGTTGGGGACCGGACAGTGAACAAGAATGACTAATTGCAATCATACACCGAGAAAAAATTCAAAGACATTAGCTGAAAATTCATATTCAATGTGTATATTTCTCATACATTAACCACATAACAGTAAGTAATAATAAATTTTCAATCAAAGTTAGTTGCATTTCATATATTCATCACAATTTATAGATTATGGATGAAAGCCACAGCAGTGACAGACATTTAAAAAAACAAAAAAACAATCAAAACGTGAAATATGTTGACGTTAAATTACGTCCAGAAATGACGTCAAATGTTTTTTTTTATTTATGTGTGTGTCGGTATGTGTGTGTTTATTTTACTATATTTATTCAAGGTATGGCTACGGAAGCACACGCGCGACGCGGAGTTTTTGTGTGCGTACAACTTCAACATTATTTAATTTGTATGATTTTTCTTTTCCGATATGACATTGTCCCTAATAGAACTATACGTTAATTTGATTTTTCATCGCAAATAACAACACATTACTTTCTTGTTTTCAGGATCTCAAAGATTATATACTTTACAAATATTGGCATTACATATATGATCAAGCCATTTCTATCTAGCCAATCTATCAACATCCCTTTAAGGCTTTGCCATGTGTGTAGTTCTCCCACTGTTGTTTTTGTTTAAGAGTCCATCAACAACCTTCTCCCATCTCCCATCTCCTCTCTCTCTCTCTCTCTCTCTCTCTCTCTCTGTTATTCTCGATATTCGCACCGGTCAAAGTGACCTAGTGGTTAAAACGTCCGCCCCGGATTCGAGGGATCTTTACTTCGACCCCCGGCCGTGACAAACCGAAGTTGTAAACAATGGTACCGGTATATAGCCCCCTTGCTTGGTGTTCGGCATTTTAGGGTAGTTCCAGGACTGGTTTGCCCGTTATAAGGATAATGTGAATTGGTGTAGTATCATGCATTTTGTCTTCGGCGTGATATCGCAGTGTGGCAGCACTACATCTGCCTCACGTAGTCCAAAGTCTCAAATTTACGAAAATAGTGCCGGTGGGACGTTTAACTAAAACGAACGAAAATCTCGATATTTGCTTGTAAATATAAGGGGTACTATATATACATAATCCCTTAAATGATTGGAAATGCATAACATGATATATTCTTGACGATGAATATCACATTTTGCTAGAATGTAAGCTATATATTAATTTACGAAAACAATTCATACCAAGTTTCTTTTTGTTTCGCCCGAACATACACAAATTAGTCCAAATATTGAATAAAAAAATAAAAATACCATTTAGAAATTTAGTGTTTATAACATACAGCTTTCGAGATGAGTTAATCCGTTACTGGATATTGTTTATGACACGCATTTGATACTGTTTAATTATGATGTGTGTATAATTTTTATGTACCTGTGAATGTGGATGTGATTTATATGTTAGGTTTATATGTATACACTACAGAATCATCGCCTTCTCCGAAAAATTGTATCCTAATCTTGTCCGATTTTCATTATATTATTATTGTTATATATAATATAAACTGTATACATCATTAATTAATAAACGCCTTAGCAGCTTCCTTGAGGATAGTAACATCTTGACAGACGAACAGAATGGTTTCAGAAAACAGCACTCTTGTGATGACCATGTATACTGTTTAAGTGGTATTATAAAAAATAATAGAAATATACACACTGCATTTATTGATCTGAAAAAGGCTTTCGACTTTGTTGACAGAGACAAAATGGTGAAAATGTTATAGAAAGGGTAGAGCACTACAAATACTTAGGTATAATTTTTCACGAGAAGCATAATTTCAGTTCTAATTGTTGTGTGTTATTATTGAGTGGTGGGAGAGCCCTTGGCGGTATATTATCCATACTTCACCGATTTAAAGATCTAGGTTCTAAAACATTTGAAAAACTTTACACAAGATGTGTTGTACTTATATTTGACTATTGTTCTTCCAATCTATTGATAATGTACAAAATAGAGCAATGTGGTACTTCCTAGGTGTACACCGATTTGCTCCAACGCTTGGTCTTATAGGAGATACTGGTTGGATACCAGGATACCAAACATGTATAGACGTCGCATTATGTTAAGACTCTGGAATAAACTTGTCTCACTCGACAATAACAGCCTTCTAAAAATATATATTTGAGTATGATTATGTTACCTATGAGTCAAATAATAATTGCCCCTCACCGCTGTGGGTTCGAATCCCGGTAGGGACTTCGGATTTTTCATGTGAGGAAGCCTTCCAGCTGGCTTGCGGTAGGTCGGTGGTTCTACCCGGGTACCTCTGTGTACTCGGGGTCTTCCTCCACCTGTAATTAGCTGGACGTCGCAATATGATTGAAATACTATCGCAGCGACGGTAAACCCCAATACAACTACAGCTACAAATAATAATTGGTGTAAAGATATCAAATCGATGCTAATCGATATTGGACAAGACGGCAAATTTATTACTAAATCCGGATGTGTAAATTGTATTATATTGATTTACTTGCTTATTTATGTCATGCACAAGTCACTAATAATAAAAGATTTCTTATCTTATGGGTCCCATAATATTACATAAACATGAGATTATCATACTCATTATTTACTTAATTTATTTTATAATATCTTACCAATATTCATGTTTGCATTGTCAAATTAAAATCAGCACATTTATTTATATTGTATTTATAGTGTCTCCATGTTACGTCATGTACTGTTCCTGTATGATGTATAGTGTCACTTGGGCCTAAGGTCTATTGATTTACGAAATAGTACTTCTTCTCTATTATGTTGCTAAAATTGTTCAACATTAATAATAGTAGTAGTAGTGAAAACATTACTTTTACTTAACATCTTTTGTCAAATCACTATCTCATCATCATCATCATCAACATCATCATCATCATCATCATCATTTAAATTGCCGGCCCTATTCATCCAAGTATTAGTTCTTAGTTGTTTTTCTCTCAGCGGTAAACGATAATTGACAAAATAAACTGTCGCAGTTACTCGAGATTATTCACCGACTGAAATGAAATTATAAAATACACATGAACTGATAAAGATCAGTATAAAGTGTTTTCGCCTACACTTGAGTCGTTTTATGACAGATAAGTATATGAACTCTCGACATCAGCAGTAATCCATATCATGATGTTCCCGTATGCAAGGAGTATAACTATGCAATATTGTTGACGAAGAGTCACTAGGTAATATGAATAAAATACAATATAATATAAAAACAATGTATCGATATTGTTTAATAAGTAAAATTACACATATTAGGGTCAATCAAAATAATTGATCATTGCTTCATAGTTTTCAGTAATTATGCAACTTGGTTATTCATAACCTTGTAAGTAATCTCCCTTAGATTGAATGACAGATATCTCCTTGGCATCACTTCGATGCCGAATGCTACTTAACGGAATCGGGAGGTCATTAATTCGATACCCAGCCGCCACACGCCGAAGTCGTAAAATGTAGCACAGTTGTACATACATACTGGTATATATCCCTCGGTTGCCGCTTATCAAACATTAAAGGTTAGTTGGTTCGGTGTCAGGATAATGTGACTGACTCTGATATCATGTCATATACGGCGTGATATAGACCATTTCACCTGGGGATCGGCAATACCCGGTATAATTCGCTAATTTTAATTGACCAATCAATGACTGGGGGGAAAATCTGAAGTATTTGTTTATTTCCCATTGAATAATGTGTGAATTTTTACACCAGCATGTAGATTGGTTGTTCGGGATGTGCTCAATGATTTACGTAGCTTTATGTCTCAAATCGGAGTGAAGTGGTCTGTTGCAGTTTTGAGGCACTACATCTGTCTCAGGTAGACATAGTCTCCAAATGATTGATATACTGTTGACGAGACGTTAAACCCAACAAAACAAATTAGTTCATCCTAACGGACGTATCATATTCCCTGTTATACTTCATTCAGTCTTTGGGAACAAATCAAAACAGAGGAAGGGTGCAGACTCAGGTTGGGGGATTATTGTGTAGACGGGGAGAACATATCACTCAGATATTGAACATATCACTCATACATCACTCCATTGACAACACTTGGTTAATGTGGTTAAGCTTTCTCGTGTAGTAAGTAAGATATGGGCGCTTCCGGCATAATCGTTCTTTAATAATTCTTATAGGTTCTCACCGGTTGGTACCTTATTTGTTGCCAATACTTCACGGCAATCTTATATGCAATAACCATTAACTTTTTTCCACAGTTTTAGCTTTAACGTAATTTTACGGGATTGGAGCAGTTCTCGTATACCATTTACTATTTTAGCGTTTCAATTCGGGTTCGACCGCCGTATCCATGTCTCGCTAATGACTAGTTTCTTTATTTTTCAAAATCAGAAACAAACGACTTCTTATAATCTAATATGAAATGAACAAATTTTATTGACTTGTGCATAATAAACCTCTCAACTTACAAAATGTAACTTACTTAACGTCAAACAATATTACATGAGATAAAAACGTACACAGTTATTGTCGCATCCAATAAATGTTAGACGCAACCTAATAAATTTACTTATTTAACCCTTCCCTCATAGAGGAAACCATGAAAAGACCTATGCGAACAGCATAAATCCAGATCAGCCTGCGAGTAACTCGCAGGCTGATCAGGTTTTATGCTGTTCGCTGCTCCTCAGTGGTCTGGAAATGAGGACTTTATGGTCAAGTTTTACAATACTTCTCAAAAGCTCAACAAATTTAAACATGCTCGGATTTTTATTATAGTAAGTTTTTATATATTTTCTTTTTAGGTCATTAAAACATGGAGAGATTAAAAGAAAATGGTACTCAATTAACTGCGAACAAGTCACATGTAGTACATAATCTCTCATTTCTTGCAATTCTGTTTGGTCCATACCTACCAGGTTTAGTACGTAAATTGTGTGCAGAAAATCTGCACTTTGTTAAATACCTTTTATTAGACCTATTGAGCAAAGTATTAAAATAATGGGCAATGCCAAAACCTGTACTTAGATGGGTATAGAACATATTAAGAGCTGGACTAGACTCAATGTCCGAGTGCAATTTCTGTATAAAAAATCCAATACTCTTTGTTTAAAAGAGGAAATAAATATATTTGCATCACATAAATGTGAATTACACCAGACCTCAGAAAATCCATAATCATCTTATATATTTTTAACATTATAAGCATTCTTCGTATAAATCAAAGGACCTACCATATGGTTTATTTAAAGGTATATTATCTGAATCCTTTACTTTAAACCAGTATTTTATTATTTCTACATACCTATTTATATCCAAAGGATATTGACCAGTTTCACCGTAAATTGCAGCAGTACACGAATTTTGTTTGACACCAAGTGGTTGTTTACAGAATTTGAGATGTTTTCTCTCTAATAGTTTTGATTTTGAGAAACCCCATACTAGACATGCATAGTTAAGTACTGAACCTACGAAAGAGTTAAATAATTGAAGAGCTATCTTAGGCCTTACGCCATATTGGTTTATGTGTTTCATTAATACAGCATTGCCTTAAGTGCTTTTCCAGTGATGTATTGCTGGTTTAACCCTTTCCCTCATATAGACTCATTTTGACTCACTCAATAGGTACCACATAAAGCCTGATCTGCAGAAAGCCAAACTCAAACCTTACCAAATTTAATTGTAAAATCCTCATTACCAGACCAATCATTTGTCGCATAACAACTGTCTATTGATATCAGATTTGACTATGACTTGACTTGACTATTTGAGTTTACCGTCGCTTCGACAGTATTTCAGTCATATAGCGATGTCCAGCTAATTACAGGTGGAGGAAGACCCCAAATGCACGGAGGCATCCGGGTAGAACCATCGACCTACCGCAAGCCCTCACATGAAAATCCGAATGACCCTGCCGGGTTTCGAACCCACGCGGTGAGGGGCTGAGTGAGTTCTAAAGAGCGTCGTTCAGTATTTTGTTCTTGCAAGGGGTCGTGAGTTCTAGTCCAGCTGAGACCGTTTTTTGTTGTTTTTTTTTTTTTGCTTTGTTTTTTTTTGTAATACTTATTTTTTATATTCTTGGGTTATATATTAAGAATTTTTAAATTCTAGTTTTTATGCTTCCATTATTTTGCGTTTGTTAACCTTTTGATTTAAATCATAGACCACAGGACCCTGATATCCAGTAAAAAAATCGACCTTTCTATATATAAATTATTTATAGAGAGGTCGATTTTTCTAATATGAGTGTCCTGCGCATAGACAGGTTTGGTCAATATAGTAGAAATGAGAGGGGGCAGTATGTTTATTAAAAGCCGTTAATTGAAACATTTTCTTTTATTTTTTTTTTGTTAGAGTCACAAATGACTGTAGTGTTTCTAGTCACATCTGTATGCCATAACTCAGAAAGTACTTTAGGGATTGACTTTATACTTTATACAATGGTCAAGCTTTACTTATTAACTCTACCTTGCTTCATCTCTACTACTTACTTGTATGGTGAAATAATGTTTTTCTAGAACATATTTTAAAAATGATTGAAGGCATGGATATCATTCTTTATACATGGGAAGGATGTGAAATGACAAAGAACAATAACTTTATCTTGTCCCATTTTCTTGCTTTTCTATTAATATTATTTCTGTCTGTAGCAAATTCATTAAGTATTAAAGGTATTGAGAGGATCAATACTAAGAAACACTGTTCCTTATCCATTTTTATTTAATTTGACAGAGACCAATAAATAAAATAATCTATCTTACCTGTTGTTTTAAAAAGAATTAACTTCCTTGATTTGTTACATGCATACCACAAATTTTTTTTAAAGAGATTGATTTTATAATTCACACATTTTAACTTTCCATTTTGACAGTGCTATAAGTGCTTTGATTAAAGTATGGATCAGCACACCTCAATATTGTAGCTTATTAACAATATCCAATATCCATATCAATCCCATCTCTTGATCCATCAAAGTTGCTTATTGAGCAATTAAAATCTGACAAATTGGAAATCAACTTTCTACGGAATAAAGATCTATTCTCACTGGACCATTTATAATAAACATGTCCCTCCGAGTCACAAGTGTCGACATATACAGGCAAAGCACGTGCATTTGAGTAAAAACTGATCAGATGTGTGGCGTGGTCACTTTATGCATTAAACTGACCCACTGTAAATAACTTAATGTTAGAAAAATCAGTATCCCGTGACAGCAAATACTCTATTGTACTGCTTGCCTGTCGGCTGAAATATGTATAAGAACCTTTGTTACAATCATCCGACAACCTCCTATTCGCAATACGCATACAACTCAAGCATACGGATTCCTCGTGCATTGTGCGGCCCGGGCTATTGGTACATCTGGTTAATAATTGTCTGAGTCGAGATCATTTATAAATCTATCGTTCATATCACCGACCCTACAAATCCAATCACCCGCTAAAAAATATAGACCCTACTTTTTAAAAGTGAGAGATATAATTGCATAAAATATCAAAGAAATCACTGTCATATACTGACTTACATGGGGAGTCATCTGTCCAAAGGTAAAATCTACATAAATAAGTATCATTCGCTAGAGAGAAAAATGTATGGTCTAGTTTAAGCCATACAATTGTGTCTAAATTATTTTTCCTACAGATACGTCTTGAGATAGTTTTTGCTTGACATACAGCCATACCGCCACTACATCTTTTTGCCTTTTTATTCTTAAATTTACGGTACAAATTATAACATATAAATCCCTCTATACCATTTATAGAATTAGAGTTCGTCCAGGATTCTATCATAATAATTATATCCTTTATCTTAATAACATTTACAAAGTCACCCTCCTGTAATTTAGCTTCTAATATGAACACATGCTATTGATTAATGTTTGAAGGACGTTGAAAACCCGGTATGTACACTGAAACCTCGTTAGTCCGGACGCTTTGGTCGTTTGGTAAATTTCCGAATTAAAGAATCAACCTTTTATCCCTCTTCCTTTTCTTTCCTTCCTTCTTTCTTTTTTTTCCTTTCTTTCCTCTTATGCTTTCTCATTGTACTCTTTGTGTGTATGTATGTTTGTTACATTTGTATTCTATTAATAATAAGATAATAATATGCTCAGGCCTAGATATGCATTTAAATTGATGTTTGCAGATGATGCATCGGTTTGAATTTATTATAATCCATCCTTGACACCAGCATACTTTAGGAGCAGAAAAGGACACATTAAGTATGTGACAGCACAATTGTGACCCATTTCTTGTTCTACATTCGTGAGCAAAATGAATTGGATTTATTATTTTAGCAAAAACAGTCAACAACAATAATAAATGTAGGCACTTAAAACAGAACATGAATAAAACATGATCTAAAGGACGGTTGGCTTTTATGTCTCTTTTTTTACAGCATACGTCTTCAGTTGTGAATAAATTTTACCTTCGGGAGCGGGAGGTCGTGGGTTCGAACCCCGGCCGCGACAAACCAAAGTCGTAAAAAAATGGAACTATTAAAACTCCCTTGCTTGGCGCTCAGCATATAAGGGTGGTACAGGACCGGTTGGCCCGGTGTCAGGATAATGTAACTGGGTTTGGTACCATGCTACATGTCTACGGCGGGATTCTGCAGTGTGACAGCACTATATCTGTCATGTTCTGTGTTTCTGAAATGCACATTGACTCTTTTGATAGTGTCGATATTCCCAATTTTATTTTCTATTCACATCCGAGATCACTGACTACAAAAGGAAATCCGGGGCATAGGTAGATATGTGCGCTCATATTTATCAAAATATGTTAAACTAGAAATTGATCCTACTGAGTATGTGTTGTGGATATCAATTGATAAAAAGATCACAAACTTTTCTGAAAAAAAATTTTTTTAGAGCCGTTTATATCCCGCCCGAGAATTCGCTCTTCTTTAATAATGATGATTTTGATGCATTTGAAAACTCTGTTTTACAAGTCTGTAGTAATAATAAATACGTGTTTTTAGCTGGCTATTTTAACTCAAGGACTTCCAAACTAAATGATTATGTACCGTCCGATCCTTTTCTATGCGACGTATTTGATATTGATTAAGAAATATAGTTATATTTTAACAAACAAACTTTATTGGAAAAAATGCAATATCATTAAAACGGAACTCAATGGATCGGAAAACTAACTCGCAGGGTCTTAGACTGATAGACATATGTAGAAACTGTTACATTTTCATTTTAAATGGACGGATAGGCAATGATTTGCACGGGAAACACACCTTTAAACACGTATCTGTTATTGATTACGTTCTATCTACTGCTGACTGTTTTGACTGTATATCACACTTCGATGTCATCGAAAAGAGGTCATTGTTATCTGACGGGCGCAACATACAAGAATGGCACATTGGGTCAAATAATAGGACAGATACTCGAACCGATACTTTCTGCGAAAAATCGTGCCCCCGATGGGATAATCAACACGCCTCATTTTTATATAACAACATCGACACTGTTCATTTGAACGTAGTCCTCAGTCGACTGGATAACCTCCCACAATCCCAAAGCACTGTAGATTTCATCAATCATGAAATAACGCAAATCTTTCAACACTCAGCGCGGTCCTCTTTTTCACCTGAAAAGAAAAATGTCACAAAATTCAAAAACAATAAACCCTGGTTTGGGTCAGAATGCCACCGTGCGCGAAAACGCTATCATAAGGCGAAAAATAAATATAGAAGTTCACCGACGAGCTACAACAGAAACGAATTAAACTAGAGGTCGTTTGTTTAAGATACAAACGAAGCGGCTTTCCGTTTGCTTATTTCAAAGGTACTGAATATAAAAAAAAAATGGAATAATGATGCATAATAATGTTTGATTTAATGCGGAAATCATTTTAATCATAAATATATACTTATGTTCAAAAATAAGCTTTAAATCTTTTTTTTTTTTCTTTTTTTCATTTTCATCTTCTTAAGAAGATATTGAGAATGCATAAATATAGATCTTATTTGATTACGCATCCGTTTACTATCATGCAGAAAAAAAAAGGAAAATTTTAAGATGATAATACTTTCCTCAAGACATTTTTTCTCACGTTATTCAATCGATTTTTAAAGTTTTTATTTTTTATTTAATATCTTTTCTTTGTAAGTATATGACTTAACAAATATTCATTGCAATTTGATCCACATAATTGAAATTGTAAACATTTAGAAAACATAAAAAATCGGTAGGTAGATAAACATGTATTTGTCATTTTCTTCGGATTTGCGTAAAGCCGTGATAGTAAATGCAATTAGTTTTCCGTATAGGTTTTCTGGCTCTAGTATAACTACTAATTCATCGTAAATGCGACTCATTTACTCAAAAACGTATCACAATTCAATATTCAACGCAGGCACTCTTTCCTGCAAAAGGACAGTCGGATCTTGCTCAACCAACCCAATGACCGCTTTCATTTCTTTCTTCATATTAACAGATTTTCATGATTTAGTCCTTTTACGAAAAACATGAATACGTTTTGATAACGTAATCACTTGAAATTTTCTGGACTTTTTGCACATGTTAAGGTACGGCAATATTTCTTATTTAAAGTAATATATATCCAATCTTATGATCTTTTAATATATCACAAATCAATGTTGTCATAAACAAGTGACTCAACATAAATTCCTTAAGGTATGCTTAAGATTGGCATTAATACTCATGACGCTGGAGCGCGAATACAAATTGAAATGAATGATTTTTATATTTCAACGACGTCAAAGTCAAGTGACTAAAAATATCTTTTTTTTTGCAATGACATAATGACATATTCATTCTAACGTTCTATTAATCCAGAAAAAAAAATATCTTCGACAATGCGAACAGGTTTTTTTTTTTACACATTTTTAAGTAGGCATTCCATCAAACATGAATAACTGCCATGTTTGTTGACGTAATCACTTGAAACTTTCAAGACCTTATGAACGTACTAAGTTTCGAAAAATTTTAAAATTTTAAGTTCAATGGTCTAATTGGCTATTTTATATGATTTTTTAAAATAATTCTTACTTTAGTATGCATGACGTCATAACCACGTGACAAAACAAACATTTCTTGCAGTATGCATCATTTCAGTTTTAACTCTATCAATTCTAAAGATTTAATTTAGATTGACTTAAAATTCATGATACCAGAACGAGAGAAATCTTTAAAAAGAAATGCATTTTGTCTTTTTGATGACGTCATAACCACGTGACTTAAGAGAAAATCATCCATAAAATAGAATGTAAACCTCTATACCGATATGCTTCCCCATTTCCATGCTTCTAACACATCAGGGGGCTTTGTAACATTTAAACTTAATTTTTGGACCAAAGTTCGAAACTCGGTATTGCCATGAAATCTTATTTTTTTCGAATTTGGAAATTTGAATGCCAAGGTGCACATCTACATCCTAAAATATATCTTTTGTAAAAATATCAAGATAATCGGACTAAAATTGAAGGCTCTAGATCGCAAACAAACTTTTGAAGCTGACGTCAAATATGACGTCATATGACGCCAATGAAAATTGAAAATGATCGAATGTATAAAAAGATAACAAAATCCCGATATATATCTTCTTTGAAAAATTGAAGGAGATCCGCTTGTTATGAGATTGAGTGATTTTAATTTAGTAAATTATGACCCCTTTTGAACTTAAGCATTTTGATAAAAGTAAAGCGTCAATAATAAGCTTTGGAATAGTCTAGTGTGCTGTCGTACGGACAACTCCTGCTGTTCTTTGCAAATATTATTTATATTCATAATTCCTTGATTACTTACCCGCATCATTTGGCTTTTCATGTATTAGTAGCATGACACGTTATCATCACTCCAATTGTATATCAGGTCATATGAAGCACTATAACCTTTCGTAGCTCACCTGAGCACAACATGCTCAATGTGAGCTTTTGTGGTCACCTTGCGTCCGTCGTTATGCGTCGTCATCAATTTACTTTAAGACATATCCTCTGAAACCACAGGGTAGAAATTGATGAAACTTATCATGAATGATCCTTGGTAGGCCTTTCACCAAAGACGTTAAAATGAATTTCATCCATTTAGAACTCTTGTTGCCATGGCAACCAACATAATTTTATCTAATAAACTTAAAAGTGTTTCGCCTCTAAAACTAAGAATAGAAAGAATTTAATGTCGTTTGGCACAAATGGTTTCATCATAGTGCTCTACCATAAGCTAAAACAAAATTGATCCCTTAAAAATGAGACCCCTAAGAGATCAGCTAACTTACTCATATACTCTATATAGAAATTTCAAAATTCCGCCTCAAGGAATTTAATATCATTTGACAGAAACGGTCACCTCTTAGTGCTCTAACAAAATTTAAGAAATACAATTAATAACTTGAAAAATGAGGACTGTAGGGGCTCGACCCATTTCCTTTTATACTCTGTACAGAACATTTCAAATATTTTTTCTATCAACCCAAAAGTCAGAACTTCATGTCATTTGGTACAAATGGTCAACCCAATGTGCTCTACCATAATTACTTATCCCCTGGAAAATGAGACTTCTCTATATAGAACATTTCAAATTTGTTCTACTAGTATTGCTTAAATAAAGTTGATTCCTTGAAATATGCAGTCTGCAGAAGGATGATTGACTAGTATTCTTGAGAATTATGTATATGAAATTTGAAGCAAAATTTCAGTTGTTAAATACATATAGTATAAGTATACTAATTCATCGTAAAAGCGACTTATCTACTCAAAAACGTATCACAATTCAATATTCAACGCAGGCACTCATTCCTGCAAAAGAACAATGGGATCTTGCTCATTCAAACCAATGACCACTTTCATTTCTTTCTTCAAATTAATAGATTTACATGAATAAGCCCTTTTACGAAAAACACGAATAAGTCATGTTTGATAACGTAATCACTTGAAATTTTCTAGACTTTTTGCGCATGTTAAGGTACGGCAATTTTACTTATTTAATGTTAATATATCCAATCTTTTGATCTTTTTTAAAATATGTTGCTTACAAAACAAGTGACACAACATAAATTCCTTAAGGTATGCTTAAGATTGGCATCAATACTAATGACGCTAGAGCGCGAATACATATTGAAATTAATGATTTTTTATATTTCAACGACGTCAAAATCAAGTGACTAAAGAAAAATATCACTTTTTTTGCAAGGACATGTTCAGCTAACGTTATATTAATCCAGAAAAAAAAATCTTCGAGAATACGAACAGGTTTGTTTTCAAGTAGGCTTTCCATCAAACATGAATATCCGACATGTTTGATGACGTAATTACTTGAAATTTTGAAGACCTTCTGAACGTACTAAGTTTCGACATTTTTGAAAATTATAAATTCATTGGTTTAATTGGCAATTTTATATGATTTTTTAAAATAATTCTTGCTTTAGTATGCATGACGTCATAACCACGTGATAAATTTTTTTTGCAGTATGCATCACTTCAATCTTAACTCTATCAATTCTGAAGATTTAATTAAGAATGACTCAAAATTCATGATACTAGAGCGAGAGAAATCTTTAAAAAATGCTTTTTATCTTTTTGATGACGTCATAACCACGTGACTCAAAATAAATAATGCAGAAAATAGAATGTAAACCTCTATGCCGATATGCTGTCCATTTTTCATGCTTCTAACGCATCAGGGGGCTTTGTAACAGTTAAATTTAGTTTTTGGACCAAAGATCGAAACCTGGTATTGCCATGAAATCTTAATCTTTTCGAATTTGGAAATTTAAATGCCAAGCTGCACATCTACACCCTAAAATACATCTTCTGAAAAAATATCAAGATAATCGGACCAGAATTGAAGGCTCTAGAGCGCGAACAAACTTTTGAAGCTGACGTCAAATATGACGTCAAATGACGCCCATGAAAATTGAAAATGATTGAATGTATAACAAGATACTTTTTTATCGCTGCAATTTCAATTTCATTAAAATTGACTCGAAATGTATGATGCCAGAGAGAAAATCCTTGAAAAAATAGGATTTTGCCCTTAAAATGACGTCATAACCACGTGACTTAAAAGGTAATCTTTCAGAAAAAAAGTAGACCTCTGGGCCGATTAGCTGTTTAATTTTCATGCTTCTTACTCATCATTAGCCTTTGTAACATTAAATGATAGTTTAAGGACCAAAGTTCGAAACTCGGTTTTGCCATAAATTCTTAAATTTTTCGAATTTGAAAATTTGAAAGACAAGGTGCACATCTACATCATAACATACTTCTTCTGTGAAAATACCAAGATAAAACGACAAAAAAATAAAGGCTCCAGAGCGCGAACAAACTTTTGATGCTGACGTCAAATCTGACGTCATTGAAAATTTAAAATGATAGAATTTAATAATTCGAACTTTTTTGTCGAGGCAATTTAATTTTCATGTTGCTCAGACACTGGCAAAATACTGAAATTAACTCTTAGATTTGGTTGGAAAATGAGGATTAATAATAATAAGAAGAAGAAACATAACAAACCCTATACGTTTTCCGCAGGTTTGCGGAAAGCCGAAATGAAGCAAGCAAATCATACCAAAAAAAAACTACAAGTAAACACGCAAACAAATTCAAAATTGATCAATCTAAACAATTACATTCGATCGCTTGAAAAAAATACCAAACAATTTTGGAAATGTTTGAATAGATTTAAACCTAAATCGGCAGAAACCCCGACACCAGCAATAAACGATTTCTACGATTTTTTTTTAAAATGTTAATAGTAATGACCATGATGATGATACATATACGCCAGCTGATAACAGTGACTCTAATAATATTTTAAATGCGCCGATTCTTGCAACAGAAATATTAAAGTGCATAAATAAGCTGTGTAATTCAAAAGCAGCAAGCTCGACTGATGAAATACTAAACGAATACATAAAAACCACTAATGATATGATGCTACCTGTCTACACGAAACTATTCATTTGTATTCTGGATACTGATATTATTCCTGCTAACTGGCGTGCGTTCAGTATGACAAACTGTATGCAACCGTACGCTTACAATCAGCTATGAAACTATATTAGTGTCATAAACCACGATGTTGACGTATACCCATGTACAGCATAAGGAGGCACGTGAACAGCATGCTATATGGTCCTAAGACAACTACATAGATGAATGTAAGCGACCGGTTGCATACGGTTTGTCATACTGAACGCACGCCTGGTTGAACGGTATTATTGTACCTATATACAATAATAAAGGAGATCCTATATCCGCCCCGAATTATAGACCAATAACCATACTTAGCTGCCTTGGGAAATTGTTTACGTCCGTTCTCAATTTTTGATTAACTAATTACTTAAATACAAATAATATAATCAATACAAACCAAGCTGGTTTCAGAAAAGGCTGTTCTTGTCAAGACCATATATTTACTCTCCACTCAGTCATTGAAATCCTAAAACAAAAGAAAAAGAAGGTATTTTTATGCATTTATTGGTTTTTCATCTGCCTTTGATAAAGTACACAAAATTGGCCTCTGGCAAAAACTACTAGCAAACTCAATTAACGGTAAAATATTCAAAGTTATTTATAACATGTACAATAACATTAAATCATGTGTCTCACACAAAGGTTCTCTATCCTCCTTTTTTGCATGCGAAAGCGGCTTGAGGCAGGGGAAAAATAGTTCACCCATATTATTTTACCTTTTCCTCAATGGCATGCATATACAATGTAACGGTGGCACGGGCATAGACCTAACTGATACACGTGATGAAACAACCTGGCTTAAACTATTACTGTTACTTTATGCCGATGACACTGTTATTCTGTCTGACTCTGCCACTGACTTTCAAAATTACCTAAACACATTTCACGATTACTGTAAAAAAAAAAAAATGGCACCTTACCGTCAATTTAAATAAAACAAAAATAATACTGTTTGGTTCTCGTTGAAATAACTGATAAATATCATTATCTCGGAGTTACTTTTTCTATTTTTGGGTCTTTTCTGAATGCAAGGAAACATAATGTTCAGCAAGCAAAAGAATCTATGTACCTGCTCTTAACTAAGACCAATAATGCCGAACTGCCTATTGATCTATCAATTAAACTTTTCGATCATACGGTTTTACCTATTCTTACGTATGGATCTGAAATATTTGGTTTCGAAATATTGATATGTTAGAAGCAGTTCATAATGATTTCCTAAGAAAAATAACGAAAAGTCGCAAAAGTACACCTATCTACATGCTTTAGGGTGAACTTGGGAGGTATCCATTGTCCGTTATAATTTAAAGTCGTGTGATTGCCTTTTGGTCACGTATTTTACCAGATAAAAATAAACTATCATTTCGCATTTATAGATATATGCTTAACTCATCAAACTATAGCTCAAAATGGATTGCCAAAGTAAAAAGTATTCTAATCTTTCATATGGACCAATCAGAGTATATCATCAAAATTACACAAATGCGTGAAACAAACACTAATTGATCAGTTTACACAAGAATGGTGTGCACAACTCGGTCAATCGAATAATGGTCGAATCTATAACACATTTAAACAAACCTTTCAATAAGAACCATATATTAAAATCTTACCATTATACGATGTTGTGACATTCTTTAAATTTCGCACATGAAATCACAAGTTTCCAATTGAAACCGGGCGCTGGGACGGTACAGTCATGAATGACAGGATTTGCACACGCTGCAATAAAGGCGAGATCGGCTCTGAACGGAATTATTTACTGAGTTGTGAATTCTTTGAAAATGAAAGGAAAACATTTCTGACAGACTCCCAGTCAAACCTAACTTTCGCATATACTATACTCACATCTGAATCATATCACGAACTCTCCAACACATGTAAGTTCATCAGGCTAATAATGAAACATTTAGATAGACAATATAGTCTAATGCGCACATATGATATCGATGCTATCTATCTATCTATCTATATATACTGCACAAACTCCCCTTTCGGGTATTACTGGCAGGTGCGCGTCTGTGCAAGGATAAAACTGTTAAAATAAAAAATTTTGTTAGGGTGAGAAAATTTTCTGAAAAAGAGGTGAATATGTTAGGTTTAAGATCTGGTAAAAACATCTTTTTGTTGATTCAGGGACGGTCTACTATCTGAAACGAGAGGAGCTTTTGTTTAAATGCTAAAAGATCATTTTGTGAGACTATATTTTCTGGTAAGCTGTTCCAAAGTATCACTGTATAAGGAAAAAAGGAATATTTAAAGTAGCTAGCTGGAGTATGAATTTGCCTGTAAGATAAAGAGTGTAAGTGGCGGGATATCCTCGCTGGTCTTTCAAGATATGCAGGTAATGGGACAGCAACAAGGTTATTTACTATTTTGTAAAACATAAGAAGTCTGGTGACATCACGTCTGTACTGAAGGGTTTGCCAGTCAAGTTCCTTCTGCATGCTGGTGACACTGTCGTAATAAGAATAGTTATTATTAACCCATCGGACTGCTCTGCGTTGTACTTTTTCTATTTTATCTATATATGTCTGTGTATGAGGACTCCAGACTGTAGAGGCATATTCTACTTGAGGTCTAACCAATGCTTGGTAAGCTGCTTCTCTAACTTCCTTATTCTTTGTCTGGATGTTTCTGTGGAGGAAACCAAGAGTTTTATTAGCAGAAGAAGTAATGTTGTCAATATGTTTATTCCAAGAGAGATCTTTTGATATTGTAACTCCTAAGTATTTGGCATTATCCACTGTTTCTAAAGCTTGTCCATGTAATCTGTAATCAAAGGAAAGTGCTTTCTTCTTTTTAGTAATATTTAAAACAATGCATTTACTGGGATTAAATTCCATTTCCCATTTCTTTTCCCACTGCACCAGCTTGTCGAGGTCTTTCTGAAGTGTAATACAGTCCTGCTTGTTGTTTATAGCTAGGTAAACGGCAGTGTCATCTGCAAATAAACGAACTTGAGAAGTTATGGTATCTGGAAGATCATTTATATATAACAGAAAGAGAAGTGGGCCAAGTACAGATCCCTGAGGTACTCCTGATGTTACTGGGACTTCTGATGAGCATCCTCCCTCCAAAACGACTTTTTGTGTTCTGCCTATGAGAAAAGATTGTATCCACAACAGGGTTGAATTATTGACTCCATGTTCCTGTAATTTGTACAATAACTTTAAGTGGCTGACCTTGTCAAAAGCTTTACTAAAATCTAAAAGAACTAAATCAGTCTGTTGTCCATTAACAAGATTTCTCGCTAGTTGGTCAGTAAGTTGCAGGAGTTGTGTTTCACAGGAACGTTTTTCTCTGAAACCATGCTGTAAGTCATAAAGTATATTATGCTTATTGAAGTGCTTTGTTAAATTTGAAGCTACAATATGTTCAAGCACCTTACAAAGAATACATGTTAAAGATATTGGTCTATAATTTGCTGGATCTTCTTTGTTTCCTTTCTTGAATAGAGGGGTCACGTTTGCAGATGTCCATACCTTGGGGAGGGTACCTGTATCAAGAGACTTTTGGAATAGTATTAGCAAGATTGGTGAGATTTGTTGACAAAGATTTTTTAAAATTAATGGTTTGATGTTGTCTGGTCCAGCAGCTTTATCTGGTCTTAAATTTGATATAAGTCTTTCCACTCCACTGATGCTTCCCATTTAGTTTCGTCTAACTTATGATTATGTTCCAATATACTGCTCTAATGCAATGTAATTAATTGGCATAAAACTGAAACACAATTGCTTAATATGTCTAAATTGTTCGAAAATATATACATATATACATTAATACTTACCTGTTCCCTAACACAGCCCCTTTCATCAGCTGGAGTCACTGACCTATGGCGGCACGTGCTAATATCAATTTTTAGGTTTGATGGCAAAAGTTTTAAGCTCAAATCCCGGAGGGACAGAAAACGTCTCAACGACGCTCTTATATATGTAAAATTATTATTATCATTTTAAATTTATATTGGTTATATTCTAAAGAAATGATAATTACCTCACATGTATAATATATCTTTCTCTCTCTCTATTTGTAAGTACATTTATTAAATGTAGTTGTATACATGTACATGCATATGGTGTGCGCATTTGTTTTTAAGTTACTCATGTGACTCCTCTCTCTCTTTCTCCCATGTCATATAGATATATAGACTTCAATTTGTAAATTTGTATGTATGTGTGTAATCTCTCTCTCTCTCTCTCTAATTATAATATATTGTTGCGACCGATTGTCAGTGTTGTAAGTGGCATTCTTGCGGCGGGCCGAATTATTCCGCCTAACTGTGTGATGCGAAACGTGCATCCATTCAAACACTTTATTTGTAATAAAATGGACAAGTCATACCCAAATATAGTTGTCGTTCATTACACATTATCCTATTGTATCATGAAAATACCATGTCGTACTTTGTTTCACTATGTTTTGTTAAATAATGCCGACTGAATTGCCTTTTCCCGCTCCGCGCACTTCGTGCAGCCATCTTGTTTATAAGACGTCATACTTTGTGACGTAATGGAATGGTATAAATATATCGGGATGGGTATAAACGCTACAGTTGCAGACGTGCTGTCATACCGTGTAGTGTAGCACTCGAGAATGGCAAAGGTAATTATACCCAAATAGATAACTGTCCAATAACATAATTGGAAGAACAACGAAAACAGTCCTATAAGAAACTATACCCAAAATAGTTTATGCTTTTTTTATACTTTTACCAGGATCGGTCATATTTACCGGATCGGGTCAAGCATCTTACCGGGTCAAGTCTCGCAACTCAGTTTGTAACCATTTACACTTTGTAATATCAATATAATGAGTAAGGTAAATAAAACTTGCATTTAATTTACCTTGACTTGATTATTCTGTGTAAGAACCCAGTTACGTTTCATGTTAGCCGTAGGTGCGGCGTAACAATACATATATGTTGGTTTTCTGTACTCATTTGTAAATATGTTATGTGTATCCCCCTTTTTGCGCTAAACGTATATTTTATTATCATTTATGTTCAAATACAGTGCTCTAATGCAATGCATATTTTTTCTGATGATACTACCGCATTTGAAGCACTCCCGCTTGAAATTGTATTCACATGTTAATCTGTTATTACATATCCTTTATAATACTTGCTCCAAAAATGAAACACTCCCCTAACAATTAACCCTTACTTTATCTGTTAAATTATTTCAAGTAATTGATATTTTACTATTCCTAAGTATAATGTACATGTATATGTATGTAATTTACTCTGACCGGAACTGACCGGAAACATATTTTCTTATCTTATAAACTGTTTTTAAGAAACCCCATATTGTATCACTGATACCTGGGTGAATAAAAGTTATGATCTATTCTGTTCTGTCTAAGTAGACATGGTCTCCAAAATGACTGAAATACTGTCGGTGGGGTGTTAAACCCGACAAACAAACAAATTTTACCTTCTTCACTCGCTAATTAGTACATTATATGTAGCTTGCGGCTATACCAGCCATTAATTGCCCACTTTCATTCCGACTGAATAGTGTGAATCGCTTGCAGTTGTTTGCTGATGATATTGTATTATTTACAACGAATTCAGTATGTTTGCAGGCATAAATTAATAATATGTGTAAGTATTCAGAAATATGGGAAACAGAAACAGAAAAAGATCTGTAAATGATCATGGGGAGCGTTTCTGACTTCGTTTAACACATTAATATACGCAACTTTAGGGGATAGCGCTTTTCTAGTGCCATAATTACGGTTTTTGCTAAACAAATGTTCTCATCCGCCGATATTAACGGAAATGACGTCAGATTTCTGTCCATGACGTTATGTAGGCCTTGAGAAAAGGTATTGGAGGCGGTCCGTATATTTTGGTCAGTTTCTGACGTTGGGAATATATATATGTATATGTGATCTTTAAAGACAGGTAAACATATGAAGATTTGCAAAATGCCCCGCTATACGTTCCCTGACGTTGCCATAGTGACGGTGGAATTTGCATGAGTGCAGTTTGTTTCCTTCTCTCTTTCGGTTTAAGTTCAAATATATCAAAGCATCAATTTTCAAAGTTTTATTCTAATAACCATATTAATAAATAAGTTATGGCACTTTTCCGGATACTTTTCGAACACCCCTCGTATCAAAACTAAATTATTATAGATTATTTAAGACAAACGAATTATATCGAAAACAGTTCACTCGCCTTAGATTGTGCACACATGACTTAGAAATTGAATTGGGAAGACATAATAGAATTAATAGGTTATATAAATTATGTTATTTAAATGCAATAAAATCTGAATATTTTTTTTCTTTTTATGTTGTACAAGATATTTTTGTATTCGTCAAAAATATTTACCTAATATATCATGGCCTATAGTAAATAAATTTAATGCCATGATGCCATTAAATAATAAAAAAAAACAGTTACATAAAATATCGAAATTTATAAAAGAAGCCTTTATTATTCGAAAATATATACCTAATAATTTTGCTGTTTCTTGAATTTAAATGTTCAGTATTTTATTGTTCTTTTTTGTGTGTTTGTGACTTTGCCATACTACATAATTTAGATAGTAAATGACCGAAGGCAAATTTTACTTACTGATTTATGTCAATAAACTTGAAACTTATTATATGTAAACAATTCCATGGCAGTCACGCGCCAAGAGTAGTCCGAATGATGCCTGAAAATTGTAGGATGGAAATCCAGTCTGAACTGATACCCGGATTATCGAGTCATTTTGAATAGCAAAAGGCAGATTGGTTCCAAAATGGATGTCCGTATCCGGAACGCGAATTTCCGTAATATCGAAGCATTTTTACGTTGTTGAAATCCGTTCCAGGAGAAAGGGGTCCGTAGGGAGAGGTTTCCGGAGCAGTGAAGTCCGGACTAACGAGGTTTCGCTGCATATAGCCTAATAACATTTAATTGTAACTTTTGACTCATGATAAATAATGTACGAGGATAATTTGTTTTGTCTAATGTTGAACTTCCGGCCCGAATCAAAATATATGTCGAGATACACGTTGAGTAAAGGAGCGGTCAGACCCTCGCCGGGCACTATTGTGATTATTTAGGTAAAGTCCCTGTAATGGCTCCGCTACATTTCGGACCTCCTGGCCTTCAACGGAGTTAACCAAGATTTCCTAATGTTTTCTAGACTTTAATGTCAAATTTTATGTGTTATTGACGCAGCCAACCTTCCGTATCACACATCCATAAACCGGCCTTTACATACATCGATCGGAGAACATCTCTCGCTTCAGTTATCCATAGTGGATATGACATTGCATTGAAGTATTCATGTTGTAGATTTGTAAACGGTGCAAAATGGACGTTGAACAAAACGGAAAACAGGTATTTATGAAATTATAATTCTATTTTTAACTTTTGCAATAGCCGCATCATTTTTGTGGAACTCTATGAATTACTGCTGAATATGAATATCTTCTGTGGACAACTTTAACCTTGCTCTATCAAATTCATTTACGTTAAAATTACCTCTAAATATAAAGTATGTTATGGGATAATAGAAATTCATCCCTGTTGTCGCACATTTTCCTTTTAAATACGCTGCAAGACAAATAAAACAGCCGATGCCACATTTACTACAACAGGGCTTGAGACTCTTTAAACTTCTCCGTGCTAAAATCTGTATACATGTATGTGTATTTCTAATATTGCCTTGACAACTTGTTTGAGTTTCCTTCAGAAAATTACCTTCATGTGTTCTAATTTCGACGACATAGTCCCAGTATGCATCTTAAGTGCCTCAAAATAACAGCACATAATTCCATTCAATGGAAGATTATTTTCCCAAAAGAAGGCTGTGTTTACACCTTTATACTTGAAAGATGACCGCTAAGTAATCGGCAAGCGATTGGCAAGGCTCCATTCTTTAC
>CM037795.1:44642227-44692227 GCA_021229015.1 Solen grandis | reverse complement strand
GATAATTAAATTCAAACAGACTTCCAAGTTTGGTTTATTTAAACATTTGACATACATAATTGAATACATTTGTAATAGTTCATATGATAATGGAACCCTCAGCAGCGTTGAAGTAAAGACCTATTAAAAAAAAAAAAGCAAAAACAAAACATGTGATAATAAAATTCAAACAGACTTCCAAGTTTGGTTTATTTAAACATTTGACACACATAATTGAATACATTTGTAATAGTTCATATGATAACGGAACCCTCAGCAGCGTTGAAGTAAAGACCTATTTAAAAAAAGCAAAATCAACTGCTTTTATTTATTGCAGGAACTTTTATAAATTGCATAAAAAAATGTCTTTAATATACAAGGTATCATATGAATGTACTAAAATACTGTTCTATTGCAAGATATGAATCACTTTCAAATATTTTGGATAAGAGTAATTTGCAAACGTGACTATGAGAATTGGACAATCTGCCTCATGATTTAAATAATTGGCAGATTTTATCAATAATTATAGGTCTTTGGCACAAGATAAAACAAACAAATTACATAAGTTATTCAGTGACTGTGTTCAATTACAAGTTCAGAAATACTGCTAATGCTAAACAATGGCTTGATACAAAACTTTTGTAATACATTTCGTCGCAAGTAAACGTGCAAATACCATTCATGCGGATTTTTTATGTTGATGGGCAAGGTAGGAGTGGAGGTTCATTACTCAGTCCCCGCTGTACACTGACCATGTTTAAATCAAGGTCAAGGGGCTCAGACTTCATGATAAGTGGTTGCTCTGGCAAAGGGACATATACATTGACGGTATCTTAATTCAAGGTCGCAAATGTTGCATTTTGTCTTCTGTTTATCTTGCAGAAGACTGAAAAGCTGTCAAACTTGGCTTTTTGAAGAAGTTTGGTTTGTGGCCATGTTTATGTTAGTGTTAGGATGCAAAAAGAGAGAAAAATTTTCAAGTTTTAATTTAAAGTGAAATTAATAACATTGGGTACCAGCAATTACCTGGGTACAAAATTTCTACCCGTCCCAGCTCTAAATAACATTGTTGAAATTAAAGTGACATCCCTCATCAATTAAATTCCCAAATATTGTTTTTAATCCTGTTTTTAATCATTGGCATATTGCCAGTCTAATCAGTATGTTGAAGGTGGGCAGTGAAATGAAGAAAAATAATTTGAACCTGGCACATTTTTAAATATTAAACAATTTCTAAGTTAAAATCTACAGGCATAAAAATATTACATCCGTAAAAAGTAACATTTACGTACGTAATTTTCTAAAAAAAAAAAAATTCAGTTCTGAACAAATTACGTCACTTTACGTCTCATTTCTGTTTATTTTCCTGATATTTTATGGTTAGAATTTTCGTACGGGAATTGCCAGTCTATTCAGTATGTTGAGTGTGGGCAGTGAACAGGAGAAAACTTGAACCCGAGATGTAACTGAGGTGTTTTTTAAAAGATGTTGATATGTGGTTTTCAGAAAAAAGCTGCTCTCAAAAAAGGTAAGTGGAACAAAAGGAATGATAAAGAAAACAAGAATAAACCATTTTATATAGCTTATTGGAGAAATGAGTAAGGAAATTAGGAATTAGGACGGACTGAAACATACTTTTAAAAGCTTCTTCCGCTATCGCCTTATTCTGCAAAACCATAATTAGGTTTGGGGAAAAAAAATCAGACATTCAAAAGAGAAAGTAGATTTCTTAAACCTAAAAATAAAACCAATTCACCACATTAGATAATGAAAAAAAACTGCTTAATTCATGAAGAAGTATACAAGAATGTGAATATTTTCACGTTTTCTTCTCAATTCAAGCTTGTGGCGATATGTTTTGAAAAATAATCTTGATATTTAATATCGAAAGTACCTTTACCTGCTTCGCTTGGAAATTTCTGCATCTACGTAGTTTATCAGTTCAGCCAATAAAATCACCTCACTGAATACCGTGTAAATTCCGGCTCCCATCATACAATCAGCCGTCTACTTCCCTTGATTATCTTTAATTAAAATTTGTTTCAGTGTATTTAAAACAAAAACTAAAAAACGCAATACCATTTTGGTTTTACCACGACCCGTCGAATTCCATAACTTATGTTAGGTGTTATATCAATTCTATTTTCATAATGATTAATCGAGAAGATCCCTTCACCGATTTCACTGAATACCGTCGATCTATTTTAAAGTAATCGTCATTGATAATCAATGCTCCAAAGTGGTTCCAGTACATAACTTGGAGAAGAAGAATGTTTCCATTAATCTTTTTCAGATCAAAAGAGGAAATGACATACACGCGTAATTCACAGAACAGCATTAGAGTATATTTAATTTTAATAAAGTTGTTTTCATGTCAAAATGGAAGCGGTTTAGCCAATCGAATCGCTTCGTTGAATATCGTGTAGTTTCCGGTCCCCTATAGGTAAAAATAAAATAATAAAAATAATAATCAATAATCTGTGTTTTAAAAATAAATACTTAAAAAAGATTTAAAAAAATGCTTTATTGTTGTTGTTGTTTTTTCCCTTGTTTTGTTTGTTGCTGTTTTTTCCACAAATCTCTTCTGTACTGTAGTGTTGTCGTTCCTGAACATCAAAAAGTTAAAAAGTGTTAATATGGGTCCACATGCACTTATTTACTGTATATATTGTCTCCTGGCAATATTGACCCGAGACTGATTAATTTCCGGGATGTTCTTCGTTAGTTACCGTGAATAATTGCGATCTGAACATGTAATTTTCGGCGTAAGCTGTATAAAATGGATTTTGACCTATTTCTTGAACCAATCTTATATCTTGGTTAACAACCGAAGAGTTTGGAAAAGGCACTCATTTCTTTGGTTTGCATTAATTATTTTAGGATAATCCATCATAAAATGGGAGTTTCAGGGTGCATATCAGGCCCGGATCCAGAATTTTTCCACTGGGGGGGGGGGGGGGGGGGGGGGGCAAAGTCGGAATGTTATGTGAGTGATAGGGGGTCCGGGGGCATGTTCCCCCGAAAAAAAAGGGTTTTAGTGTGACGAAGATGCATTCTGAAGGGTATCTGGGGATAAAAGTGAAGGTTTTTGCTTTTTTTCTGTTTTCTGTTTTCTTTTTTTTTTTTTTTTAAACTTGAAGACCATGGATCTATAATGTCTAGGTCCCACTGGAGAAAAATCATCGGCGATGTGGAAATACAACATGTACACAAAGTTTCTTCTGGTGGCATCAGATGTTTGAGGCAAAAAGACGGAGCAGTCCCATGAGAAGCTTCGGGAATGGTCCGATGAAACGTTCACTGATGTTTCGGTTATGGTACAATGACCTTGTATTATCGGGGACGGCTCCCGGTGTTCGGGACATTTCTCCGATGATTCGGGGAAGGTGCCTCGGAGCTTCACCGAATTCGAAACATCATCGGGGGAATATCCCCGTAGATTAGGAGATGTATCGTTGTAGGGAACCATCCTAGGTGCCTCGGGGAAGATTATGGAGATTATGAGAATTTAGTGATGGACAAAATCAAGGGTAGACTTTCGGGGGGGGGGGGGGGGTTATAAGGATGCCCCAAGCAATGTCCCATGGCCTTTTTGACCGTTTCAGTCTAAAGTTGACCAAAAAAGCAACAAATTTTAGAGTGCGCTTGCCGATTTTTTTTGCGAATATTCTGTGATTCTATCACAAGATCTGGAATGTGTCACAGAAAAGTTGCCGAACCTTCGAGACATCACCGAAGCCTAGGGGGTTCCTCGGAGGAAAAAATATTTCGCGAAATCTCCGTGAATGCTTCCCAGGAGCTTCCGGGAAGCTATGCGTATGTTTCCCCGGCCTGTTTTCCCCAATAAAACTTCAAGGACATATAGGGAAAAAATTCAATGAAAGCAATGAAGTTCTACCGATGACTCCACATAGCTCGCGACGCTTTCGAAGCTTCCGCGGGACACAGGGGAACCTGTTCCCGAGGCTCATCAATTTCCATCGGGAGTACATTCCCTAGGCAAAAAAAAAGTCAAGTGGGACTGAGCCTTGAGCGATATAATTTTATATTTTACCTTCGCAAGGCTATGTTTTTGAATAACTACTGTGCAATAGTATTTGACTACATTTGTATTCAAAAAATGACGGCAGACTGGCATAAAAAATTTAAAAAAATAATAAGTGCCTTTTTGGACATTCCCCCCCCCCAAAAAAAAAGTGACTTGTGTATACTATCAGTTAGTGAATGCTTTGAACAGTCACCAGTTTTAGACTCAACATTGTAAAAGACAGTTTTGTTTAAATCTGAGGGAAAAAAAACACTTTAAACATATTTTGTTAAATAAATATGTTGAAGGGAATACCGGGTATATGCTGTATTAGGTTCGAACTTGGTAATCTTGACCGTCTGTCGATCTGGAAGCAGCCTTCACACACAGACTTCCCAGATAAAAAAAATCAGGCACACGTTTTAGGGTCGGGCGGTTGCAACAGGTTTGGGCCCCTTCTGCGTGTCTATTTTTGGTACATTTTTACTGAATTTTAAATTAGTGACAAAACAAACAATATTCAGTAATGAAAGATGTTGATATTTAGTATAAAATCTTTAATATCCGTTTAAATTCGCACATAAATTGTGTTTTCTGTGCATTAGTGATCATGTATAATCTACGTATACATTGTCCCAAAATATGGATTTTCCCAAAATATGGCAGATTGAAATTTTCAAATTCTTTCATTTCATATTCATGTTTTTTATAAATTTAAAATACACCTGTGTCTCTATATAAAGAGACCATGAATACACATATATGTAGATTATATTATATTCGTAAATATTAAAAAAGTGAACATGATGATGTATCGGCCTACTGTTTGTATTTATTCCATTCAGGAAAAATATTTAGGAGTTAGTTTCATAAAAATAATACTTAAAAGGTTATGTAAAAATAGTAAAGCTGATGACATTTAGAAACATAACCCATTTCTGATTAAGTTTAATTTGCATGGCTAGCGATAGGTATGCATCTAACTCTGCAGTTTGCTACAGCAAAAAAAAAAAAAAAAAAAAAAAGCATTACCTTTTTAACTTTTTCAAAAACAAAATCGGGCAATTTTTCAAACCTTAAAGTTCCTCAACCTGCCGACAGCTAATTAGTTGTTGTATTGGGGTTTACCGTCGCTGCGATAGTATTTCAATCATATAGCGACGTCCAGCTAATTACCCCGAGTACACAGAGGTACCCGGGTAGAACCACTGACCAACAGCAAGCCAGCTGGAAGGCTTCCTCACATGAAAAATCCGAAGTCTCTACCGGGATTCGAACCCACAGCGGTGAGGTCTGAGAGATTGTAGTACATGACTGTAATCACTCGGCCACGGCGGCCCCAAAGCAACTAATTAGCCCGCTTTTAATACAAGATTTAAAACTTTATACATGTAGAGAAGTGAATAAAAAAAATCGTTGAGTAGATTTCGTCAAAGTAGTTTGTTTATTATTATTATTCATTCTTTTGGGCTCTAGTGAAATTCTTTCGATGCTAATTACATTTTAATGTCCAGTTAAGTTGTTGTTTTTAGCTTAACTATTTTTATTCTTTTTCTTAAACTGCATTTGCCTAGAATAGTTTATAGTTGTAACTGATACAAACTTTTGGTAATTGCCTATTTTTCCCAATTGTTAGATCGCTCGGCAGACGACATGTAAATTTCTCCTAATCAGTGAACGTGTCCGCAGAACCGTAAACACATGCTTATCACACAGTCATGGACGACTGCCGATTCGGATTACCTACACATTAACAGCAGGGGCCATAAGACAATAGGATGGTTCAGTACGGGGGGGGGGGGGGGATTTCATCTAGACAACACTACTATTACTATGATGTAATCAAGGGATTTTATAGACTAGAAAAATGTATGACCAGGGCAGCTTGGGGGGGGGGGGGGGGGGGGGAGATTAAAAAATCTATTTTAATGAGAATTATTTTTATAAAATGATTTATTATAATAATTATTTTATTCAACGATTCCTTTAATTAACGGACCAGATATTTTTTAATAAAATTTGAAAACATATCTTATAAATGAATATGAAATTATTATAGCTTTGTTATTCAGTACAAATCCTTATTATAAGGAATAAACAATAGAAATTCTAAAAAAAAATTTAATCCGGTTAACTAGGTTTTTCCCCGTCAGTTTCCCCGGGAAAAACTGACTAGTCAGGTTTTTCCCACCCAGTCAGTTTTTTCCCCCCTCTTTTTTTAAAATTTTTTTTAAGGTTTCTGAGGTGGGGAAATTCTGGACTAGTCAGTTTTTTCCCCCCTATCTAATATATTGTGCATGATGTTGGGAAAATTCTGGACTAGTCAGTTTTTTCCCCCCTATCTAATATATTGTGCATGATGTTGGGGAAATTCTGGACTAGTCAGTTTTTTCCCCCCTATCTAATATATTGTGCATGATGGTGGGGAAAATCTTGACCAGTCAGTTTTTTCCCCCCTGTCATGTAGATTGAGCATGAAGTCAGGAAAATTCTGGACTAGTCAGTTTCCCCCCCCCCCCTGTCATTTAGATTGTTCTTGATGGTGGGGAAATTCTTGACCAGTCAGTTTTTTCCCCCCTATCCAGTATATTGTGCGTGATGGTGGGGAAATTCTTGACCAGTCAGTTTTTTCCCCCCTATCCAGTATATTGTGCGTGATGGTGGGGAAATTCTTGACCAGTCAGTTTTTTCCCCCCTATCCAGTATATTGTGCATGATGGTGGGGAAATTCTGGACCAGTCAGTTTTTTCCCCCCTGCCATGTTACTAAGATTGAGCATGAAGTCAGGAAAATTCTGGCCTGGTCAGTTTTTTCCCCCCTGTCATTTAGATTGTTCTTGATTGTGGGGAAATTCTGGACCAGTCAGTTTTTCCCCCCCTATCCAATATACTGTGCGTGATGGTAGGGAAATTCTGGACCAGTCAGTTTTTTCCCCCCTACCCAATATACTGTGCGTGATGGTAGGGAAATTCTGGACCAGTCAGTTTTTCCCCCCTACCCAATATATTGTGCGTGATGATGGGGGAAATTCTGGCCTAGTCAGTTTTTTACCCCCCTGTCATTTAGATTGTTCTTGATGGTGGGGAAATTCTTGACCAGTCAGTTTTTCCCCCCTATCCAGTATATTGTGCGTGATGGTGGGGAAATTCTTGACCAGTCAGTTTTTTCCCCATTTCACCACTTATGAAATATTGAGCTGGTCCAGAATTTCCAGGGGAAAAAACTGACTGGTCCAGAATTTCCCCATCATGCACAATATATTAGATAGAGGGGAAAAAACTGACTGGTCCAGAATTTCCCCATCATGCACAATATATTAGATAGGGGGGAAAAAACTGACTAGTCCAGAATTTCCCCACCTCAGAAACCTTAAAAAAAATTTAAAAAAGAGGGGGAAAAAACTGACTGGGAGGGGAAAAACCTGACTAGTCAGTTTTTTCCCCCGGGGAAAAAACTGACTGGGGGGAAAATCTGGGCTGTTACACCGGCAAATATTTTCTTTGTTTTCCCCTGTGTAACTCTCCATAGTATTTCAATTTGATGTCCTTTTTTTTGTTCAAATTGACAAATCCATCTTCCTCTAACAATTGACAAAGTAGCATCTTTTTTGGACTATACACAGGCAAACATAGTCTGTTATCTCTTTTTATTTTTAGATTTTGGTTATAGAGTGATGACCAGCACCGCTGTAATAGCTCTGGATTTGAAATACTTGGAGCTCCGAAATTGCTGCACAACTGAAATGGGGCCTGTTAGGGAAATACTTGACAGCATAAAGTATTTTAGCTGAGAAAACTGCCAGAAATAGGGTCTGTTAGGTAAGGAAATACTTGACAACATAAAGTATTTTAGCAGAGAACTGCCAGAAATGGGGCCTGTTAGGAAAATACTTGACAACATAAAGTGCTTTAGCAGAGAACTGCCAGTAGTTGACCTTTTAATGCTTTTGTGGTTTTTCAGTATCCATCTCAGCTGTACATACCAGATATAACAGATGCAGATAAAAATGCTGTACAATACTATGGAAACATGTTTCATTGGAAGTGTAAACTATCTTTTTGAAATAAAACCATCTTACACGTGCATTTTGATTACTTAAAGTCATAACATTATTATACTTAGAGCTGCTTCTTGAATATTGCTCAGAAATTGTTTTGCTAGTTTTGGTTACATTGAAAAAAATCATTCATTACTGATTTATATTATGATTATGCATAAATGGATTTACACTAATTTTAGTTGGTAAATCGAAGTGAAAGTTTAGGTCTCCTTGGTTTTCCCTCAATAACTCTTTTTTTAAAATTTGCACATTGGAACCTGAAATGTTTAGAGAGAAGACCAAAACAATTCTCTTAAAAATGTCTAAGTTTCTTTTCACATCAGTATCACTTCTTTTACAGTTGTAGATATCTTTGTTAAAACTGAACAGAGAAAAACTTTGTTTGAAACTGAACAGAGAAAAGTCTCGGTCCATTTTTACGACTGTAACTTTGCATTTTACGTACGTAAAATTGGACATGTTTTCGAGACACACTTTTAAACATGATACATGTACAATGTTAAGGAGTAAAAAATTACGTCCGTTAGAAATTAAAATTTACGGACGTTTTTTTTTTCCGGTTGGGAGCTAAAAACGTCTGTTTTACGATCGTAAAAGTCACTTTACGTCTCATTTCCGTCTATTTTCCAACTATTTTACGGTTGGAATTTTCACATGGGAGAATGCATGAGTTTAAAACAAAGCAAAAACTCTAAATACAACATAGTTTCTATTTCATTATATGTTTACTTTTCTTAATAAGACAAACTTTTCTTGAATAAATTTGATTACATAAACATAATTTTCTTTCTTTATTGCTGTATTGTTTGGCTGATAATTTGGCAGTGTGTGTTAAATATTGAAGCTATTCAGTTGCATATGGTGTTGAAGAGATTTAAACATGCACAATTGTTTAGCCTTTTTAAATCAAATCCCCATACTTGATTATTTTGGGCAAAAGCGAGCCTTATCATCATGATAAATATTTAAAGATTTTTATTAATTTGATCTTCATGTTGTTGGTGTCCACTTCTCTAAATCTATGTATGTGATTTTTATTATTAATTCTTATTTATTACTGATAAACAAAAAATGTGACAATGTAATTTTTAAAATTCATATTTTCAAAAAAAAACTTAACTTCTAAACAAGAGAGCCATGTTGACCCTAGATCGCCAGAGTACATAAGCTTATTTAAAGCCATTAATTTTTAAACATATTTATTCCCATCATATAATACAACATAGTATACAAAAATTCAAGTAATTGGGATTGGATGTGAACGAAAACAAAGCTTACAATGTTCTTCTCCTAGAAACACTTAATTACACAAGGCAGCAGCTTATTAAAAGGATATATTGGAAAACATCTTGAGCAAAATATATAATATAATAAGAGGAAAATAATATTTGGAATTGAGAGTAAAAATGCTAGTATAAAGTGGAGATTAAAATTTCATTTAAAGCCATTTAAATCACTTTATAGTGAGCACTACCTCCAGCAGCAACCAGATTCAAGTTTCAGATATACAGAATTCTTAAGTAAGCCAATCATCTGGAGGTAGTGTTTTTCGTGGGATATTTTAGGAATAATAGACAGCCATGAGGTGACCATTTGTGCAAAAAGAAATATACTGACGGGCAAAAGAAACGCCCCATTCCATGTTCTCGACAACGCAATTGTCAACGTAGTGTTCGTGACGTCGCCTGTACACATGGATACGCCCGTCGGCGTTCCATAAGTTGAAACGCAACTCGTCGCTGAACACCACGTTCTGCCAACGCTGACCGCAATGGTTGCGGGCCCAGATCAGACGTTGGTGACGGTGGCCACTGGCGTAAAGTTAGAACTAAACCACGGTTTGGTCTATGGCAGGTAATCCCGCGTTCCCTCAGTCGTGTCGTCTTCTAACCGTGTAACAACTTATTGGGCGACCACGGTTACCGACTACTTGACGCGACGTCGATTCCGCCGTCACAAACCTGTCACGCAAATGACATTGACGTTTGAAATTATCTTGTCTTACAGACGTCACACGAGGTCTTCCTGAACGTGGCCGATCGGCAAACGTTCCCGTAACTCTAACACGTCGAACAAGACGCCGAATCGTCCAACGCGAGACGTTAAAACGTCTGGCGACCTGTTCTTGCGTTCGCCCGCATTCGAGCATGGCCAAAACATGAGCTCTCTCTTCAGAATTTAGCCTTGGCATTCTTAAATACGAATGTTTAATCAGAAAATCTCTGAAATTGTGATTGTCTATCGACTAGCACATGTAACTGTGTAAAATGTGATCGATTTCACCACCTGGTAAACATACACGAGGTGCACGTGGAAATCATGAGCAGCCACCGGAAATGGACATCGGGCTGAATAGAAGCGCACGATGTTTTCTTTGCTGTGATTGTCGATCAATGTACATGTATACAGACTACATTTCACTAAAATTTCAATAGGTATGAGGAAAATAACGCCAAATTCCATTGGGGCGTTTCTTTTGCCCGTCAGTATAAAATTCTACCCCTTGGCCTCATAGAAGAAGTTTGAAATTCCCCCAAGGGGCCTCATTTTCTAAGAGATCAACTTTATTTGAGCAACTATGGCATACAGCCATTAGGTGACTATACATGACAAAAGAAATTAAATTCCAAGAAGAACTTTGAATTTTCTTTATATATTTCAGAGGAGATGTCGTTTAAAGCAAATTGTTGTCGACGGACGCAGAGTGATCATAATAGTTCACCTTTAGCACGTAAATTGGTATTACAATATTCATTTCGGGAATGATGTTATTATTCAGAGAGCTTGACCAGGTCTTGAATACGATGGGTTTGACAAGCGTGCATGAAATAAGCTAATTGACAGGTGTACAGTTTTTAAGAGGATGTTCAGACAGAGCACAAGATCAATGGAACAACCACCTTTGAAGCTATCTAAGGTAACCTAAGTGTTTTGAATGACCTTGATTATAATTTAAAGATGGATGAATTACATAGTAGTTAACACTTACAAAGTGTTTGCCCCGGCTCGGTCACACTGGGTTGAAAATAGATGTTGACGCAATATGCAGAGTATTTCCGCTGAAAATCGTGTGCGTCCGCAAAATGTGAGAAAATGAAAGTAAGGTTATTAGTTCCCTTTTTACATAATGATAAGGCCAAAATAATTAAATTATTTGCGCAATGTTTATTTTGAATGCCTTTCGGCCTTTATATAATATCTGTTTACACGATATCGATCATCGTGTTCCTGAACACTATTATAAGTTTGAAATAGGGCAGTTTTGAAAATCACACTTTTGCCTTTTCTAAGATCAAGAATTGACTCACAGACTTCCTGAAGATGTTCATAATTTTGCTATCATCTCTAAGTAAATCAACTGCCGGTTTTGAGGAAGCCGCTTTTCTACGCGATTCACTTTTATACCGGAACGATAGTTTTGTGCTGTTAAGCTCGTCTTAACAAGACATCACTATATCACAGAGTTTCCGTATTACTGCATTTCGGGGCAAGTTGGATAAATCAAGATCCAGTATGCAACAAAGCTGGGTCCCGGGTGTTGGAGATGCGATGTAAGACTGTCCTGATCGTCATTCCGGTATAGGTATAGTTAGTTTGTGCTTCGAATTGTCAGTTATGTATTGTTTAACAAAAGTCTGTTCAGGACTTATGTATAGCTTTCTAGCCTTGCATACCACCATATACTGGTATCATACCGATGTAACTTTTTCAAATCCCCACCCCTATTTCAAGTTTTCTCCCGACACCTAAAAAATGTTTTAAAATTCCCCTCCCCTGGAACACAGAAACGTTTTGAAATGTTCGCCCACGATTTAACTTTCCTCCTCCGGAAACTTAAAAACGTTTTAAAGTGACCCCACCCCCTTCAAATTTTTTGTTGGGAAAATTTTTTCATAACTTGTACTTAAATATGCCGTTAGCACATTGGTGTATCTATTAGTATTTGATGTTTCTAAACTGAATTTATATGATGTTAAATAGGGAAATTTGGAAACGTTTCAAATTCATCCAGGATAACATGTAGATTCTTGGGTTGGAAGTTTGAAAATGGGATGGTGGTGGTGGTGGTGGTGTCAGTACATCTCCAATATGCTCCATCCAGGAATATAAAAAGTTTTCATTATGCCCTACCGGGGAATATAAAAACGTTTTCAAATGCCCGGGGAAATTTTAAAACGTTTTCATGTTCCAGGGGAATTCTGAATTTGGGAGTCACTTGAAATCGTTAGACCGGTCGCAGCATGCATTTCATGGAAACACACTGACCCACTGCTAGTGAGCAGTTACTGTGCTATGAAAACTAGAGTTTCTGTAACATTGCCGTAGGGTTAGATTTTTTTTCGAACAAACTTTGAATAGCTCTAACTAATGAGGGTTAGTTTGGATCTCATTGTCTTCCTTTTAGAAAATGTCATTTTTGTATAATATGCTTTTTGTACATTTGTTTGGGTCACAGGTATCCATTCTTTCTTACTCCTTCAGTGAAACTTTTTTTTTATTATCAATTGACTTTGCTATTATTGAAAAGGTTAAATAATATAGTTTGTCAACCTTTGACCTGTGATTGTGACCTTGACATTTGAGCTACTGACCTGGGTCTTGCGCAGGACATAATGTCTTCTGTAGAAAATCATTCCTGCCGAGTTATTTCAAAATCCATCCATGCATGATGGAAATAGAACCAGGACAAAAACATGTTTCCCTTTTTTGACCTTTGACCCCGGACTGTGACCTTGACCTTAAAGCTACAGACCTGGGTCCCACGACACATAGTCTTCTCTGGAAGAACATTAATGCAAAGTTATTTCAAAATCCATCCATACATGATGGAGTTAGAGCCCGGACACAACAAAATGTTCCCCCTTTTGACCTTTAACCCTAGATTGTGCCCTTTGAGATACAAACCCGTGTCTTAATCATGACACATCTACTCAATGTGGTGAACATATCTACCAGGTTACTTCAAAATCCACTCATGCTTGTAGGAGTTACAGAGACACCTTATATGTTGAGCGCCAAGCAAGGGAGTAGTACCGTTTTTTATGACTTTGGCATGTCGCGGCCGGGGATCAAAACCACGATCTCCCGCTCCTAAGGCGGACACTCTAACCACTTGGCCACCAGGGATGGTGACAAATATTGTATTATGAGCCAATACAGAAGTACAGCAAGATCATCCAAATTCCACACAAAAACTGTACCAGTCATCCAAATTTTGAAGGACATAGCTCTTATAAGTCTATATAAAATCAAGTGACCCCTTGGTTGGGGTCCATTTTGACACCAGGGCCATGACTGAACAGATTTGGTTGAGGTCCACTAGTAAACATCTTAACTCCAGGCTTTGTGGTTTCTGAAAAGAAGATCTTTTGAGGGTTTTCCTATTCATGTCTATGTAAAATCAAGAGACCCCTAAAGCAGGGCCAAGTTTCAACCCAGTGTCATGATTCCAAGTCTATGTAAAATTAAGTGACTCCTGGGACGGGACCAATTTTGACCCCAGAGCCATGATTTGAACAAACTTGGTTGAAGTTCACTAGTTAATGTTACGCACCAAATACCTAAACTCAAGGCCTTGTAGTTTCTGACAAGAAGATTTTTCTAGTTTTCCTAAATAAGTCTATGTAAAATTAGTGACCCCTGGGGCCGGGTCAATTTTGAACCCAGGGCTATGATTTGGCAAGGATCCGCTACACAATGCCACACATTAAAATATCCAAGCTCTATGCCTTGCGGTTTCTGACAAAAAAAATTGTTTTCAAGTCTTTCCTATGAGAGTCTATATAAAACAAAGTAATCACTGCAGCCGTGCCAATTTTGACCCTGGGATCATGATTTGAACTTGGTATAGGCCAACTAGACAATGCTACACACCAAATATCTAAGGTCTAGGACTTGCGGTTTCGGAGAAGAAGATTTTCTAAAGATTTCACTTTCAAAAACTATTTTTAGCTCCTCTGACCCAGACATGCAATGGACCGAAACCATTTGAATGACGTCGATAGAGCTTCATGCAAGGGATATCATAGGCAAGTTTCATAGAATTCAGCTCAGTGGTTTCAGAGCATTTAAAGCATTTGTGGACAAAAGACATCCATTGACCCTTAAAGCTAACAAGATAAACATAATAAGTCTATGTAATTTAAGTGACCCCTGGGACGCGGCCGATTTTGACCCCAGTGTCATGATTTGAACAAACTTGGTATAGGTTCAATGACACACACTAAATATCTAAGCTCTAGGCCTTGCGGTTTCGGAAAAGATTTTTTAAAGATTTCACTTTAAAAATCTATTTTTAGCTCCTGTGGCCCAGATATGCAACAGACCAGAACCATTTGAACAACTTTGGTAGAGCTTCATGCAAGGAACATCACGAGCAATTTATATCAAATTTGGCCCAGTTGGTTAGGAAAAGATGTTTAAAAACATTGTTGATGCCGGACGCACGCCGGACAAAAGGTAATCACAATAGCTATAAACAACAAGATTATACCTTGTTTTTTTTTTATAGCACAAGACCATTAATATTGAAATGAATCTGGTGGCCTATACTTTTGTCACTGATTTGATCAAGCAACCATTAAAGAATATATTTACAAGAAAAATGAAGAAAGTCCTTTGAAGGAATATCTGTAAAAATTTAAAAAAATTTGAAAAAGAAGATATTTCTTCTCTCCCATTTCCAAAAAATCTATGAGGTTTTGTCTTTTCATTTTAAAAGATGTACCTGATGATATTTATACTATTAATTCACGTGAATTAATCACAAAATAACTGTTAGTATGTCTGTCTTCTATCTTTATACTTTTTTGTTCTTTTTAAAAAGAGATGTACATTCTAGTTATTTATTAGAAACAGTTGCCATACAAACGTAGCATAAAAAAGAGCAGTGACCTATAAATTTCTTTACATTTTTGTATCCAGCACATTTTTTTTACATACCGGTAAGTGAAAAACAGAAAATTATGTTGAAGAAATAAAAAGTTACATACGCTTTTCATAACAAATACAACAAATAATCATAACATTATGCATATTATATTTTTCTTTGACTAATTGTTGATGAACATAATTATTGTAATCTGGATTTATTTTTGCTATGAATTCATAGTTATTAAATTGATATTCAAAATATAATCTCATTTAAAGTCCCAGTATTTTGTAGTTATTATAGCTAACTCCAAATGCGCCTACACTGTATATGCCTCTGTGTGAATTTCATCCCCAAAAAAATTTGAGAAATGGCTAATTTACGGGAAAGATTACTATAGTATATTAGAAAAAATACAAGTTGTGGCTTTCTCGTTATAAATTTAGCTAAAAAAAACCATAAAATTAACACAAAAGGGGTTTTTCAGAAGTCCATGGATTTTCTTCATATCTCCTCTACTACGGTGCATCAAAATTTGTTCAAGCTATAGCAAAGTCCATGAACTTCTGAAACACCCCATGTATGCAGAGACATCCCTGATTTTACAGAACATTGTGTTCAGGACACGCTCATCACATTTTTCTTACTATATTGCCCTGTCTACACAAATGAGGAATCCGGAGAATATCCCGTATTCTTTCATTAAATATTTCATTATGAAGGCATCATTAAACATTAAGAGATTAATCAAGCATAATTTTAGGTTTTGTGATTTCGAAATTTTGAAAAAACATATTTTTCCCTTGAAATTCTATACTTAAACGCACTGGGGCCTTAATAGATCACAAATAAAACTGAATAATTAAATGAAAGAGATGATATAGGTTGGGTTTTTGTGACATGGATGGTCAACCTCAACAAATGGACCAACTAGTTATCAAAATCAAAATACTTTAGTCCAAAAGTTGGTCTTAAAAGTGAGGTCAACAGTAAACCTCACTTATAAGACCAAAATACAAGAGGGCCAAGATGGCCCTGTGTCGCTAACTTGAAGATGATTGCTGTGTTAGGCATGATGACAAAAATGTGGCATCTAAAGTGTTTTTCTAACATTTGACTAAGTGACCAAGATTTTGAACCTACCTGAATTTGCACTCAGTTGGGAATTCATGCAGTCATCATTATTATCAAGTTTAATGAAGACTGGGACAAAAAAGTAGGCCTCTAGAGTGTTCACAAGATTTTTCTAAAATTTGCCCTGGTGACCTACTTTTTGCCCCCATGTGGCCCAGTTTTGAATTCATCCTAAGTTTGATGTAAACAAACATTCTGACTAAGTTACATGAAAGTTAGGCTAATACTGTGGCCTCTAGAGTGTTCACAAGATTTTTCTAAGATTTGACCTGGTGACCTAGTTTTTGACCCCACGCGACCCGATTTCAAATTCAGCCAAGATATGTAGACAAACATCCTGACCAAATTTCATAAAGATAGGGCCAAAACTGTTGCCTCTAGAGTGTTCACAAGGCTTTTCTAAGATTTTCTAAGATTTGATCTTGTGATCTAGTTTTTGACCCAACATGACCCAATTTCAATCTCTTCCAAAATAGCATAAAGACAAATATCCTGACAAAGTTTCCTGAAGATCTGCCCAAAAATGTGGCCCCAAGCATGTTCACAACGTTTTTTTAAATATTTGACCTGGTGATCAAACTTTTGACCCACATGACCCATTTTTGAACTCATCTGAAATATAATGTAGACAAACATCCTGACCAAATTTTATAAAGATTGGATTGTAACTGTGGCCTCTAGAGTGTTCACAAGGTTTTTCTAAGATTTGATCTAGTTTTTGACACCACGTGACCCATTTTAGAACTCATTCAAGATAATTTTCAAACTCATTCGAAATATCATGTAGACAAACATCCTGACCAAATCTAATGAAGATTGGGCTAAAACTGTGGACTCTAGAGTGTTCACAAGGTTTTTCAAAGATTTGACATGGTGACTTAGTTTTTGACTCCACATGACCCAATTTCAAACTTATCCGAGATATCATGTAGACAAACATCCTGACCAAGTTTCATGAAGATTGGGCCAATACTGTGGCCTTTAGAGTGTTCACAAACAATTATTGATGACAGACGACGGACAAAGGGCCGTCACAAAAGCCGATAAAAACTAGCAGAGCTCATAGCTTTATGTCTCTGTCATTCATTATTTTATTGTGTAAATAGTTGTTGCATCAAGCAGAGTCTCCAATTATTGTTAGGGGCATTCGTGTCTCGCTTAGTAAAATTGATTTCTAACAATGAAGTGGTTTCAATATTGCGCTGAAGAATAATTCTCAGCAAATCTTGTAGGACTTTTAACAATTTCATCAGTTTGTTTTAACAATTAGTAATTGCATAGGGTATTTACATCATGCAAAATTTATTTGCTTTCATTTTAAAGCTTAATTATTTATAAATATTGAGAGTTCTTTTCGTAGGCATTATACTCATGATACATACAAATAAAAATAAGAAATAAAAAAAAGGAATTTTTAAATTTCTTTATGATCAACAAACTAATCAAACTTGAATATAAAACTTCAGTAAAAAGAAATTAGAACATGATAACTTGAAAACTGACACCACCAGAAAAGGCCCACATAAAGCTGGCTATTTCAAAGTCCATAACTTTCAAGTGCCTAGGACAAGTTTGCTACTAACTGAACCTGAACTAGTTTTTATACCTTCATACATTTTCAGCAAGTTTGGGGAAGATCTGAAAAATAAATGTTTTGACTCAGAGAGCAAACTAAGCTAAAATATCAAAGTTTGACTAATTAAAGGGCCATAACTCTGAAGTGCCTTAATTGATTTGTCTTTTTATTGAACTTGTCCTATATTTTGTACCTAAAACATCTCAGCAAGTTTGGCGAAGATTCGATGGAAACTATTTGAGTTAGGGACTGGACTGGCATAATGGACTGACAGACGGCGATTACCACTGGGCACCCACACCAGTGTGGGACCTTAATTACTTTAAACACTGTTAGTCTGTACCAACAAATAGCTGACTAACTTCAATTTCATGACATGCTTTTAACCTTCAACATAAAAAAACACATGAAATCTGAAAAAAAAAACAACAACTATGATTCACTGGAGCACCATAAACCACAAACTGATTTTAGATATTGAATTACAATATAGTCAGTCCCTCTCTTCTGAGTGAAGCTGGGTAAAAATAAGTCATTTTAAATGACTTAGGGTGACATGATTTCAGGTTATTTTGGTTATACATGTACAAGTGTAACTGTTGTAATTTCCCAATGTCAATAGTCATAATTCAGCTTTCACTTGATAAACCAGGATCTGTGCCTGCAAATTCAACACTACTGGTATTCAGTGGCTACTTGATGTAGATGGGATGTCAGCTGGGGTTATTCCTTTCGCAGCCAGCTCCTTCCTCACACGGTTCAAGTACGTCTTATCAGGATAGCCAAACCTAAAGAACAATATGATAAATACTTGAAAAAGTGTACACTTTTACAAAATACATGATCAATATAGAATTAACGACTTCTACTCAGTTTATGAGAGATCTCAATGAAAGCGACAGATTTGGGGACGTGTCAAAAATAAAGTTTAATTTTTTAGATAAATGAGAAATTTAATATTTTTGATAAAACAGAAATTCTGCTCTGCCAACCCGAAATATTTATTTGGTCTACCTGTAGATGTGTGTTCTAAATATCTTAATAGTAGGATGTTTGTTTTGAGAATTTATATCTTGAAATCCAGCTATAGCAAATCTCAAGAAAATTTTTGAGATAGGTCATGACTACATTTGAGAGTGCGTTGGAATCTTTCTCTAACCTCTGGAAAATACTGATTTTATTTCTTGCTTATGGTGATAAAACTAAAAAATATATATAGGAGATAAACAAATCTTAAAACTAAAGAGATAAAATTATCTCCTAGGAGAAGAGATACCTTTACTTAAAATAAGAAAGTAGGGAAGAAACAAAGCAAAGGAATAGAATATTTCTTGCTTTTTCTTTAAAGATCACATTTTTTCATTTGTGGTATATAATACAATACATAAAATTTTGTGAAAGAAAAAACATTCTTACAAACTAGATGCCGTAGGGCAACATATTGAACTCATGACCTAACTCGCAGGTAAGAGATATGGACACAAACATCTACGGTATACACTGAATCAGTATGGCATTTCATTTTCTCACATTTTCTCATTGAGGGAAATCTCACTGCCATATTATTTATGAATCATTTGATCCAGTATTATGTTAGTCTTGATAAGTAAGTCCAGCACCATGATATTTTTCCTCTAGGTAGGACCTTGACCTTGGAGATATGATGCAAATCTAGTGCGCAACATTTCATTGAGGTAAACCTGTCTGCCAAGATAGATGAGAATCCTGTAATCCATGTCTTCAGTTACAGCCCAAACAAGCAAATCCAGAACTATGTCCTTTCAACTTAAAGTGTGACCTTAATCTTGGAGCTAGGGACCCAAACTTGTGCATGGCATTTCGTCTCATTAAAGCAAATCTTACTGCTAAGATATATGAATGTTTTCTCTTAGATATTTGTATGTTCAAGTAACAGTCCAGACAAGCAAATCCAGTACCATGACCTTTCAAATCTATGTATGATCTTGACCTTTGAGCTAGGGACCTTACTCTTGTGCACGGCACTCTCATGGAATCAACATTACTGCCAAATAATTTGAAAATCCTACGTTCCAGTCAATTCTAACAATGAGACGCACTAACGCATATATACCGAAAAATCAACATATATCCTCTATATATTACATATGTGAAATGAATTATCCACATGCAATCAAATTAGATGTATGGAATTTCATTGATAAATACCCCATAGGGGTTAAAAATGCAGAGATGTATGCAGATAGTGTTCTTATAGTTAATCTTTTCATTAACTTGCATATCACAAGTCCAATTTTCGAAATATAGGTACCATTACAAAGGTCTTGACATACTCTACTATTCGCTTGCTTCCAACGACTTTCAAGATATTGATAGTTTAAACATTGAGTCAATGGCAAAATGCAACAATAAAATGTCCATGTCATTTTTTTTTTCTTCCAATAACTTTCTTACCATCATCATTAGCTGTTTATTGTTAAAAGGGTCAGGGATAGGGCTAAATACTAAATTCTAGTAAATGCTTCTGTCAAACAGTGTGGACAAACATCTATTTATCTGTGAACACAATGATATAAATCAGAATCAGTTTTCTAATGTTCAGGAAATCATGTACGTTATTCAAAACTACTAAGTACCCAGTTATTAAACCAATACAAAATACATGACACTTAAGTGACACCCTTCTTGCTTAAGCTTGACACAGCTATTGCCTTTTGAAATCACCATGTCTTGAGAACAGCTATGCTGCAGTACATTTCTAAAAAGGCATACTTAAAAATATTAATACTAGTTATTTTAAGAAATCATGTGACTTAAAATCCTGGAAAGAATAAATTCATTTATATTTATAAACAACACCCTGTTTCAATATTTCGGCTTTATAGCCTTTATCAAGACGAACACTTTTCATTTAAATATAGACCGGAAGGATGTAGTTTTTCAAAAGAAAAGTGTTTGCTTTGAATTTTTGAAAGGCTATTAAGCTGAAATATTGAAGCAGAGTGTTGTTTATAAATATTGTGTTTTTAATAAAAATATTTATTGTTTTGTGTAAATTCATTCAGTTCATTTTCAGCCTTTCAATGAGATCCTGACTTAATTGTGTACAACATACATTTATTTCTTGCATTTCAAATTTAATTTGCTTATTGTATTATTTTATAAGTCAACTCATAATTTTCCACTCACAGTCCGTTTGGATTTGGATCCGTCTTATGATGTATGCCGTTCCAGTTGATGACTCCTTCCTGTCCGGTTGTGGTTGATCGGCCGATGGTGAACACAAGCCTTCTGTGAAACGCTACCTTCAACATTTCACAGATTTCTCTGCCATCCTTGTTGTCTGGGAGATAAGCTGTTCTAGTGATACCCTTGTACCAGGTACCTGGTGATGGATGCCGCGGCTGGCAATGTATGCATACATAATATTATGAAAATTTAGAGTTCTTACAAAGCTTGGGAATCCTATCAAGAGGGCCAAGCTGGCCCTTAAGTCGCTCACCTGAAATCACTGCACTACTAAAGAAATAAAGATGTTTGATAGTAAAAACAGCAAATCTGTCTGATGTTCTGATATTTCATGGGTATAAAATGTAGATATATGAGTCCAATATCAGCCATAATCAAACTCAACTGAAATATTTTTGCCATTACTAATGTGTAAAAGTTTAAATGATGATTGCTTAAGAAATGAAGATGCTGGAGTGTAAACAAAGAGAATTTTGGCATTTTTAAAAAAACCCCCCAATCAAACTTAGTCCAATCTTTAAAATTCATGAAGTTGTGCTCAGGTGACCTAAAAAGAGCATAACTCACTTCTGTCCTAATAGGTCAATATCAGCCAAGATCTTATGGCTATATATATTGCCATAAAGATTAAAGATAATTGCTTAAGCAATGAAGATGCTAGAATGTAAACAAAGTGAAATATGGCCATTTTTGTAAATAAAATAGGGCATAACATATGACCTAATTGGCTGATATAAGTCATAATCGAACTTGGCCAAGACTTTATGGCTATAAACATCGTCGTAAAGTTTGAAGATGATAGCTTAAGAAATGAAAATGCTAGAGTGTAAATAAATTGTTTGTGGACACTGCGCGCAAGAAATTCAATGATCCTTATTGTCCATCCTTATCACACTTGCTAAGGTGAGCCAAAAATTTGAAACTGAAAACATATATAAAAATAAATCATACATTTGAATAAAAATTTCTTACTGAATGACAAATGATAAACTTTATGAAATTTTACAGACCATATTGAAGACAAAAGGGCCAAGATGACCCCGAAGTCGCTAAACATTGCTTTCATTGCCTGCACTGCTGGAGAAATGAAGATGATAAGAGTGTAAAAATGGCAAATTTGTGTGATGTTCTGATATTTCTAGAGCCTAAAATGGGGCTCAATCATTCAAATATCAGCCATAATCGAACCCAGCTGACCAAACTCAAAATTCCCTGACCAAATTAAAACGCAAATCCAGTGGCAAATACAGATCTTCCAACAATAGGTTACTTTTAGATAATTTTTTTATTTTCAAACATGGAATGACGGTGTGCCAGTTGGATGCTATTGGGAATTTATTAAATATCATGTCAATCTGACAATTCAAACTGACTGAAAAAGCCAAATGGAAGAAACTGCCTTAGCCTTTCCTGATTATAATCCTCCTGCTGTTTGGTTGACATTCCTTGATTGTAAAATTCCCTGACTTTTCCCGACTTTTTCTGAATTTCCAAATTTCCCTGACCAATTTCAAATTTCCCTGACTTTTCCCTGACCTTGAAAAAATAATTTTTCCCTGACTTTTCCCTGACCGTGGGAACTCTGTATAAGGTAAATGATGTTTGCTTAATAACTGAAGATGCCAGAGTGTAAATAAAGTAAAGATGTGGCATTATTTTATACTTCAAGGCCCATTACTCTTGAACCAATTGGCCTGAAAACAGCCATAATCAAATTTTAGTGAGAGATAATGGCCATTAACATTGTCTTGTAGTTTGAAAATGGTTGCTTAAGAAATGAAGAAGCTAGAATGTAAAAGAAGTGAAATCTGGCATTTGTTTTTAATTAAAAAGGGCATGACTCCTGACTCAATGGGATGATACCATAATCGGACTTGGCCAAGACTTACTGGCTACAATTATTGTCATAAAGTTTAAACATGATTAAGAAATGAAGATGCTAGAGTGTAAAATAAGTGAAATCTGCTATTTTTTTCTTAAATTAAAAAAGGCATAACTCAATACCTAATTAGTCAATATCAGCCATAATCGATCTTAGCCGGCAAATTATGACTATAAACATTGTCATGAAGTTTGAAGATGATTACTTCAGAAATAAAGATGCTAGAGTGTAAACAAAGTGAAATCTGGTATTTCTTTAATATTAAACACAGGAGGGACATAACTCCTGACCTAATAGGCTGATATCAGCTATATCGAACTTGACCAAGAGATTATGGTCATAAATGTTGTCAAAGTTTGAAGATGATTGCTTAAGATATGAAAATGTTAGAGTATAAACAAATTGTGGATGACGGAAGATGGACGGACTGACGACAGACAATGGACATTCAACGATTCTTATAGCTCATCCTGAGCACAAGTGCTCAGGTGAGCTAAAAAAGCCAGAACGAAATCAATTTTTAATACTGATGGAATGCTTTGATGATGAATATATAATTAGCCAAAGGGACAAACAATTTATTCCCACCTATGCATCTTGTGGGTCAATATGCCAAGCTGGAATGAAATCCATGCAAAACAAAAGGAATTGAGCAAACAAGATTGTGTCTACAGGCAGATGGAAAGAACAACTGGTTCCAGTACTTCATAGGAGTTTAACTCGATTTGAGGTCGGACGCAATGGTCCACTAGTAACGTAGATGACTGCTGATCAAAAGGTTACGGGTTTGAACCCCACGAAGGCAAAGATTTTTCATGGCCTTTCAAGCTGCCAAATACTGGGTATAACAGTACCACATTATACAAGTATACACAAGATTGTTTTCAGAAAGACACAGACTGACGACCTGATTCAAGTTTTGTTGAGGGGATTAGATAAGTAATTATAAATGTCCAATCACACAAAACTTGTGAATCAAAGAGTAATAGTAATAGCATATACATGTAAAAAAACAGTGCTAATTACAAAATCACTCTCTCTCTAATGCCCATATATGATGAATGTAACTCAAATGTTACACTACTAGCTAGCCAGGATTATTTTGTTTTTTACCCCTTGTTGTCCATTAAGGAAACAGTAAGTTATCTCGATAAGACCGTGTCCTGGGTACCCAGCACAGTGCTGATGACTATTAGCATCGATACTCATTGTTCCATCTGGCTGATCACCTTGTTAAATAGAAACAGAAAAAGAAACTGAATTACATCATACTCTATGACTAGCTATTTGTATGTAAGTAAGTACGTATAAGCATTGTTTTAGAATATTTTCAACTGGCAAAAACGTAGGGATTTGGGATATAAATAATGCACCATTGCAAAAGTATGTTGGTGAAAATAATACTACAGGAAAGCATTGAAACTTAATCCATCATGGAAAAGACAACTCAGTCGTTTAAGTATTCTACACCTGAGCTTCAGCTCTTTAGTTCTTCTGAGATGGAAAACCTGTCAAACCTGCATGTTTTGAGTTGCTTCCCGTACCTGTAATGATGCCACAGACCATCCTACAAGTGGGGCATGCCTGCTTGTTCTTGAAATGCTGATCTATACAGCCAGTGCAGAAACTATGGCTACACTTAAGGACTGTGCTGTCATCATCCATTTTATCCATACAAATCACACAATTGAGCTCCTCCTTATCTCTCCTCTCATCACCATCCCCATGTCCTCTGTCCTGACTACCAGTAGCTCCTCTGTCCTTGTCTGCTCCACTGCTGTCCTTATCTTTTATTAAATCTATATCATCACCACTCATTCTGTTACCCATCATAGTGGCACTAGCTCCCTATTAAACACAGAATATATATATGGAAGTAGTAAAGCAATGAATAATATCCGCTTCTAACACGAGTATATTCAGATGGAAACGTAGGGCTGAGGGTGGAAAAAAACAATTCTCAATTTTATGAAAGTTTAAATCACAAATACAGAGGAATCTCTAAGTTAAACAAGAGTGCCAGTGATGCCACAATATACGCCGCCACAAAATATAAAGACCAAGAGGGGCCTTTCAATTATTGCTTTTAACATTTCTGTAAGCATAAGCTCATAATGAAGTCTGTAAGACCAATTAATTTAGCTGAACAGAGATAGAATGCTACAAATGCTTCCAATATGGAAGTGGGTCAAATAGCAGTATCAATATGAATCCTTTTTTCTTTCTCTGAATAACTGTTGCAAAATTAACTGTACCAAAAAATCCCTGATTTATGCACTTTTCCCTGTTTAGAAACTTGAGTTGTGTTTTCAAGAGACCATGTTTAGAAAGACATAACTATTGCAAATATTGATGAAAATCAAATCAAAATCCCTGCTTTGTGCATATCTACCCAGTTTAGCAATGACATTGCCCAAGTTTTGAAAAGATTCGTTCAGAAACGTAGGAGGAGTTGCATTCACAAGGCTGCAATATCAATCAGCTACAGAAACTAAGTTTCAAAGGGACAAAAATCTTGCAAAAATTAAAGAACCCGAAAATCGCCACTTCATGCACATCTACCCATTATAGTAATGACATTGACCAAGTTTTGAAAAGATTCATTCAGAAATGTAGGAGGAGTTGCATTCACAAGGCTGCAATATCAATCAGCTTCAGAGACAAAGTTTCAAGGGACACAACTCTTGTAAAAATCAATGAACCGGAAAATTGTCACTTCATGCACATCTACCCATTATAGTAATGACATTGATCAAGTTTTGAAAAGATTCATTCAGAAATGTAGGAGGAGTTGCGTTCACAAAGATGCAATATCAATCAGCTACAGAGACTAAGTTTCAAGGGACACATATCTTGTAAAAATCAATGAACTGGAAAATCGCCACTTCATGCACATCTACCCATTATAGTAATGACATTGACCAAGTTTTGAAAAGATTCATTCAGAAACGTAGGAGAAGTAGTGTTCACAAAATATGGACGTACGGACAGACAGACGGAGAAGATGACGCCAATATACGACCACCTCCGGCGGCGTATAAAAAACAACAACATCTAACTGTAACAGATGTTTTTAAGTTTATCTCTGTGCTTCTCTTTAATACATCAATCTTGAAATAATCCAGAGAAAGACAAAGGAAAGGGAAATAACTGTAAGGCTTGGAAAACTGAGATCATTTTTTCCTCTTAAACTTACCATTCCCTCATTTGTTTTTCTAGTGTTTATCATTCCTTGATGGCACAATTATACCAACTGTATTGTTATTAAACCTGTATTAGCAGTAACCTGTACAAATAGGCCAATTTTTCCAATTCCCAGAATGACGTTTTATCCAATAGCAGCCACTTCCAATAATTTCAATTCCTGGCCGGTGCAGATTTAAGAGAGTGCAGTCTTCTATGACATTGTGGAAAGTGTTGCATAATCTTGAGAGGGAGATGTTGAAAATGTGGCACAGATGTAACGGTCCTGATATGTTTTGATCATAAGCAAGTACGACTGGGATTTGACCAGGTTTATATGGTTTATGCTGGGTGACAAAATGTCTTGCTTCTTCTGAAATAGCATTGTTTTAATATCTTAAAGAATATTCTCTATTTTAGAAAAAGAGGGCCAAGATGGCCCTGAATTGCTCACCTGAGAAACATTGCCTTCGTTGCCCTTTATAGCATAGTCATACTGAATGCATAATCCACGCAAAAGTACAGCAAGACCATCTATATTCCACATAAAAGGTCATAGCCCTATATAAGTCTACATAAATTAAGTTACCCAGGGACAGGTCCGATTTTGACACCAGGGCCATGATTTGAATTGACTTTGTTGAGGTCCACACCAAATATCTTAACTCCAGGCCTTGTGGTTTCGGACATGAATATTTTTTTCTATGCCAGCCTAAATAAAACCAAGTGACCCTGGGTCAGTGGGCCAATTTTGACACCAAAGCCATATTTTGAATAAAATTGATTGAGGTCTCATAGTAAATATCTTATTTCCAGGCCTAATAGTTTCTAAAAAGAATAAGGGTTTCCTTATATATGTCTGTGTAAAATTAAGGGGCACCTGGGGCGGGGCCAATTTTGAGCCAAGTACCATGACTTGAATAAACTTGGTCTACTAGGCCATGTTTCATGCCATGCATCTTAACCCCAGGCTTGTGGTTTCTGAAAACCGCTTGGGGGGGGGGGGCATGATTTGAACAAAATTGGTAGATTCATAGGACATGTTACACATCAAATTTAGACCACAGGGCCATGATTTGAACATGAACTGAAGAGGTCAACTAGACAATGATACAAACCAAATATCTATGCTCTATACCTTGCAGTTTTGCAGAAGGTTATCAAATTTTGCATTTTTCAAATTAATTTTAGCTCCAGTGACCTAATTAAAACAATTTTGAAAGAGGGATTAATAAGTATTAAGAATTAACTGTCCGAAAGACTGTCTCGCTCGACTAATTTAGTACTTGTCAATAGAAAGTATTGCAATAAAAAGCAAAATAAGAAGAATCTCTGTATTATCAAAGGGTAAACAATGGCAATAAATATGTGTTCCAAGTTTCAAAACAATCTCAAAGGGTTCAGTGAGAAAGTTGGGTGGTACAAAACCGTAACGAAGTTATTTAAGTCGAAAAAGGGGAAAAAATGTCAAAATAAATGAGAGAGTTTTGTACTCTTGCCTACAGGTGAAGGTGATGGTCATTAACAAGTATTTGAGCTTCGAAGCATACCTCACATGGTTCAGAGGAAAAAGTTAGGTGGTTGAAAATAATTAACTGAGATTCTAAGTCGAAAAAGGGGCATAATTATGTCAAAATCCATGATAGAGTTATGTACTCTTGCCTACTGGTGTGAATGATGGTCATACAAAGAATTCCAAGCTGCAAAGCAAAACCTCAAAGGGTTCAGAGTAAAAAGAGGGCAAATATGGGTCTGAAATCGCTCACTGAGAAAAATCATTTCATTGCCTGTAAAAATTACTTTATTATAGCAGAGTCAAGCTGAATTCTACAAAAACTGTATCTGTGTTTCAAAGGTCATAGCCCTATATAATCTATATAAATTCAAAAGACCTCTGAGGTAGACAACTTTTGACCCCAGGGTCATAATTTGAACAAACTTGGTAGAGGTCTAAACGGCCATGTTACACAACAAATATCTGAACCTTAGGCCTTGTAGTTTCTGACGAGTAGACTTTAATGGTTTTTGCTTTGTAAGTCTATATAAATCAAGTATCCCTGGGCAGGGCCTATTTTGACTCTAGGGCCATGATTTGAACAAACATGGTAGAGGTCCATTAGGTCATGTTTCACACTAAATATCTAAACTCCAGGCCTTGTGGTTTCTGGTTTAAGGTTTTTCCTATATAAGCAAATGTTAAACCAAGTGACCCTTACCCATGGGGTAGGGCTAATTTTGATCCCAGGGCCAGGAATCGAACAAACATGTTAGAGATCCACTAGGCTATATTACACACCAAATATCTAAACTCCAGGCCTTGTGGCTTTTGACAAGAAGACGAGAAGTTTTTTTCCTATTTAATTCTTAATAGGATTTGTCAAAATCCACAAGAGAGTAAAGTGTGCTGCTCGAGGTGATGGTCAGTTTCAAAGCAAACCTCAAAAGTTGCAGTGAAAAATTGAGGTGGTACGAAAAGCAAAATTCTAAGATGAGAAAGGAAAATAATTATGTCAAAATCCATCATAGAGTTATCCACTCTTGCCTGCAGGTGGGGATTAGAGTCCTAAACAGTATTTCAAAGCAATACTTTTAAGGATACAGTTAAAATGAGATGGTACGAAAAACTTAACCATTACGGCTACGCCAGTGCAAGAGTAAGTAGAATAGCCCTCATTATTGCTAGAGACAACGGAATATATACTGTGGGTTTAAATTTGGAACTTTCTCCAGACATCAATGAAGGTAATTATTTCAATAGTACCTGCTTGATGTTGTAGTTACACCATGTCATGTCAGTATCTGATGTACTTGTACTTGGGTATACTGATTCTTGTTGTACAGTGGGCTTCATGTCTAAGGCATTTAACACCACATGCGCTTTGTCACTATCATTGCATACAACATGAACTGCTATATTTCGATCGGCTATGTCCACCATTTTTTTATTGAAACTTTCTTTGAAAGCTTCTGCCGAAAGCTTCATATCATCTGCTCCATCTCCTGTTCAAGAAAGTTATATTCTTATTGTTGAATTCGGATTAACATCAAAGTACACAAAAAAGATCTACAAGCAATTCACTCAACTGACTACCGCTTCGCATAAAGAGTTATCATTACTGACCTGATGGTAAAATATCACCCATAATTAAATCCGACTGAAAGGTTCTGGCTATAAATATGGTCTGAAAATGTAATCAAGATTGCTTGATAAATGTTGATGCTAGAATGTAAACAGAGTGAGATATAGGATGTTTAAAATACAAAAGCCATAACTCGAGACTAGACCTGATCATGCAAAATTAGCCATAGTCACCCCTGGTGGTCATGTTTTTTTTCTTGTAAGGTATTAAAGGTAATATAAATAAAAACAATCCCCTACAATCCAGCAGAATATAGTTTAGTGAAAAGGGTCAACAGTATTTTAATATTATCTTAAAACGGATAAATGACAGGGACTAAAACTGGGATTTACATCTCAATGCATGCTTAACAGCAATTAGGTTTGCTCCTGTGCAAAGAGACATAAGTCCATTTTATTTGACATATGGGAGAGATCAAGTCTTACCCTAAAATTCATTATTAAAACCAAGGCGAAAGTACAGGGGGAAGAAACCTCAACAAGAGGGCCATTGTGGCTCTAGAACACTCACCAGAGTAACATTAAACAATTCTAAATTCAAAACAGACTAAATAACTAGCCAACCATCTGCAGGACTCAATTTGAAGAGATCAACTCCACTAAAGGAAGTTTTAAAAGGCTATTACTGATATAAATTGTGTTATTTTCTTAAATTCTCATTTTTTTAAGGAGAATGCTAATTTGCACAGTTTTTTCCCAAGGTTCGAACATCAACCTCTTCTAGCGCAAATATTTCCCGTACATGATACTTTGAAATGCATCATATTCTGTTGTGCTGTCAACATAAAACAGAATGTTGAAAACCGCATTTAAATCAGACTTAAGCTCTTTGAGTTATAAGTAATGGAGTGATTTCAAGCAAAGCGCCCCCATAGCGGCAAAATGAGAAATAAAATTAAGATTTTACCATTAGGTACTTAGAAATGCAGCAAGTAATTCAATCACGTATATAATATGGATGGGTCAAACATTTTTATTCATAAATGTCACAATTTGAAGCTTAAAAACTGATTTACAATTGTTCAAAAAAGGATCAAACTTTGATCTTCTGTAATATGACCAAAGGAAATCAGATCTTCAAAAACTAAATATCACTGGAAAGAGCTCTTCAAGAACTTACTCTTTTATCCATATATTCTCGATAAAATATATTTAGTTTTGGAGCTAGTTTGGACCGAAGAAAAAAATCAATAATCGTAATATGACTTTGACCTTTGCATTTTATTTTAAACTTTTTAAATTGTAATGCTCTTTGAATCATAAAAACTACATTACCAGTAAAATTATCATAAAGATTGAACAAAAAATAAAGCCAGGAGCTCCAAAAATTTAAACAAGAGGGCCAAGATGGCCCTGTGTCGCTCACCTGATTAAGATGGCTGTGTTAGTCAAAATGACCAAAAATCTGGCATCTAAAGTGTTTTTCTAACATTTGAAATCTGGCATCTAAAGTGTTTTTCTAACATTTGACTAAGTGGCCTACATTTTGATCCTACCTGAATTTACCTGGTGACCTAGTTTTTGACCCCACATGACCCATTTTCAAACTCATCCGAGATATCATGTAGACAAACATCCTGACCAAGTTTCATGAAGATTGGGCCATAACTATGGCCTCTAGAGTGTTCACAAGGTTTTTCTAAGATTTGACCTGGTGACCTAGAGGGCAAACAAAGTGAAATCTGGCTTTTTTCAATTTTAAAAGAGGCGTAACTCCTGACCTAAGGGTCCAATTTCAGCCATAATCCAACTTAGCCAAAATTTGATGGTTATAAACATTGTTATAAAATTTAAAGACAATGACCTAAAAAATAAAGATGCTAGAGTGCAAACAAAGTGCAATCTGACTTTTTTAAATAATATAAGGGGTGTAACTCCTGACCTAATGGTCAAATATCAGCCAAAATCGAACTTGGCTGAGACTTTTTGGTTGTAAACAATGTCATTAAGTTTGAATGCAATTGCTAAAGAAATGAAGATGCTAGAGTGCAAACAATGTGAAATCTGGCTTTTTTGGATTTTAAAAGGGGCATAACTCCTGACCTAATGGTATGATATCAGCCATAATCGAACTTGGCCGAGATTTCATGGTTATAAACATTGTTATCAAGTTTGAAGATAATTGCTCATGAAATGAAGATGCTAGAGTGCAAACAATGTGAAATCTGGCTTTTTTTAATTTTAAAAGGGGCATAACTCCTGACCTAATGTTCCGATATCAGCCATAATCGAACTTGGCCGTGATTTTATGGTTATAAACATTGATATAGAGTTTGAAGATAATTGCTTATGAAATGAAGATGCTACAGTGCAAACAATGTGAAATCTGGCTTTTTTGAATTTTAAAAGGGGCATAACTCCTGACCTAATGTTCCGATATCAGCCATAATCGAACTTGGCCGAGATTTTATGGTTATAAACATTGTTTTAAAGTTTGAAGATAATTGCTCATAAAATGAAGATGCTTAGAGTGCAAACGAACAAATTGTGGACGACGGACGGACGGACGACGGACATTCATCGATCCTAAAAGCTCATCCTGAGCACACGTGCTCAGGTGAGCTAAAAATCACATTTTTGAAATTTTTATTTTTTGAAAATATTAGTGAAGTTTGACCGCACCCTAAATTCGCCAACCCAAATATTTTGTGCGTATATGTCTTACAATTTATATGCAGCGAACAGAATTCTTCTATCTTATCTCAAACAAAAATGGGCAGGTTTTTCGTAGACCTACTATCATTTGCACAGTTTTTTGTGTGCAAGGTTAGAACATTCAACCACTTCTAGCGCAAATATTTTTCCGCATCCAATACTTTGAAATCCATCATATTCTGCTTTAGTGTCATCAAGGAACAAAATGCTGAAAACCGCATTTGAATCAGACTTCATCTTGATGAGTTATATGCAAAAGAGTGATTTTAAGCAAAACGCACCCTAGCGACAACATGAGAAAAAAATGATTAAAAAATTTTCTATTAGGTACCTAGAAATGCAGCAAATAGTTTAAGTATATAATATGCGTGGGTCAAAAATTCTGTTTCTTAAATGTCACAATTTGAAGAATACAAACTGATTTACCATTGTTCAGAACAGGATCATACTTTGGACTTCCGTAAAATTACCAAATCAAGAAAGAGCTCCTCAAGAACTAAAACTTGTCATATACTCTCAATAAAATATTTTAATTTTTGTAGCTTTTTGGGGCCGAAGAAAGAAAAATCGTAAAATGACCTTGACCTTTGCAACTTTATTTTGATTTCTTAATTGTGAGACCCTTTCAAATATACATATCATGTGAAGAAATCATGAAGAATGAATAAAAAATAAAGTCAGGAGCGACAAAAAAAAAAGTTTTTTAAATTTTAATTTCTCCTAAATTTTAGTGAAGTTTGACCGTTTCTAGAGGACAAACCATGCATTTCCCAAATCACCACCCCATATATTTTGTGCGTATATGTCTTGCAAATCGTATGCAGCAAACTGAATTCTTCTATCTCTTCTTAAATGAAAATGGGCACCTTTTTCATAAACCTACTCTCATTTGTCCATATTTTTTCAAACATTCAACCTCTCCTATAGCAGTTTTTTTTTCAGTTACTCGATTCTAAAACAACGATCAAATTTTATCGGGCTGTCAACTAGAAACAAAATGTAAAAAACCGCATCTAAATCAGACTTCATCTTATTAAGTTATTTGCAAAAGAGCGATTTTATATGTTGCACCCCCTAGTGGCTGAATCAGAAACAAGAAAAATTTTACGCAGTAGGCACAGGTTCAGAAACATGTGACTGCATGTCTAAAATTTCATTACTGTAGCTTTCGTCATCTGGCCACCAGGGTGTGTACAAGAAATAGGTGGAAGAATAAAATTAACAAGAGGCCCATGAGGCCCTAAATCGCTCACCTGAGATAAATAGGTTGACCCAAGGAACATCTGTACCAGTTTATTTTAAAATCTGGCCAGTAGTTTTGAAGAAGATGATTTTTTAAGTTTTCATTTTTTTTTCTTTTTGTTGCCATGGCAACCAGAGTTCTATATGGATCAAGTTTATTTAGGAATTTTTGTGAAGGTTGACCCAAGGATCATTCCTGCCAAATTTAATCAAAATCTGTCAATTGGTTTCTGAGGAAATGTTGATTAAAGTTTTCCCAATATACATATAAGGCAAATAAGCCCCGCCCCTGGCAGCCATGTTTTTTTACGGATCGGAAAAATTTTAGCAACTTTGGTAGAGGTTGACCCAAGGAACATCTGTACCAATTTATTTTAAAATCTGGCCAGTAGTTTTGAAGAGGTTTTTAATTTTTTTTTTTTCTTTTTGTTGCCATGGCAACCAGAGTTCTACATGGATCAAGTTTATTTTAGCAACTTTTGTGAAGGTTGACCCAAGGATCATCCCTGCCAAGTTTAATCAAATTCTGTCCAGTGGTTTCAGAGGAGATGTTGTTTAAAGGTTTCTCTATATACATATAAGGCAAATAAGCCCCGCTCCTGGCGGCCATGTTTTTTTACGGATCGGAATAATTTTAGCAACTTTGGTAGAGGTTGACCCAAGGAACATCTGTACCAATTTATTTTAAAATCTGGCCAGTAGTTTTGAAGATGATAATTTTTTAAAGTTTTCATTTTTTTTTCTTTTTGTTGCCATGGCAACCAGAGTTCTACATGGATCAAGTTTATTTTAGCAAATTTTGTGAAGGTTGACCCAAAGATCATCCCTGCCAAGTTTAATCAAATTCTGTCCAGTGGTTTCAGAGGAGATGTTGTTTAAAGGTTTCTCTAAATACATATAAGGCAAATAAGCCCCGCCCCTTGCGGCCATGTTTGTTTACGGATCGGAATAATTTTAGCAACTTTGGTAGAGGTTGACCCAAGGAACATCTGTACCAATTTATTTTAAAATCTGGCCAGTAGTTTTGAAGAAGATGATTTTTAAAGTTTTCATTTTTTTTCTTTTTGTTGCCATGGCAACCAGAGTTCTACATGGATCAAGTTTATTTTAGCAACTTTTGTGAAGGTTGACCCAAGGATCATCCCTGCCAAGTTTCATTAAATTCTGTCAAGTGGTTTCAGAGGAGATGTTGTTTAAAGGTTTCTCTATATACATATTAGGCAAATAAGCCCCGCCCCTTGCGGCCATGTTTGTTTACGGATTGGAATAATTTTAGCAACTTTGGTAGAGGTTGACCCAAGGAACATCTGTACCAAATTATTTTGAAATCTGGCCAGTAGTTTTGAAGGAGATGATTTTTAAAGTTTTCAAATTATTTTTCTTTTTGTTGCAATGGCAACCAGAGTTCTTCATGGATCAACTTTATTTTAACAACATTTGTAGAGCCTCACCCAAGGAACATTCCTGCCAAGTTTCATTAAATTCTGTCCAGCGGTTTCAGAGGAGATGTCGTTTAAAGCAAATTGTTGACGACGCACGACACACGACGACGGACGATCACAAAAGCTCACCTTGAGCACAACGTGCACAGGTGAGCTGATAAAAACTAGATTTCATTTGTCCGGAACAAACGATATGGCTTTCTGCTTTAATGACATTAGTGTCATTGTGACCTTGACCTTTGACTTTATTACCTCAAAATCGTAGTGTCATATACAGGCCGTGGGCAATGTCTTACTTGCTTATTACATTCTGACGTTAAATGACGTCATACGACGTCAGTTGTCAAGCAATACAAAGATCTCAAGACACATATGCTGTCCAATTTTCATGCTTCTAGCTCATCAGGAGCCTTTGTAATACGAAAATATGTTTTCATGACCAAAGTTGGAATGTCGATTTTGTCATAAAATCTTGAACTTTTGGAATTTTGAAAAGTTAAGTAAGTATGCATATCTACATCTTTATGTACACTTTCTGTCAAAATATCAGGCCGCCAAGACTAGAAATGACTGCTGCAGAGCGCGAACCAAATTTGGAAGCATTTTTCAACTGTGACGTCACATGACGTCATTTGAGATGAAAATTGGTGCATTCAAAAGGGCCAAAGTCATTTTGATTACTGTTAAAATTTCATGCTGCTGGCCTACTGGCAACCTGTTTTAATTTGAACCTCAAAAGGAGGAATAAATAATACTAATATAGTTTGTTTAGGATAATTCCGTGCGCTTTTCATGATGTACTGATACTATGATTAATTGGGTCGTTTTTTACACCATTTAATGAATAATAAAACTATAAAAAAAGGTTTATCAAAATTACGAAAAATGTTGTTAGTCATATGAGCGATCGTGTTTGCACCATGCCACTGACATAATTCTGAACTTTCACTTTCAACCTACATGAAATCAAAATTACTTTCCTCCTCTATTCTATAAGCAACGTAATTTTTACCTAATTACAAATCATTGATTGATCAATTTACTGTTTATGACCGAAGAGATTATCTGGTATGATTCTACTTTCGATTTACATATGGTTAACACTCGCCTGGATAATCAATAGTTCTTTAATATAACATTACGACATTATCATATCTAGTAATTACACAGCATAAATTTAGTCATATCTGTTTGAATACTCTAAAGAAATTTTAGTATATTTTATTTAGATTGGGAGAACGCTGCTGTTTATTTTACCCAAATCAAGGTGCCATAATGCTACATTTTAACAAGGATTCAGTTTTCACATCACTTATTTTAATCATCTTTATAGAAGGAAAATAATGTTTCAAATCAATCGTATGCTTGATACCGAGATATAAGCATGAGAGTATCTTGCATGCAAAACTTTAACCAAAATTTCTAAGTTAAAAAGGGGCCATAATTTGTAATATATTCCATCAAGAGTTATCTACCTTGGTTGTATGATGCCCCTAAACATATTCATAAACGTTCAAGTCAATACCATGAATGGTTATTGAGATACAAACTAGATAGTAGCTTGCACGCAAAACTTTAACCAAATTTTCTATTGCATGCAAAACTTTAACCAAAATTTCTAAGTTTAAAAGGGGCCATAATTCATATTAAATTCAGTCAAGAGTTATTTACCTTGGTTGTCTGATGCCCCTGAACATATTTATAAACTTTCAAGTCAATACCATAAATGGTTATTGAGATATAAGGTTGATAGTAACTTGCACGCAAAACTTTAACCAAAAGCTGCAACGCCAACGCCAGGGTGACTACAATAGCTCTCATATTCTTCGAATAGTCGAGCTAATAAATGATCATAAAAGGATAATGCTTAAAACAAGTAGTTTTTTCATTTAAAAATAATTCTGAAAAAGTTATACTGAAATATTCAAAGTTCAAGATTACAGGGTTTATAAATGGTATTGTCATAAAAAGTTTATTCTCCATTTAATTGGTTGGCACATGTGCATGTTGCTAAGGTACAGAAACAGAAAACATGGGTTGTATCAGTTATGTACCAACTTTCACAGTATCTTTGAAATAATTTTTAACCATTCAGATTTTAAAAAACGCTCATTTATTTTTAAAATAACTTCAGCAGCTCGTACACAGATGATCAATGACTAAGAATTTGATTATTAACTATCTATTTGTATTTTGTCTATCAATACCCATCTACACACTCGTGATACCCCAATGCAACATTCCATGATTGTATGAAAAATGGGTTATTTTCCACGTCACAGACAATAGCATTACAACCCGTATTAAAATTAGATTTAAAATTACAAACTTATATTTAGAATATTTATTTTTGTGTGCCGTCATATGACTGATCACAATCACTCTTCACCCACGTGCTCACTTCACAGGCTGAACTGGTGAAGACGCCATGTTGCTGAACATGACTCTTGATAAAAGTAAGCATCTGCTATTGGGATATCATATTCTATATTTAACTAGATCTGCCATTATCATGGCACAAATACCCCTTGCATGATGCTTTGTCACAGGGATTTTAAAATGGCCCGAATGAGGATTACAGTTCTTGGTCACTGCATTTCCCCTCAATGAGATCTACCCACATATGAGTTATGGTAAGGATATTTTTTATGACTTGGGTATGTCACAGCCAGAGGTTGAACTCACAACCACCCTGTTAAAGGGTAAACACTTCAAAAACTCAATTCAACTCATGATTTAGTAATTTAAAAACTATGATACAACTGACTGATGTAAATCCTCCTATGTCCTCAAACTGAAATGTTTTGAAGGAATAAAATCAAATAAAGAATACCCTTTGGCGTTTGATTTCTTTTGTTCCCTTGTGAGTTTAGTTCTGCTTGGTATTGCTGAAACAAAAGCAATAATATATTGAAACAAGATATTAAAATAAAGAGTATTTAATATTAAAATTATGTTTTTAAGAAAAACAAGATTTACAAATATTCCTTATAAATAGCTGTTAATCTCAACTATATACAAGAACTGTGAAATCTTTTTTATGGGACACTTAATTTTTGTTGATTTTGTGGTGAATTTTATACATGAATTTTAATCCCCATGAAAACTTGTCTCTTTTATAGACCTCACGATTGCTAGAACATAGAGCCAAGAATAATTCAACCATCAAAATAACATAATCAACAAAATTTAATGTCAATGAAAATTAACAATTTTATAATATATACAATGTAGTATTTTTTGATAATTCAAAAGCCATAACTTCAGTCATTCTGAGCCTATTTCAGCCAAAATCAAAATCAACTGAGAGAATATGACCATTAATATCATCACCACAACTGCTTTAGAAATGAATATGCTAGGGTGTAAAAACAGCATAGATATTACGGTCATTAATATTGATTATAAGTTTGATTAGAATTTTTCTTCATAAATATGGTGATAAGAGTGACAGCTAAGTGAAACCTGGACAAAACTCCTGATCTTCTGGGCTGATATTAGCCATACTTTAACTTGGCTGAAAGATTATGGCCATAAACATTGTGGCCAAGTTTAAAGAAGAATGCTTACGAAATGAAGTTGCTAATTGTGGACGGCAGGCTGTCGATGGACAATCAAGGATTTAGGCTCAGGTGAGCTAAGAAGTACATGTTCTACATACAGAAAATTTCTTTCAGTAAATCATTTTTTAAAATTTAGCAGCATTCTTTTGTTTATTTGCTTGGTTAAAGCCCAAAGGCAATATTTCAGTCACATGTTTACTTTGTCTACATGAAACAGATATAGAACTACCATACTGATACCACCATCCTGACACTGCAACAACCAGTCCTGGAACTACCCTTATAAAAATGCTGAGCACCAATCAAGGGTGAAATACTAGTAACATTTTTGACAATGTCACAATCTCCCTGTTATGAGGCTGATTTCCCTCTAAGACAGCAGAACAAGCTGTAGCATTCCTTTGTAGAGCATTTTCCATCAGCAGCCATTTGTATATAACTTGGTTAAAATTAATTAAAACACCCGATATTAAGTACATTAGGTCTACATTAAGGTCATGTCCATCGGTAGGTCCGTCTGTAGACAAGATTTGTTCACCCTCTTCTCGACTACTTTTGGTCGGATTTTGATGGAACTTTTTTTTGATGGCCCATTGTTAGATTTCTCAAGACTGTCTGACATGATAACAGTAACAGTGACAAAGGAGTATCTGGGGGTGTTCATCATCTTCAAAGATAATTCTTGCTGTTGTTTAAAATCATGGTTTGCTTAAAATAGTTAAAATGAATAGAAGCACCAAGTCTTGTAATATTTTTTGTTAAAACATAGCTAATAAATTTTATTTTAAACAAAATGGGTTGAAATATAACAATGGTTTTGAGGTACTGCAAAATCATTTATTTTCGTTGATTATGTACCTAATGGAATTTCATGGGTACATTTATTCAGCAATCTATTTTCTAAATAATGCGAGGTTATATAAGAGACAACTTTTCATGGAAATAAATGTTTGTGGATAAAACCATTCACGAAATCAACGAAAATAAGTGTCCAACGAAATCTAATGATTTCAGTTTTCAGGTGGCTGCATCCCTGGAGAATAAAGGACTATCAATGAAGTGCACAAGGAAACTTCAGGTTAAAACATTGATATAAATTAATGACTTATATGTTCTACTTCATTCTGATCTTAGTGTTGAGATACGTTGTGTCAAAAGCAAGTACCTCTTTCAATGTCTCCATTGTATCTGCAATATCATTGGTTTTCTTTTTAACTGTCTCGTTCTTCCTAGTTTCTTCATCTGCAAAAATCACATGATGTTCTAAATACTAAGTGTATTCCTACATTTTGTGTTAACTCTTAAGAGCAATCAGAAAAATGACTATTATGAATATTAATCAAAAGCAGATTTCACCTTGTAAAAAGTGTATAAATGGCTGTAAAGAATTGGATAAATGTAATAAAGGGTTAACTCTTTTAAAAAAAAAATTAATGCACAAATACGACATTAATATTACATACAAATGAATAATACCCACTGCCAATACACCCCGATTCACTGAATGAAAGTACAAATTTCGACTTCATCCCTTTTACTATTTGCAATAGTATATACCGGTGCTCCATTATGTTTTCCTACTCCATCTTGTCCCTTATTATTATGTTCACGACACTAGATCACGGACAGTATGCATAACATACTTCTTAAAAGGATAAAACAACGAAATGCTAACTCCAGTCTCAGTAACAATTGTACCTTAGGCGAAATGCTACTTAGGGCCATTGTCCCTAGGACAACTGTAACTCACGGCAAAATTGTCCCCTTTGACAACTGCTACTTAGGGCAATTGTCCCTAGGACAACTGTAACTCACGGCAATTGTTCCTTTGACAACTGCTACTTAGGGCAATTGTCCCTAGGACAACTGTAACTCACGGCAATTGTTCCTTTGACAACTGCTACTTAGGGCAATTGTTCCTAGGACAACTGTAACTCACGGCAATTGTTCCTTTGACAACTGCTACTTAGGGCAATTGTCCCTTGGACAACTGTAACTCACAGCAATTGTTCCCTGTGGCAACTGCTATTTAAGGTAATTGTCTCCTAGGACAACTGCTACTTAGGGCAATTGTCCCTAGGACAACTGTAACTCACGGCAATTGTCCCCTTTGACAACGTCCCCTTGGATAACTGCTAATTGGGGACAACTATACCAGTTGCATTATTGCCCATCATGATATTTATCTGAAATTGTTGTTATTTTTTCATGGAATCATCATGTTTTATGTCTATTAAGTAACTAAGTGCTCATATAGATGGGGAAACAACGAGAAAATATTTTTAACAGAAAACAAACAGTAAACACATAAATGACACAAAATCTAGGTTTACAAGACTTAGTGTCGTCCAAGGCAAGCAAACTATTTTAGTACCAGTGACCTTGACCCTACTTATCTGATAATCAGTCCCAATCTTCTTCCTATAAGGTATCTATATACTAAATCTGATCATCATATCTCACGCCCAAAAGAAGTTACTTGATGGAAAAGAAAAATCTTATTTTTAGAAACTGTGTCATCTTGACCTTATTATCCTGATAAGATATCTGACTTCTACACAGGACAAAAACATGACTTTTGAGATCACTCCTCCTATAAAAGTAGGATTATAATTACAAACACATTACCACATGTTTTATCATTCCTTTCATCCTCCTTCTGCATCCGTTTCTTTTCCCGTGACTGTAAAAATGAACATGCATTGTGAGAAAAGACGTATTGAAAATATGACTTTAATACAACTACGAGAGTCATCCGAAAATGAATGAGAGTTAGTTTGTAACTTTTGATTGAAACAACATCAAGCCACAAAACCTAGCTAGTATCTAAATTAACTCTGCGCGTAAGCAAACGTGTTAATAAGCATCGTGACGTTATGTCATTTTTGATGACGTCATATCAAACAACACAATGGCGGACGATGCGTTCGTGCTGATTCGAGAAGAAATTTATGCGTATATCAAGATAGAGAGTAGGTGCAGAAAGAAAGCGACTGAAATATTTAGTGCACTCCAGGAGGTTGACCCGACATGTGCAGTTGGACTTAGTACTATTTGTAGATGGGTGAAGGATTTCAATAATGGACAGCAAGAGTCTTACGAGAAGCCCTCCTCCGGTAGGCCGGTGACATTTACAGACACCGTTAACACTGAAATTGTTGCTAAACTTTTCAACTCTGATAGACGATTACATGTGAGGAAATTGCTTATGAATCGGGGATATGTAAGAGTTCCGTTCATGTTATTACGTAAGAGTTCCGTTCATGTTATTTTGACGCAGAAATTAGGCATGAGAAAGATGGCCGCGCCGTGGGTGCCGCACGCACTCTCAAAAACTGAAAAAGAAAATTTGCACTGAATCTTTGAATAGATATTCAGAGGAAGGTGAAATGATGCTGAATAGAATGGTTGCTATTGACAAAACATGGATCCAGTCATTTGAGCAAGAATTGAAATGCCAAAGCTCTGAATGGCATACTCCAAACTCGCCAAGACCTACCTATCACCGCAGTATGAACTGTCCAAAGATGTTATTGATATTCGCTTACGATATGTATGGCGTTTTGACAACACAGAGAGTTCCACATGGAAGCACGGTTAATAAAGAGTACTATGAGTGGTATTTGACTAATTCTCCGACCAGCAATACGCCGCAAATGACCGGAACTTCTACAGGTGACACCATTAATTTTGCATGATAACGCCACGCCGCACAAGTCCGGCGTTGTTAGGGACATGTTCGAGCGGTACCACTGGGAAGTTCTTAATCACCCGTCATATTCGCCTGACTAAAGTCCCCCCGACTACGACCTGTTTCCAAAACTTAAAGAACCACTACGAGGAATCCGATATGACGATTTGAATGAACTATATGTCGCCGTGAACGCGGTCGTTAGGGACATCAACAAAAGTTGTCTAGCAACGGGAGTTCGGGATCTGCCAAATATATGGGAGTCGACCATAGCATCCGCGGGAGATTATATTGAGGGACTATGAAGAGATTTTGTGAGTAAAACTTGTAGATTTTACGTAATTAAGCAACTCTCATTCATTTCTGGATGACCCTTGTAGAATAAAATTTATCATATTATTAAGTAATAAAAGATAAAAAAAAATATGTTTTTACCAAAGTGATATCTATAAAACATAAAAACAATTAAAATCAAACTAATTAAAATCAGCTCCTCAACAGCTCAGTTTATCAAATACTCTATGCTATGAAGATCTGATAATATCCCCTGAAAGGTTATCTCTAGTGGACCACTACACCATAAAAATTAGTAAGATAATGATATTGGAATTGTCCAATAAGATTGCACGTTTCAAAACAATTTGAATCTAGAAATTGGATTATCTTGGGGATATCCGCAAAATCAGAATTTCTGTTTGCTGCCGACAATTTGATTGGCTAATCAAAGGGCAATTTGAGTCAACCTTTAATGTGATGTCATCAGATCCTTCCTAATGAGCAACAAGTAGGGTATGGTTTGCAATTAATTGACAGAATGAAATTGACAGACTGCAATTAAAATTTAAACAAACAATAGAATATGAGTCAATTTACCTAAAATGGCATTTTAAATGTGGGATATTTCAAACACTGGTTTACTTGCTTATATTTAACTAGCTGTCTACTGCAAACACTAGTTCACCTGCATACACTGGGCTGCTATTGCCTGTTACCTGCCTACTGCACTCTACCTGCGTACATTTAACTACCTGCCTACTGCTAACACTGGTTCACCTGCATACACTCGGCTGCTATTGCATGTTACCTGCCTACTGAACTCTACCTGCATACATTTAACTACCTGCCTGGTTCACCTGCATACACTCCTGCCTACTGCACTTTACCTGCATGCATTTAACTACCTGCCTACTGGTAACACTGGTTCACCTGCATACACTGAGCAGCTACTTGCAAACTACTTAACCTACCTTCAGTAAACACCTATTTACCTACATACACTGGGCTACCTGCCTCCCTATTGATTTACCTGCATTAATTGGACTATAAACACTGATTTAACTCCATATACTATACTACATGTCTACTGCCAACACAACCTTGCATTCAATGAACCTAACAGTCACTAATGTGAGTGGCTGCACCCCTTGTTTTAACGCTGTGTATAAAATGTAAGCAGAATACCAACTTACAACTGTTAACAAACAGGAGCTAATGGCCACCTTTATTGAACGCACTTCTGGTTTGCCTATATACATTTGGATACCTGCCTACTGCCAACACTGGTTTAGCATCATACATGCTGATGAAATCTCTTTAATCCATTACCTTGAGCTTGATTTCCTCTGCCAATTTCCTGATTTTCTTTTCAGCTTGTTGAAAATCAGAGTCTCTTGATCCCATCAGTGTAAGGCTCACACTACTTGGCATGGTCTCAACTAAACACAGAATAATGAATATTGTGACTGTCTTACTCTTAAAGTTCAATTTAAGCAGTAGATGTAAATACAAGCATAAAGAAACAAAAAATATATCAGTGAAAGATACTCCCTGAAAGAGATCAAGGACACAGGAATGAAGCTATCATATGCTTTATGTAGTGATAAGGGTCATATGAAAGGCTGAGTACAGAAGTGTAAAAAGTAAATCCACTTATATGATCAAATGCATGTAATAAGAGTACAGTAAAGCTCACTTATAACGAAATCATGGGGACCAAAAATAAAAGTTGTATGTCAAATAGTAAATAATTACGGCCACGTTAAAGTTTTTTGTTAAACATTTCAAAAATAGGTCAAAGTTAAAAGGTCAAGGTCAAAAGTGTAACATTGATGGAAAGGTCTTGCTACAAGAAATTTAAATGTGAAATATCAGTGCCCTATTGACAACGGTTTTGAAATGACAGACATTTTTAAGTTTTCAAAAGTTTCAGAAAAATAAGGTCAAAGGTCAAGGTCAAGGTCAATAGGTGAAGTATTTGCATATGTCTGGATAGGTCTTGTCAAGATGAATATGCATACCAAAAATGAAAGTTGTATATTGAATAGTAGAGAAGTTATGGCAAATGATAAGATTCCTGACAAGCCGCCTGACGACAACGTGGATGCCGGAGTTACGACAATAGCTCGGATTTTTTTCTTCTAAAAACAGACAAGCTAAAAAGCAAGTTTGTTGAATTGATATCCCACGCGGAATAAAGAAAATCTGTGGAATGAAGCTGGAAAGATTATTACCTTTTACTTAGATTTTTGACTTTGAAATTTGAGTGACAAATGAAATAAGTTTGGTATCCTTATCTGTAATGCCCATAATTTCAAAATGCAGAAGACACAATAGTGAGAATACATTAATATTTGTGGACAGTAATTTGATGGATTCTGAAGTAAAACAAGGGTCAGGACTGCCACAAAATACGCCCATCCTAGTATGGGGACTCTCAGAAATAGCTCAGAGAAACAAGCTACTGTCCATAAATAAGCAAAATAATTCCAAAATCCCATTAGTTAATGAATTTGTTAATCATAAAAAAAAACTGTTAATACATTTCCATTAATTAACTGCAAGATCTGACAACACCTCATAGGGTCTAAGGACTAGGGACAAGCAAATTTTCAAGTATGTTGTGTACATCAAGGGCCATAACTTCAAAGACATTCACATGATAATGCTGGATATTGAACTCAGCCAAGATATTATGGCAATGCACATGTGTGGAAAGTTTGAAGAGGATTGGGCAAACAATATTGAAGTTAGAGCCTAGACAATCACAATATCAAGTATTTTGTGTACATCTAGGGCCATAACTTCTAAGTCATTCATGCAATAATGCTGAATATCGACCTCATCTGCGATTTTATGGCCATGCACATGTGTGGAAAGTTTGAAAAGGATTGGGCAAACGGTATTGAAGTTAGAGCCCGGACAATCACAATTTCAAGTATTTTGTGTACGTCAAGGGCCATAACTTCTAAGTCATTCACGCGATAATGCTGGATATCGAACTCATCCGAGATATTATGGCCATGCACATGTGTGAAAAGTTTGAAAAGGATTGGCTTAACGGTATTGAAGTTAGAGCCCGGACAATCACAATTTCAAGTATTTTGTGTACGTCAAGGGCCATAACTTCTAAGTCATTCATGCGATAATGCTGGATATCGAACTCATCCGAGATATTATGGCCATGCACATGTGTGGAAAGTTTGAAAAGGATTGGGCAAACGGTATTGAAGTTAGAGCCCGGACAATCACAATTTCAAGTATTTTGTGTACCTCAAGGGCCATAACTTCTAAGTCATTCACGCGATAATGCTGGATATCGAAATTATCCGAGATATTATGGCCATGCACATGTGTGGAAAGTTTGAAAAGGATTGGGCAAACGGTATTGAAGTTAGAGCCCGGACAACAAATGTTCCACGCCCACCCGCCTGCCGTGAGTGTTCACATAATATGCCCCATCTTAAGATGGGCGTATAAAAAACAACTATTAATAACATTAGGTACCAGATGTTGAATAAATTGTGTTTTATTATGGAGGAGATTTAGTTTCACAGTCTTTGTATAACTAAGTGGAGGTTCTATAGGGATAATTCATAAATGATGAGGTTTCATTAAAATCTAACCAACTAGTTCCAAGATATGGCTCACAACTACTTAAAAGTATGAAAGGGCCATGACTAAATTATGCGTGAGTGGATTTAATGTACTCATGTCCTTATCAATGTTTATATTTATGTGAAGTTTCATTTAAATCTTACCAGCCAGTTTCAGGGTAGGGATCTAGACAGGAATTTTCCTTTATAAAAATGTCTATTTACAACTAACAAAGGGCCATAATTTAATTGTGCAAATAATGGATGTTGATGGCATTTGACATGCATCATTTCCTCATCAATATTTAAATATATACTAAATTTCATTGAAGTCTAACCAACCAGTTCCAAGATAGGGCTCTGTCTATTTAAAACTAACAAAGGGCCATAATTCAATTATGCATATGATGGCATCTGACATGCATCATTTCCTCATTAATATTTAAATGCATGCTAGGTTTCATTTAAATCGAACCAACAGTAACCTCTTCCTAGATATTGCTCCGGTCAGAAATTTTCCTTTAAACTGTTGAATCAAAAGTAACAAAAGGCCATAATTCAATTATGCATGGGTGGATGTTAAACAAAAATGGCCTTATTCATGCATTATTTCCCTATCAATGTATACATTCATGTCGAGTTTCATCAAATTCTAACCAACCAATACCAAGATATAGCTCCAGACGGATGGACAGACAGACGTACAACACAAAAACAATATCCTCCTACCCAACAAAAAATTATCAATTCTCATTAAGAGTTTATTCTAGAGTTAATACTAGAGTTTATTCTAGGCTGTTTTTTTGTGCCAAAGGCTCACTTAATATTCAACTTTCCCCTTAAAACAATATGTACTGTATGTGCCCTTGAGGCGCATCATTTTTGCCATAGGCGCTTTCTAAGATACTGAGTGCGCTAGCGCTTTGTTTATTTATCGTAACTATGTGCATCCAGGAAGTTATATCTATAAATTCTCTACACATTTAAAAGATTTGTAAATCTGAGCAGTCTGCGATATATTTAGGTACTTTCATTGGTTGGCTCCTCGCCTCACTTCACACAAATGACTAATGCAAAATGTCAAAACACAAGCAAAAAAATCGAAGAATATTGAAAATAATGAACAACCAAGCCCAGAACTACTGTATGCGTCCCTGAGGTTGTAACTTCCCATGTATCCCACATAGATCACCCAAGTATAATCCCGATCAAGTTTGTTAATATAAATGAAATGATAAGTGCTGCTGTCAAGTCTAGCTTTTTTTAAGAAGCATTGAATAAGCAATAGTATGACCCAAGGGCCAATACAAATACAGGTGGCTCCTTTTGAGACATGGCATGGGCAACTGGCCCGGTCTGTGGCAATCTTAGAATTAACTCTGTGGCTGTGATAAATAGCCAAGACAAAATATCATACTTAAACAAGAAGAAGTGTTCCCTGCTGAAAGACGTGTGACAGAGAATATAATTTAGTGTGACACACAGATAGATGATGGAGAAGTGATCCCTATGCGTACAGCAGGTGACACAAAAGGGACAATAAATCTTTGAAAAATCATCAAATCAAGACATTTTGAAATGATGCACATCTCCTCTTGTTAGTGAAGCTTCCCCATTAAGTATCATTGACATGCCCACAAGTGATTGCTTAGAAATAGCCTGGACAAGGAATTCTTCTCCTTTGTCATTAGTTTAAACATATTCATTAATCAAATACTATAACAGAACAATTCACAAACATATACAGGATAGGATTAAATAGAAAGCTTAAAACTTATTGACATTTTCTCCTCCTTTTCCATTAAAATTAAAGGGTAAAATTTAAGTTTGTAGTCAATGATTAGCATCATATTGATGCTAAGTAAATAATCAGGTTGCTTTCACATAGTTACATGCCTTGATGTGCAAGCTATACAAGCTTTTAAAGTAGATCAGCTCAAGTTGTTGGGTGCGGCATGTTATTGAAACCAGTATTAAGAGAGTACTTTGCATTTTATATTGGATTAAATATAAATGTTACAAACCTGTGATATCCTCTGCTTCAGAATATGTCCCAGAAGGCAGATTGAAGCATCTAACAATTGTCTCATAACTCTCAGGGGCACACAAATACAAAGAAACTGGTTCTCCCCTTTTGTCCAGCCATATCTGCACTGTATGTAACACCTCCTTGGCATACTTGCTGACTTGAAAACTTCCAATTGGCTCCAATGACATACAAATACTATAATGTTCTTGAACATTTTTCAGCATCATTTGGAATATTTCACTCAAGAGATAGAGATCCTTACTGTCCTCTGCTTTTGGGATACTAAGTGTTGCCTTCCACCTGCCATCCTCACATTTTTTGGGTCCACCTGTCAATACAGAAGTGACAAATATGATCAGGTATATTGTTATATAATTCATTGGAAGAATACAGTCTTTGTCGTCAGTCATCACATGTTTATTATTATACACATATACATGACTGTATTATTAAGAAAGAAAAAAAGAGAAAAGGTTGTGCACTAAATCAATGGTGTTATCTCCATACTGCCATTTCTTCATATACTAAGAATCTATCTGTTATCTAGAAATGATGTTATACAACAATGGAAATGATAGAAACAGAAAACAAGTCATCCTGATGTGCTCATGGTGAATGAAAACAACAGGACCATTTTAAGTGGCCCTAGATACACACACCAAAGTACCATCAAGCTATATATAACAACAAGAGCTGTCAGAGGTCAGCACACTCGACTATTCAAAATACTTGTTGGTAAATAAAATAATATCTATTTTATTAATTGCCCTTCACATATCCTGTATATAATAATAGTAGAAAATGATTTATCTTGATATTCTGATACCTGTGATTATGTTCATGAAGTTTAAAATCAATCCCATGCCTATTTACTGAGACATAAGCATAATAACATGCAAAACTTTAACCAAAATATTCAAGTAAGCAATAATTTGTATCAAATTCAGTCAAAGAGTTATCCTCTTTGGTTGAACACACTCATAAACTTTCTAGTCAATACCCAAGGCCTTCCCCAGGTCATGTAAGCGCCTGCTTTTCAAAATCTGATCTACCGGGGCACTTAAATATCAAATTGCACTTGCCATTGTTCTGCTGGGCGCTTGCATTTTTGTCTGCAAAAATCTACGAATTACATAATATATCCTTTGATATTCTTATCATATGCCGACAGTATATACGAGTATACCAGACGTCTTGTGGTGCAATCTCATTAAAATCAGATTCAGTATGCTAAATGGATCTGACCACATTGTATAAAGGGTTGTCTCAGATTGACCTTTGTATAAACCAATCAAATCAGCGGCCACAGAATTGTTCAGTATACCAGGGGAAGTAACCGCTTCAATCTCATAATAGGGTAGAAAGATGTCTAAGCGGCCGAGAAGCTCATTTGGTAGAGCAATCGCCCTGTATGCAAAAGGCCACTGGTTCGAGGCCCAGTCACGCTGCACATTTTTCTCACCCAGTGACATATGCTTTACCAAAGTCAGTTAAAAACGCGCTATTTAAATGGTTTAAAATTGAGCACTTGTTTATGCATATAAATAACTTAAAAGGTCAATCTGACATGACCCCTAATGCGATGTTGTCAGATCCTAAACGCGGATAGTAAAGAAGTGCAAATAAGGATATGATTTTAATGAGATTGTCGTGTGGTGCTAATTAGTACCATGGCTGTAAAATAAGTATGTGTCTTGGTACTGTACATGTATGCAAAATGACTGACATTTGTACTGCCCACTTTCACTGTTAGACAGGATATTGCCGAATACAGAAAGGTCGGGTACCAGACAGTTACTGATTGCCAAAATGATTGTACCATGGTTTATTCAGTTAAAAAGGCAAATACCTGAATTTATATCAGGTTAAAATCGCTTGATATTTGCAATTTCAGACTGCAGTCAGATGCAATTAAGGAAATAGATCTAGGAAATAGATCTAGAAAAAAGTAAAATTCACGTAACCAAAGCAACAACAATGTCGGACATTGTCGGTAAAATGTAACTGGCATCTAAACATTTTCACTACAACAGAGTACAAATGAATGAAAAAGGAAGAAACAAACAACCCTATCTATAAATATTCAACAAAGTTTTTTTTCCCTCTCCTCGTTTTGTTTTGATCTTGCATGAAAAGTTTGCTTATTACCTGCCAGGTTTATGAACTTTTGGTGGATAAAAATGCCAATTTTTTCTTTTGAAACATTTTCTCAAGACTATCAATAATCTACAAAGAAATGAAAGAAAGAAAAAAAAAAAACATCGTGACAAGTGAAAATCAGTTTAACCTTTCTCAATATATATTTTTTTCAATCTTGTATTAAAAACCTGATATGCAAATTGCCTAATTTGTTTTGGAAAATAGTTAAGGTAATGCATTGTTTTGTGGATAAAAGCTAAAAAAGACACACTTTAAGTAATTTGT
>CM037795.1:44624008-44642127 GCA_021229015.1 Solen grandis | reverse complement strand
ATTCTAGTTTTTATTATTTTTCTAACCTTTTTTGTGAACGGCATATCACCATGATAGAAAAAAGTCACATGTATGAAATTTTAATCAGTTATTACCACGTATTTGAACTTGATCCTAACGTTGAGAAAATTTTCATTTATGTCTTACTTTTCCCGCCAGGGGCGTTTTGCATGAAATTTATTAATGGCTAATAACTCACTTATTTGAGGTCCGATTCAAATGCGGTTTTTTGCATTCTGTTCCTTGTTGATAGCCAAATAAAATATGATAGGTTTCGAGGTACGTGTCGCTGAAAGTATTTGAGCTACAGAAGGTTGAAAGTTCGAACCTCGCAAAAAACTGTGCAAATGAGGGAGGTCTACGAAAAACCTATCCATTTTTGTTAGAGATCAGATAGAAGAATTCTGTTTGCTGCAAATGATTTGCAAGACATATACGCACAAAATATATGGGGTGGCGAATTTAAGAAATGTATGGTTTGTCCTCTGGAAACGGTCAAACTTCACTAAATTTTAGGAAAAGTTAAAGTTTCAAAAACATGTTTTTTATCGCTTCTGACTTTATTTTTTGTTAATTCTTCATGATATTTTCACAGTTATGTATTGTTATGTCTGAAAGGGATCACAATTAAAAAGTTTAAAAATAATGAAAAGGTCAAGGTCATTTACGATTATTGTGTTTTTATTCGGCCCCAAATAGCTCCAAAACTAAAAATATTTCTTTGAGAGTATATGAACAAAAGTTTTAGTTCTTAGAAAGCCTTTCCAGTGACGTTTAGTTTTGAAGATCGGACTTGATTTGGTCATATTACGGCAGTCCAAAGTTTGATCCTTTTTGGAATAATTGTAAATCAGTTTTTATGCTTCAAATTGTGACATATAAGAAATAGAATGTTCGACTAGTGCGACTTGTTACTTGATTGAACTATTTGCTGCATTGCTAGGTACCTAATGGTAAAATTTTAATCATATTTTTTTCTCATTTTGCCGCTAGGGGGCGCTTAGCTTGAAAGCACTCTTCTACTTATAACTCAAAAAGTTAAAGCCTGATCCAAATGCGGTTTATTGCATTATGTTTCTTGTTGATAGCCTAATAAAATATGAAGTTTTAGGTATGAGTGGCTAAAACTTTTTGAGCTAGCAACGGAAGGTTGAAAGTTCGAACCTCGCAAAAAACTGTGCAGATGAGGGTATGTGTACGAAAAACCTATCCGTTTTTGTTAGACATCAGATAGAAGAATTCTGTTTGCTGCAAATGATTTGCAAGACATATACGCACAAAATATATGGGGTAGCGAATCTAATAAATGCATGGTTTGTCCTCTAAAACGGTCAAACTTCACTAAATTTTAGGAAAAATTAAAATTTCGAAAAGATGTTTTTTGTCGCTCCTGACTTTATTTTTAGTTCATTCTTCATGATATTTCACAAGTTATGTATTGTTATGTTTGAAAGGGCCTCACAATTAAAAAGTTAAAATGAAATTTCAAAGGTCAAGGTCATATTACGATTATTGTGTTTTTATTCGGCCCCAAATAGCTCCAAAACTAAAAATTATTTTATTGAAAGTATATAACAAAAGTTTTAGTTCTTGAATAGCCCTTTCCAGTGATGTTTAGTTTTTGAAGATCGGACTTGATTTGGTCATATTATGGCAGTCCAAAGTTTGATCCTATTTAGAACAATTGTAAATCAGTTTTTTATGCTTCAAATTGTGATATATAAGGAATAGAATGTTTGACTAGTGCGACTTGTACTTAAAAATTAAAGCTGATTTTATGCAATTTTTTTTTAGGTACCTAATAGTAAAATTTTATCAATTTTGTTTCTCATTTTGCTGCTAGGGGGCGCTTGGCTTGAAATCACCCTTTATTACTTAAATAATTAAAGTCTGATTTTATGCAATTTTTTGCATTCTGTTCCTTGGTGACAACAATTTGAAACAACACTAAAAAATGTATGCAATATTTCATGAAAATGATAGTAATTCAATGCAACATTAGTTCGTTTATCGCATTGTCGCGTGTCATTTTATACTGTTGTGTGTCGTTTGCAATTGTTGTTTATCGAGTACAATTGTCGTATGTCACCATCATAAAGCAACACACACATATAATGTTGCAGTACCCGAAGTCTGTAAAAAAAGTTTTCAAGTTTGCGACTACATTACAGACAGGTAATACTTAAAAGTATTCTTCTTGGTAAAAAGTTTGCTTAAACATTGCGACAAAAATGTTTGAAAGATCACTGTATTCAACAGTATTCAAAAAGCCATTGAACGAAGAAATATGTTTTTCGAAACATGCGACTGGTGATTTGAAGGTTCGTGAAAACTGATGATATCGCGACTACATAACTGACAGGTAATACTCAACAATATTCTTATGGGTAAAAGGTCTGCTTAAACATTGCGACAGAAATGTTTGAAAGATGCTGTTAACAGTATCAACAAGCAATTGAACGAAGAAATGTTTTTTCGAATCATGCGACTCGTGAACTGAATGGAATTGCTTTTGCGAAAACCGATGATATCGCGATTGCGATTCTAGTTATTTATTATTTTATTTTTTTAACCTTTTTTTTTGGAACGGCATATCACCATGATAGAAAAAAGTCACATTTCTGATTTTTTTACCAGTTTTGTCCTATAATCTGAATTTGATCCTAACGTTGAGAAAATTTTCATTTTTGTCTTAGTTTTGCCGCTAGGTGGCGTTTTGTAAAAATGACTAAGGGCTAATAACTCTGTTATTTGAGGTCCGATTCAAATGCGGTTTTTTGCATTGTGTTCCTTTCAGAAACTTAATAAAATATGATACGTTTCAATTATTTGCGTATATAAAACTTTCGTGCTACAGGAGGTTGAAAGTTCGAATCTCGAAAAAACGATGATAATAAAGGTAGGTCTACGAAAAAAGTCCCCATTTTTTTTAGAGATGAGATAGGAGAATTTTGTTTGTTGCATGTGATTCGCAAGACATATACGCACAAAATATATGGTGTGGCGATTTTGAGAAATGCATGGTTTGTCCACAGTATGCGGTCAAACTTTACCAATATTTTCGAAAAATCAACATTTTCAAAGCATGACTTTTACGGTTATTTTTTCACTGTTTATGCATTTTTATAAAACAAATAAATTCATAGAAAAAATATCAAGCATAATATGCAAAGGTCAAGGTCATATACCAATTATTATTATTTTTATCGGCATAAAATAGCTCCAAATCTAAAAATATTTTATAGAAAGTATATGAACAAAAGTTTTAGTCGTTGAAGAGATCTTTCCATTAATGTTTAGGTTTTGAAGATCGGACTTCAATTGATCAAATGACCACAGTCCAAAGTTTGATCCTCTTATCAAACAATTGTATATCCATATGTTTCCATTTTTTTGCTGCTCCTGACTTTATTTTTTGTTCAATCTTCATCATTATTTCACTTTTTATGCATTTTTATAAAACGGATAAATTCATAGAAACGAAAATCAAGCATAATATGCAAAGGTCAAGGTCATATACAAGTTATTGTTATTTTTATCGGCATAAAATAGCTCCAAATCTAAAAATATTTTATAGAAAGTATATGAACAAAAGTTTTAGTCTGTGAAGAGATCTTTCCATTGGTGTTAAGTTTTTGAAGATCGGACTTCATTTGATCAAATGACCACAGTCCAAAGTTTGATCCTCTTATCAAACAATTGTATATCCATATGTTTCCTCTTTTTTGCTGCTCCTGACTTTATTTTTTGTTCAATCTTCATCATTATTTCACTGTTTATGCATTTTTATAAAACAAATAAAATCATAGAAAAAAGCAAGCATAATATGTCAAGGTCATATACCAATTATTGTCATTTTTATTTGCACAAAAAAGCCCCAAATCTAAAACGATCTAATATGATACGTTTCAATTTGTGTTGCTTAATAAAGTGATTGAATTGCGAAAACCGATGATATCGCAATTCTGATTGCGATTCTAGTTTTTTTTTTTATTATTTTTCCGCCGGTTTTTGTGAACGGCATATCGCCATGATAGAAAAAAGGCACAATTATGAAATTTCTACCAGTTTTTTCTACTTATATGAACTTAATCCTTACGTTGAGAAAATTTTCATTTTTGTCTTTGTTTTTCCGCTAGGGGGCGCTTTGTATAAAATCATAAAAAGAGGAGTAACTCTGTTATTTGGGGTCCGATTCAAATGCGGTTTTTTGCATTATGTTCACTGATGATAGCCTAATAAAATATGATAGATTTCAATGATTGGCGTACATAAATCTTTTGAGCTACGGAAGGTTGAAAGTTCAAACCTTACAAAAAATGGTGAAAATGAGGGTAGGTCTACGAAAAACCTATCCAGTTTTTTCAGAGATGAGATAGAAGAGTTCTTTTTGTTGCATATGATTTGCAAGACATATACGCACAAAATATATGGGTTGGCGATTTGAAAAATGCATTGTTTGTCTTCTAGAAACGGTCAAACTTTACTAAATTTTGGGACAAATTAACATTTCTTGAACACATTTGTGTTGCTCCTGATTTTATTTTTTGTTCCTTTTCCATGAAATTTTCACACTTTATGTAGTTTAATGTTCTGAATGTTCCAGAGAAAATTTTTTTAAAAAATATTGCAAAGGTCAAGGTCATATCATGATTATTGGATTTTTAAACGGCCTCAAATAGCTCAAAAACTAAAAATATTTCATTGTTATCATGTGCGGATAAGATTTAGGTCTTGAAGAGACCTTTCAAATGATGTTTAGTTTTTGAAGATCGGGCTTGATTTGGTCATTTTATGGCAGTTCAAAGTTTATCCTCTTTGGAAAAATTGTAAATTTGTTTTCAAAGTTTGAATTTAGTAATTTTTTTGTGTGATTATCCTGAAGTTTAAAATCTTATAATTCAAGTAAAATAATCTTGATCAAAATCGGTTGTGAAATGTAGTATCTATGACATGACAAAGTTAATGGTTTCTGGAGAAAAAAAAAGCTTCTTATCCTGACGAGGATTACATGTATATGCAAGCTAAAGAGGCAGACTGTCTTATCTCAAGTAGAATGAGTACCGCTGATCAATTATGTAGGTCAGCCTTTGGAGATTGGTAGCTATGTTTAAAAGCAGACTGACTTATCTTAATCACCAATGCAGTACACTGTTATTGAAGCGAATAAATCACTATAAGTTTCTGCTCTCATCCTTACCTCTCTATCTGTCTGTCTGTCTCTCTCTCTCACATAGATTTAATTGGGCATAATGAAAAATATAGCTATGAAAATCTCAACATTAATGTTTTTATGCTAGAGTCAGTTTTGCAAACAATAAGTAATGTGTACCTTTGCATATACCTTTCTACACAAGTTTTTAAAAGTGTATATATGATTGTAAGGTTACTTGATTTCTGAATACATCTCAGCCTTAGAAAATATCTGCATCATAACAATCATTTACGAATTTTATGAATTTCATATATAATAACTTTATTATGTGTATATACAGTGCGGCTTGTGTGCAAGTCGGCACACGGAACGCACGTTACACGGACACGGAACGCACGTTGCACGGACACGGAACGCACGGTACACGGTGCGCGCACGTTACACGTTTGGTTCATATACACGATACGATCCATGCACGATACTAACGCTGCCAGTTTATTCGGTTAACTTGGTTTTCGTGCATTGACTTCTTTACGCGTCATTTAAAGGAGAAAGCTAAATGATCACTCATTATTGGGAGACAGACAAAACAACCATCCACTGATGATTTTACAAGACGTATAAAAAATCAATGAGTGTGGTTAGAGCGTCAGTTTTACTTTCTCTCTCTCTCTCCCCCTCCCCCCCCCCCCCCCCCCCCTCTCTCTCTGTCATAGATGTAACATATAAATCACAATACACCACTACAGCATAGTTATAATACTGCTGTAATCAATTGATTAGGTAGAAAATACTTAAAAAATAGGATTTCAAATTAAAAAGTCAGTTGTATTGAAATCATACAGTATTGTATTGAAAACGAGGACATTTACGTAATCATAACAACAAAGTTGATAAACTACAGGCTAGATTCACGCGTATATAGCACCTTGGAAGATAGAATTTTCAATATTAAGGGATTTTAATTATAAACATTGCATAAGTCTTACATAGGTTGGAAACATTAGCATTACAGGCAAAAAAAATCATCATGTGATGTACAGGTAATCAGCTAAGTAAGCTTTTAAATCAACCTAAATTTAAGTGTGAGATTAAAAAAAAAGAGAGAAACAGACAGGGAGAGAGACAGTGAAGTACCATGAGAATTAATCGAATAATGCACTGATACATAGATAGCATAGTGTAATAAACAATAACTGATGCTAGTCTAATAACAGAGTATCATGTTCGTGTAGAAAAAATGTGGTACCGGGTGACTCATGAAAGCAAATCAAAACAACTGTGTTACGGATTTTTACAAAGTATTAAAGTTTCAATGGAGAAAGATTATATAGATATGGCATGGTTTCTTCTATAAAATGATTGTCATGTTATATATACTAATGACAACATGCTTATAGGTGATTTGACCAACCATTAACACACATCCTTATATACACATGATCTAGGATAGGATACGGATATGAAGTAAGTTTATAATATTGTATTCTTATTGGGCACCAAATTGCACCAAATAAAAAAAAACATGATTTGGTGATGTAATATTGGTAAAAATTTGATCTTTTTTGGTTACATTTTCTTTTGCTTCAAATTGTGATGTATAAAGAAAAGTATTCGACTTGTGCTTCTTGTATACTTGACTGAACTTTCTTCAATGGTGGATTATTTTAGACATTTCGTGTGTTCGTGTCTTCATTCCGAAAGGCAAAAGGCGAAATAACAAAAACATGCCATAATGTCGTTATTTTACCTTTTGCCTTTCGGTGCAAAAACATGAAAACACAAAATATTCCAGGCGAAATAATGAAATTTTAACAGGCAAAGCAAAAAAAAGTACCCTAATTGAATAAAAACTTTCCTCTTTGAATGTTTCATGTTTGCAGGTAGAAACCATTTCATTTTGGCGCCCTTTAGTTGTCGTGTTCTTGTGTTCGCACCCTAAACCTGAAAGGCGAAGACACGACACTGTAGCAGATTTCGTGTTGTCGTGTTTTTGCGCATCAAAAGGAAAAGTCGAAATAATAAGATAGCACTATGGTTTCGCCCTCCGGTTTCTATTTGTATATATGATCAGGGGACTGTGGTGGCTGATTTCTGCCATTTCGCCCGAAAGGCGAAATAACGAAAAATGCCACAATGTCTTTATTTTGCCTTTCGGGGCAAGGACACGACAACACGAAACATGTCAAGTGAAATATACATTTTTTAAAGGCGAAAGGACAAAATGTTTCGTCTTTGAATGCTTTGAGTTTCTCCCTCCAGATTCTCATCCTATATAGGGTCACCAGTTTCCTGCTTTGTGCATATAGTCAGCAGTTTCCAGCATGTCTTACATAAGAACTTGCTTATATCATATATAAATTGAACTTTTCCATACTAATTTTTTCAGTATTACATTTTCATATAATTATTTACTCTATGTTCTTAATGTCAGCAGATTCTTCAGTGATTAAGAATAACCACGGATGGCAAAACCAGAAGTGTTGTCATTTTGTTCCTTCAACTTTTTTGTTAGTCGAAAACACTACAACAGGAAATCTGCTATATCGTGGTGTCTGATGTTTATAACCCAGGACATGAAACATTCAAAGATGAAACTTTTCTTTCCTTCACCTATTAAAATTTTGTTATTTTGCTAGGCATATGTTGTGTCTTTGACCCAAAAAGCAAAAGGCGAAATAATGACAATATGGCATCTTTTCATTCTTTCGCCTTTTAGGGTCAAGATACAATATAAGACAGATAAATGGTTCTGACATAAAAGGTTTCGTACTGCTAACAAGAAACATTCAAAGACGATACTTTTTTTCATTCGCCTGTTAAAATTTTGTTATTTTGCCTGGCATATTTAATTTCTTCACAACGACAATATGGCATGTTTTGTAATTTCACCTTTCGCCTTTCAGAGTGAAGACAAGAACACACTAAACTGCAGAAATCCTAATTTACTGCATTTCTAAAAACTAAAATGTAATATGTAAATAAATTTGTTTATCGTTTTGCTGCTATTGGAGATTTTGCTTAATATCATTTTTGAGTAGCCTGACTATAGTATAGGGGTTACTTTGTATGTTCCTTTCAATGACACGGAGTGCAGTGCGCAAGAACCATAACTCTACCTTGTGCACTTTTTGAGTTATTCCCCTTTGATAGAATTTCTTGTCCAGAGCATAACTTTGTCACAATAAGTTTGAATGACTTGAAACTTCATATGTATGTTCTTTGCAATGACGCCAAGTGCAGTGCACAAGAACCATAACTCTACCTTGTGCACTTTTTGTGTTATTCCCCTTTGATAGAATTTCTTGTCCGGAGCATAACTTTGTCACCATAAGTTTGAATGACTTGAAACTTCATATGTATGTTCCTTGCATGACGAGTGCAGTGCCAAGAACCATAACTCTACCATCTGCACTTTTTGAGTTATTCCCCTTTGATACAATTTCTTGTCCGGAGCATAACTTTGTCACCATAAGTTTGAATGACTTGAAACTTCATATGTATGTTCCTTGCAATGATACGGAGTGCAGTGCGCAAGAACCATAACTCTACCATCTGCACTTTTTGAGTTATTCCCCTTTGATACAATTTCTTGTCCGGAGCATAACTTTGTCACAATAAATTTGAATGACTTGAAACTTCATATGTATGTTCCTTTAATGACGCAATGTGCAGTGCGTAAGAACCATAACTCTACCTTGTGCACTTTTTGAGTTATTTCCCTTTGATAGAATTTCTTGTCCAAAGCATAACTTTGTCACCATAAGTTTGAATGACTTGAAACTTCATATGTATGTTCCTTTAATGACGCAATGTGCAGTGCGTAAGAACCATAACTCTATCTTGTGCACTTTTTGAGTTATTTCCCTTTGATAGAATTTCTTGTCCAAAGCATAACTTTGTCACCATAAGTTTGAATGACTTGAAACTTCATATGTATGTTCCTTGCAGTGACGCGGTGTGTGCGCATGAACCATAACTCTTCCTTGTGCACTTTTTATGTTCCTTGCAATGACAAGGAGTGCAGTGCGCCAGATTCATAACTGTACCTTGTGCACTTTTTGAGTTATTCCCCTTTGATAGAATTTCTTGTCCTGAAACTTCATTTGTATGTTCCTTGCAATGACGCGAAGTGCAGTGCGCAAGGACCATATGTCTACCTTGTGCACTTTTTGTGTTATTCCCCTTTGATATAATTATCCCTAGGGGGCGTTTTGTAAAAGTCACTAGAGGCTAATAACTCTGTTATTTGAGGTCTGATTCAATTACGTTTTTTTTGCGTTGTGTTGCTTGTCATAAGCCTAATCAAATATGATACATTTCAATTTCTATTGTTTAAAAATGTGATTGAATTGCGAAAACCGATGATATCGCAATTCTGATTGCGATTCTAGTTTTTTATTATTATTTTTCCGTCTCTTTTTTGTGAACGGCATATCAACAAGATAGGAAACAGTCACAGTTCTGATTTTTTTACCAGTTTTGTCCTAGGATCTGAATTTGATCCTAACGTCGAGAAAATTTTCATTTTTGTCTTAATTTTGCCGCTAGGGGGCGTTTTGTAAAAGTGACTAAGGGCTAATAACTCTGTTATTTGAAGTCCGATTGAAATGCGGTTTTTTGCATTGCGTTCCTTGTCAGTTACTTAATAAAATATGATAGTTTTCAAAAAGTTGCGTATATATAACTTTCGTGCTACAGGAGGTTGAATGTTCGAATCTCGAAAAAACTGTGAAATGAGGGTAGGTCTGCGAAAAATTTATCCACGTCTTTCAGGAATGAGATAGGAGAATTTTGTTTGTTGCATATGATTCGCAAGACATATACGCACAAAATATATGGTGTGGCGATTTTGAGAAATGCATGGTTTGTCCACAGTACGCGGTCAAACATAACCAATATTTTCGAAAAATCAACATTTTAAAAGCATGACTTTTAAGGTTATTTGCAGCTCCTGACTTTATTTTTTATTCAATCTTCATCATTTTTTCACTGTTAATGCAGTTTTATAAAAAAAATAAAACCATAGAAAAAAAATTACCCATAATATGCAAAGGTCAAGGTCATATACCAATTAGTATTATTTATATCGGCATAAAATAGCTCCAAATCTAAAAACATTTTATAGAAAGTATATGAACAAAAGTTTTAGTCTGTGAAGAGTTCTTTCCATTGGTGTTTAGTTTTTGAAGATCGGACTTCATTTGATCAAATGACCACAGTCCAAATTTTGATCCTCTTATCAAACAATTGAATATCCATATGTTTCCTCTTTTTTGCTTCTCCTGACTTTATTTTTTGTTCAATCTTCATCATTATTTCACTGTTTATGCATTTTTATAAAACAAATAAAATCATAGAAAAAAAATCAAGCATAATATGCAAAAGTCAAGGTCATATACCAATTAGTATTATTTATATCGGCATAAAATAGCTCCAAATCTAAAAATATTTTATAGAAAGTATATGAACAAAAGTTTTAGGTTGTGAAGAGATCTTTCCATTGGTGTTTAGGTTTTGAAGATCGGACTTCATTTGATCAAATGACCACAGTCCAAAGTTTGATCCTCTTATAAAACAATTGAATATCCACATGTTTCCTCTTTTTTGCTGCTCCTGACTTTATTTTTTGTTCAATCTTCATCATTATTTCACTGTTTATGCAGTTTTATCTGAACTTGATCCTAACGTTGAGAAAATTTTCATTTTTGTCTTATTTTTGCCGCTAGGGGGCGCTTTGAAAAAAATTAACAAATGCTAATAACTCTGTTATTTGAGGTTCGATTCAGATGTGGTTTTTTGCATTGTGTTCCTTGTCAAAAGCCTAATCAAATATGATAGGTTTTAAAAATCTGCGTATATAAAACTTTTTGACTACGGAAGGTTGAAAGTTCGAACTTCCCAAAAAACAGTGAAAAAGAGGGTAGGTCTATAAAAAAAGTGCCCATTTTTATTGGAATTGAGATAAAAGAATTTTGTTTGTTGCATATGATTTGCAAGACATATACGCACAAAATATATGGGGTGGCGAATTCGGGAAATGCATGGTTTGTCCACAGTACGCGGTCAAACTTAACCAAATTTTCGAAAAATCAACATTTTCAAAGCATGACTGTTAAGATTTTTTTCATCTCCTGACTTTATTTTTAGTTCAATTTCTATGAAATTTTCACATTTAATGTAAAACTATGTTCTTAAGTGTCACACAATATAAAAAGTAAAAAATTAATGGTAAAGGTCAAGGTCATATTAGGATAATTGTATATCAATTCGGCTTGAAATAGCTCAAAATCAAAAAACAATTCATAAAAAAATATATGAACAAAAGAATTAGTTTCAGAAAAGTTCTTTCTAATGATGTTTAGATTTTGAAGATCGGACTTGATTTGGTCATTTTACGGCAGTCCAAAGTTTGATCCTTTTTTGGAATAATTGTAAATCAGGTTTTATGCTTCAAAATGTGATGTATAAGAAATAGAATGTTCGACTAGTGCGATTTGTATATTTAATTGAACTATTTGCCACATTGCTAGGTACCTAATGGTAAAATTTTAATCATTTTTTTTTTCTCATTTTGCTGCTAGGGGCGCATCGCATGAAAGCACTTTTCTACTTATAATTCAAAATGTTGAAGTCTGATCCATATGCGGTTTGTTGCATTGTGTTCCTTGTTGATAGCCTAATAAAGTATGATAGTTTCTAGGTATGAGTGGATGAGTGGCTAAAACTTTTTGAGCTACTAACGGAAGGTTGAAAGTTCGAACCTCGCAAAATACTGTGCAGATGAGGGTAGGTCTACGAAAAACCTATCCATTTTTGTTAGAGATCAGATAGAAGAATTCTGTTTCCTGCAAATGATTTGCAAGACATAAACGCACAAAATATATGGGGTGGCGAATTTAAGAAATGCATGGTTTGTCCTCTAGAAATCGTCAAACTTCACTAAATTTTAGGACAAATCAAACTTTCTTAAACATGTTTTTGTCGCTCCTGACTTTATTTTTTGTTCATTCTTCATGATATTTTCACAAGTTATGTATTGTTATGTCTGAAAGGACCTCACAATTAAAAAGGTAAAAGAAATTGCAAAGTTCAAGGGCATATTACGATTATTGTGTTTTTATTTGGCTCCAAATAGCTCCAAAACAAAAAATATTTCATTGAAAGTATATTAACAAAAGTTTTATTTCTTAAAGAGCACTTTCCAGTGATGTTAAGTCCACTAGAAACGGTCAAACTTCACTAAAATATAGGAAAATATAAAATTTCAAAAACATGTTTTTTGTCGCTCTTGACTTATTTTTTGTCCATTGTTCTTGATATATTCATACCTTATGTATTGTTATGTTTCAAAGTACCTCACAATTAAAATCTTTTAAAAAAAATGAAGCGGTCAAGGTCATATTACGATTATTGTGTTTTTATTCGGACCCAAATAGTTCCAAAACTAAAAATATTTCATTAAGAGTATATGGACAAAAGTTTTAGTTCTTGAAGAGGTCTTTCCAGTGATGTTTAATTTTTGAAGATCGGACTTGATTTGGTCATTTTACGGCAGTCAAAATTTTGATCCTTTTTTGGAATAACTGTAAATCAGTTTTTATGCTTCAAATTGTAATTTATAAGAAATAGAATGTTTGACTAGTGCGACTTGTATACTTGATTGAACTATTTGCTGCATTGCTAGGTACCTTATAGTATAATTTTAATAAATTTTGTTTCTCATTTGGCCGCTATGGGACGCTTGGCTTGAAATCACTCTTTATCCATTCTACTGTATATTATTTTTCTCTTTAATAAAAAAATTAAATTTTTTTTTTTTTTTTTTTTTTTTTTTTTGATTACTTCCTTGGTGACAGCAATTTGAAACGACACTCAACACTTCATGTGATATTTCATTAGTTCGTAATAATGTCGCGTGTCAAGTGGCATTATCGTTTGTCATTCTATACTCGTGTGTGTCGTTTGCAATTGTTGTTTATCGATTACAAATGTCGTTTGTCGCCATCATAAAGTAACACACACATCTAACGCGGCACTAACTGAATTCGGTTAAAAAGGTTTTCAAGTTTGCGACTACATAACTTACAGTTAATACTCAAAAATTTTCTACTGGGTAAAAAGTCTGTTTAAACATTGCGACAAAATGTTTGAAATATCATTATTAGTACTATTTGACAAGCGAGTGAACGAAGAAATATGGTTTTCGAATTATGCAACTCGTGAACTGAATGAAATTGCTTTTGCGAAAACCGATGATATCGCGATAGCGATTCTAGTTATTATTATTTTTCTAACCCTTTTTTGTGAACGGCATATCACCATGATAGAAAAAAGCCACAATTATGAAATTTTTACCAGTTCCTTATATTTATCTGATTTTGATCCTAACGTTGAGAAAAAAATTTTTTTGTCTTTTTTTTGCCGCTAGGGGGCGCTTTGAAAAAAAATCAACAAATGCTAATAACTCTGTTATTTGAGGTCCGATTCAGATGTGGTTTTTTGCATTGTATTCCTTGTCAAAATCCTAATCAAATATGATAGGTTTCAAAAATCTTCGTATATAAAACTTTTTGACTACGGAAGGTTGAAAGTTCGAACCTCGCAAAAAACAGTGAAAATGAGGGTAGGTCTACGAAAAAAATGCCCATTTTTATTGGAATTGAGATAAAAGAATTTTGTTTGTTGCATATGATTCGCTAGACATATACGCACAAAATATATGGGGTGGCGAATTCGGGAAATGCATGGTTTGTCCACAGTATGCGGTCAAACTTAACCAATATTTTCGAAAAATCAACATTTTCAAAGCATGACTGTTAAGATTTTTTGCAGCTCCTGACTTTATTTTTAGTTCAATTTCTATGAAATTTTCACATTTTATGTAAAACTATGTTCTTAAGTGTCACATAATATAAAAAGTTAAAATGTATTGTAAAGGTCAAGGTCATATTAGGATAATTGTATATCAATTCAGCTTGAAATAGCTCAAAATCAAAAAACAATTCATAACAATATATGCACAAAATATTTAGTTTTAGAAAAGTTCTTTCTAATGGTGTTTAGATTTTGAAGATCGGACTTGATTTGGTCATTTTACGGCAGTCCAAAGTTTGATCCTTTTTTTCGAATAATTGTAAATCAGGTTTTATGTTTCAAATTTTGATACATAAGAATAAAAAATTTGATTTGTGCGACTAGTATACTATTTACTGCTTTGCTAGGTACCTAATGGTAAAATTTTAATCTATTTTCTTTCTCATTTTGCCGCTAGGGGGCGCTTTTCTTGAAATCATTTTTTTGCTTATAACTCAAAAAGTTGAAGTTCGGTTCGAATGCGGTTTTTTGCATTCTGTTCCCTGTTGATAGCCTAATAACATTTGATAGGAATCGAGAGTCCGTGTGGCTGAAAGCTTTTGAGCTACGGAAGGTTGAATGTTCGAACCTCGCAAAAAAAAAAAAAACAATAAAAAAAACCTGTGCAAATGAGGGTAGGTCTACGAAAAACCTATCCTTTTTTTTTTTTAGAAATCAGATTGAAGAATTCCGTCTCCTGCATACCATTTGAAAGACGTATACACACAAAATATATGGGGTGGCGAATTTAAGAAATGCGTGGTTTGTCCACTAGAAACGGTCAAACTTCACTTAAATTTAGGAAAAATTATAATTCCAAAAACATGTTGTTTTTTGTCGCTCCTGGCTTTATGTTTTGTTTATTCGTCATGAAATTTTTACACGTTATGATTTGTTAAGTTTGAAAGGGCCTCACAATTAAAAAATTAACAAAACATTGAAAAGGTCAAGGTCATATTACGATAAGTGTGTTTTTATTCGGCCCCAAAGTGCTCCAAATCTAAAAAATATTTCATTGGCGAGTATTGAACAAAAGTTTTAGTTCTAAATAGTTCTTTCGTATAATGTTTATTTTTGAAGATCGGACTTGATCTGTTCATTTTACGGCAGTCAAAAGTTTGATCCTTTTATGGAATAATTGTTAATCAGTTTTTATGCTTGAAATTGTGATATATAAGAAAAAGAATGTTCGACTAGTGCGACTTATATACTTGTTTGAACTATTTGCTGTTTTTGCAATTTTGTTTCTCATTTTGCCGCTAGAGGGCGTTTTGCTTAAAATTACTCTTTTGCTTATAACTCAAAACGTTAAAGTCTGATTGAAATGCGGTTTTCAGCATTTTGTTCCTTGTTGACAGTACCAAAAATGTGATGGATTTCAAAGGATAGGGTATGGGAAAATATTTGCGCTAGAAGAGTTTGAATGTTCTAACTTTGCAAAAAAAAAAAAGAAAAAAAAAATGTGCTAATGAGAGTAGGTCTTCAAAAAACCTTATCGTTCTGTTTCACATTGAAAATTGTGGCTGAGTTGAAATAAAGTGTTCAAGTTGATTAGGTTAATAGCGAAAACCGAGATACCGCTTGCGGTTCTAGTTATTTTTATTTTTCTAACCTTTTTTTGTGAACGGCATATCACCATGATAGAAAAAAGCCACACTTATGAAATTTTTACCAGTTCCTTATATTTATCTGATTTTGATCCTAACGTTGAGAAAATTTTCATTTTTGTCTTATTTTTGCCGCTAGGGGGCGCTTTGAAAAAAATCAACAAATGCTAATAACTCTGTTATTTGAGGTCCGATTCAGATGTGGTTTTTTGCATTGTGTTCCTTGTCAAAAGCCTAATCAAATATGATAGGTTTCAAAAATCTGCGTATATAAAACTTTTTGACTACGGAAGGTTGAATGTTCGAAATTCGCAAAAAAACAGTGAAAATGAGGGTAGGTCTACAAAAAAAGTGCCCATTTTTATTGGAATTGAGATAAAAGAATTTTGTTTGTTGCATATGATTTGCAAGACATATACGCACAAAATATATGGGGTGGCGAATTCAGAAAATGCATGGTTTGTCCACAGTATGCGGTCAAACTTAACCAAATTTTCGAAAAATCAACAATTTCAAAGCATGACTTTTAAGGTTATTTGCAGCTCCTGACTTTATTTTTTATTCAATCTTCATCATTTTTTCACTGTTCATGCATTTTTATAAAACAAATAAAATCATAGACAAAAAGTCACCCATAATATGCAAAGGTCAAGGTCATATACCAATAATTATTATTTATATCGGCATAAAATAGCTCCAAATCTAAAAACATTTTATAAGAAGTATATGAACAAAAGTTTTAGTCTGTGAAGACATCTTTCCATTAATGTTTAGTTTTTGAAGATCGGACTTCATTTAATCAAATGACCACAGTCCAAAGTTTGATCCTCTTATCAAACAATTGTATATCCATATGTTTCCACTTTTTTGCTGCTCCTGACTTTATTTTTTGATCAATCTTCATCATTATTTCACTGTTTATGCATTTTTATAAAATAAATAAAATCATAGGAAAAATGAAGCATAATATGCAAAGGTCAAGGTCATATACCAATTATAGTTATTTTTATTGGTACGAAAAGGCTCCAAATCTAAAAATATTTTAAAAAAAGTATATGAACAAAAGTTTTAGTTTGTGAAGAGATCTTTCCATTGGTGTTTAGTTTTTGAAGATCGGACTTCATTTGATCAAATGACCACAGTCGAAAGTTTGATCCTTTTATCAAACAATTGTATATTCATATGTTTCCTCTTTTTTGCTGCTCCTGACTTTATTTTTTGTTCAATCTTCATCATTATTTCACTATTTATGCATTTTTATAAAACAAATAAAACCATAGAAAAAAAAAACAAGCATAATATGAAAGGTCAAGGTCATATACCAATTATTATTATTTTTATCGGCATAAAATAGCTACAAATCTAAAAATATTTTATTGAAAGTATATGAACAAAAGTTTTAGTCTGTAAAGAGATCTTTCCATTGGTGTTTTTGAAGATCGGACTTCATTTGATCAAATTACCACAGTCCAAAGTTTGATCCTTTTATCAAACAATTGTAAATCCATATGTTGCTTCTTTTTTGCTGCTCCTGACTTTATTTTTGTTCAATCTTCATCATTTTTTCACTGTTTATGCATTTAAATATTACAAATAAACTCATAGTTAATAACGATGAAAATATACAAAGGTCAAGGTCATAATACCGATTATTGTTATTTTTATCGGCACAAAATAGCTTCAAATCTTGAAATATTTTAAAGAAGGTATATGAATAAAAGTTTTAGTTCGTGAAGAGATCGTTCTAATGATGTTTAGTTTTTGAAGATCTGACTTCATTTGATCAATTTACAAAAATATTCGAATAAAGTTAATATCAATCAATTATGTCTGCAGTTGAAATCAGTACTCTTACTAGTCAAATTAAAAGCGAAAACCAAGATGCCGCTTTGCGGTTCTAGTTTTTATTTTTATTTTTATTATTATTTTTCTAACCTTTTTTTGTGAACGGCATATCACCATGATAGAAAAAATTCACATTTCTGATTTTTTTACCACTTTTGTCCTAAGATCTGAATTTGATCCTAACGTTGAGAAAATTTTCATTTTTGTCTTAGTTTTGCCGCTAGGTGGAGTTTTGTAAAAATGACTAAGGGCTAATTACTCTGTTATTTGAGGTCCGATTCAAATGCGGTTTTTTGCATTGTGTTCCTTGTCAGAAACTTAATAAAATATGATACGTTTCAATTATTTGCGTATATAAAACTTTCGTGCTACAGGAGGTTGAAAGTTCAAATCTCGAAAAAAAACGATGAAATAAAGGTAGGTCTACGAAAAAAGTCCCCATTTTTTTCAGAGATGAGATAGGACAATTTTGCTCGTGGCATATGATTTGCAAGACATATACGCACAAAATATATGGTGTGGCGATTTTGAGAAATGTATGGTTTGTCCACAGTATGCGGTCAAACTTAACCAATATTTTCGAAAATCAACATTTTCAAAGCATGACTTTTACGGTTATTTGCAGCTCCTGACTTTAATTTTTGTTCAATCTTCAT
>CM037795.1:44573908-44623908 GCA_021229015.1 Solen grandis | reverse complement strand
AGTGCTAACAAGGTTTTTCTAAGATTTGACCTTGTGACCTACTTTTGACCCACATACCCAAATTGAACTTGCCAAGATTTTATGGAACAATTATTCTGACCAGTTTCATAAGATTGAGCCAAAAGTATGGCCTCTAGAGTGCTTACAATGTTTTTCTAAAGATTGACATTGTGACCTACTTTTTGACCCAACATATCCCAAATTTGAACTTGACCAAGATTTTATGGAAACAATTATTCTGACCAAGTTTCATGAAGATTGGGCCAAGAAAGTGGCCTCTAGAGTGTTAATCAAGGTTCTTTTAAGATTTGACCTTGTGATCTACTTGTTTACCCCACATGACTCAAATTCGAACTTATCCAAGATTTTATGTAAACAATAATCTGACCAGGTTTCATGAAGATTGGGCTACAAATTAGGCCTCTAAAGTGCTAACAAGGTTTTTCTAAGATTTGACTTGTGACCTACTTTTTGACCCAACATGTCCCAAATTCGAACTTGTCCAAGATTTTATGGAAACAATTATTCTGACCAGGTTTCATGAAGATTGGGCTAAAAATGTGGCCTCTAGAGTGCTAAAAGGTTTTTCTAAAGTTTGTTTTTGTGACCTACTTTTTGACCCAACATGTCTCAAATTCGAACTTGTCCAAGATTTTATGGAAAAATTATTCTGACCAGGTTTCATGAAGATTGGGCCAAAAAATGGCCTCTAGAGTGTTAACAAGTTTTTTCTAAGATTTGACCATGTGACCTACGTTTTTACCCCAAATGTACCCAAATTTGCCTTGTCCAAGATTTGAGAAACAATTATTCTGACCAGGTTTTATGAAGATTGGGTAAAAATGTCGCCTCTAGAGTGTTAACAATGTTTTTTTTTCTAAAATTTGACCTCATGATCTACTTTTTGACCCAACATGTCCCAAATTCGAACTTGTCCAAGATTTTATGAAATCAAACATGCCGACCAAGTTTCATGAAGTTTGATAAAAAAAATGTTGCCTCTAGAGTGTTAACAATGGTTTTTCTAAGATTTGACATCATGACCTACCTTTTGACCTAAAATGTCCCAAATTCGAACTTGTCCAAGATTTTATGGAAACAATTATTCTGACCAGGTTCCATGAAGATTGGGTCAAAAATGTGGCCTCTAGAGTGTTAACAAGGTTTTTCTAAGATTTGACCTTGTGACCTACTTTTTGACTCAACATGTCCCAAATTCAAACTTTTCCAAGATTTTATGAAAACAATTACTCTGACCAGGTTTCATGAAGTTGGCAAAAATGTGGCCTTAGGTGTTAACAAGTTTTCTAAATTTGACCTTTTGACCTACTTTTTTTACCCAACATGACCCAAATTCGAATATGTCCAAGATTTTATAGAAACAATTATTCTGACCAGGTTTCATGAAGCTTGGGCCAAAAATGTGGCCTTTAGAGTGTTAACAAAGTTTTTCTAATATTTGACCTTGTGACCTACTTTTTGACCCCACATGACACAATTTCGACCTTGTCCAAGATTTTATAGAGTCAAAACATTCTGACCAAGTTTCATGAAGATTGACCTAAAAATATGGCCTCTAGAGTGTTAACAAGCCAAATTGTTGACGACGCACGACGGACGTCGGATGAAGGGCGATCGCAAAAGCTCACCTTGAGCACGTTGTGCTCAGGTGAGCTAAAATGCAACCGCATGTAAGAGTTAGAGTGCCACATCAGCGCTGAATCGCTGCCAATAATCGCATTGTGGGTTCGACCAGGTTAGAACATATGTGCCACATAGTGAATGAACACTGCAGTACGGAGAGGCCTAGTTTCAGCAAGATAACTCTCAGGTCTGTTTTATTTTTTATTCTCTTATTCAGTTGTGCTTATATATCATACAGCATGTGATTATGAAGATAGGTTTTGTCTTTAACCTAAGATTTACATCAAAATGTGTAGTTCGTATTTGATTTTTGACTACAAATGCACGAAAAAAATATTATATTTTCTTTATCAAAAAGGATAAACATTGACATACAATGATGATGTTACTGGGGACGCTATGTTGGAAAAAGTTCCACTTACTCAAAAGTCGTTATAATATCAGTGTGGAAACCAACTTTTTTCAAACACGGCGTTATATTTGACGATATTAAAGCAAATGACGAATACTACTCGTTCTCGGATACTGATCGCTCCCCAGTACAGCTACATCATTTATTTATTTATGTCAAAACTAAATTCAGTATAGAGGGTTACGGTTATATTAAATACATTTATTTATATAGATATATGACTTGATAAGTTTGCTCTTATTAATAGATCCAATGATTGCAAAAGAGACTGAAAATTCAAATTGGTCGAAACTTTCTTTTACTTTAATTTATTTGTATTAGCCTTCTTTCATATCAGATTTCATCCTGCTATGTCTTTGTTTTGTATATAAAGTCTGCTGAACTACTCAACTTACTTAATATCTTGTTCCCTTATTTACTGATCTATGAGGTGGGAATTCTGCCTATACTCTTATAGTCATCTTCTCTTATAAAAAGTGGTTTATAATTTTGAAATCGTGATAGGACTTTGGGGGGAAAACCTCAATTTGAGGTATTCTATGACACTTGTTTAAAATGCAGCCCAGGCGATGCCGTACTGCATATATGTTACCTCTGATATAGCTGATACTGAAACATGAATTAAATCCAGGACATGCAGTTTGCATGGGTTAATATTTAGTAACAAATATTTAGTTGAGTGCATGTTAGGTACTGGTGTAATACAGGTTGATATTGTTATTTTTATAAAGGACTCATATTACTTCACGGTTTTCACCTATTCGCTATAGTTAAAGTGTATTCCCAAATTAAGTTACCAATATACGATGTAATACGTTATTCCAATATAAATAGGAACATGTTAATTTCAGATAGCTATCTTAATTTACACATGCAATTGCTAAAGTCAAGTGTTTCACTGTTAAAATTATAATTCGGACCAAGCGGCTTTAGTAATTAATTATTTGAATTTACCGATCACACAATCGGTTAAGTAATGTGAACCTCAATGACTTTTCTATGTGATAAACAATCGTAATCACAATAATTTTAAGAAATGTGTCCCGATGATGCAGATGATATAACAACCATGTTATTAATAGTTATCGTTAATGCCATGTTCACGGGTTGTTCCTGTTGATTAAAAACGACATGTCAAAATACCAAAGAATGCCATCGTGGCAATGAAAAAGAACCTATTTAAGATTAATAAAATACAAGATTCCAATCTAGGTCTTATACTAGGGCAAATAAATGAGTGCCTGCTATTTATGTATTCATTGCAATCACTACTAAGTTGTTTATTGAATAGGATACACAACAGACGAAGTTACTCTTTTAATGGATCTACCATACTCAGAATTATTGTATTCTGCATTTGTTTAAATAGTTATTTCTTTTTAACTAATTCCTTTTTTAAATGAATTTTAATCAGGATCAGCAAAATGGAGACAGATTTTGAAATAAAGGACGAGGTAGGCGAAACCATTGTGACAATCGTTCAGTTTGAAGACGTGATTATACCAAGGATCCGTGTGAACACGTATCCCAACAAATCGATTAAACAGAAATTGAAAGAAAGGAAGAATATTCCATGCAATGATGGAGATATTTTGTTATGTTCCTTCATCAAATCAGGTAAAATTCTTTTTTTTTTATTTTTATAGAAACGTACATGGGAAAAGCATTAAATGGTACATGAATGTTACTCTTACTTTGAGCTCGAGATATAGCTTTTCTCGGCGAAAGGATCACATGATTAGGTGTGATGCCATGCCAGATGTCCTTTCTTGATACCGTGTAGAAACCTCACAATATCTGTCTCACGCAGACAATGAATAAGTTTCATTTTTACGTCAAATGAGACATATCGTAGAATTTTTTTAGATAACCAAAAAAATGGTTTGGTAATCCCAATAAACGACTGGATCAAACAGAAACCGTGAAAGTCGATTTACCGACCTGTACAATTTAGTTACATAAAACGTTCTTTAAGATGAACATGAAATTACAGTCTGACACATTGAGAGATGGTGAAAGTATCAAGATATACAAATATAAGCTCTTTCATCAGGGGAATGTTTATTAGAATATAACGATGGATTGCATCAACAACTATGAGCATGTTACAAAATCAATATGAAACTCATAAATGAATTGTTATTTTTTCGTTTCACTGATGGAAAAAAATGGAATTACAACAACTGTTAATTCCGAAAATACACTAATGATGGTAATAATTTAGGATGAGTTGTCCAGCAAGTCCACTATAATGCGGCAAACATTACAGCTTACGGTTTTAATAATTTACTTTTGATAGAAAAATTCAAAGTGTGCATGTAGTACGAATGATATGTCCATTTATTATATATTTCAGCCTTATTAAAGTTAAAGGACTTTATTTCAAGGTACCCATTGGATGAACAACTTGGTCAAGTTATTGCAGTATGATGGACCTATTGAAGATTCACCATCGTATATCCCGATGTCTATGGAGTTTTTCCCTATTGAGAAGTACTTATCGCAGCCAAGTCCAAGGGTCATCCACTCACATCTAAAATTAGACCGAGCTCCGACGTCTTATTTGGAAAAAGGAAAATTAATATTGGTTTTGCGAAATCCCAAAGACGTGGCAGTGTCCTGCTATCATTATTTGCAGTGGATTCCGTTTTATAAAATCGCGGGGAAGTGGAACTACTTCGTCAGTAACTACTTGAATGAGCCATGTATGAATTGGTTTTTATATAGACATTTATCGATGTTTTTATACATTTTGATTCACATATTAGAGGCAAAACAAACCATTTTTTGTAAAATGTTTGGGATCTATAACTAAATTTTATAGCCATGTTAAAGTTATTAGAGCAGGAGAATCATTCATAATGTACATTTGATATAAAAAGAACCTCAAACTGTGGCCATGTATATTCCAGCTCAAAATAATTAAATAAGAAACTATCGTGACAATATATATGAAAAATTGTTTTGGCGCGCCTTTTTATCCCTTTTGTTCTTGATAATGTGCCTCACTTATTTATCAACAGTGATAATCGGCAGTACATATCCCGCTTATCTGAACTCCATGCAGAAAGCGATTCGTGAAGACAAAGACTTGGACATTCATGTCGTGTATTTTGAGGATTTCATAAAGGTATAAAGACAATAAAGAAAATGGCAAGCAAAATGTAATTATTGGACCAGAAAGTACGAAATACATCTTCATATATATACATAAACGGCAATTTAATCAGCTTTTGAACTATAAGAAAACTGTAAAACCAGAGCTGATAGTGGGAGTATCCTCATATTTAATTCATTTGGCGTTTAATCTGTTGACATGAGTTACTCATTACATGTCTGTCTCTTAATTATATACCTTTTCAGTCACAAAATCAGTAGATAACTATAGCAAAATATATTAAGATAAAACACTAGATAAGTTATACCAACCGATTTGTTTTAAAATTAATAGAACGGCCTCCATGAACTGCAGAAGCTACAGAAACACCTTGGCTACAACCACAGTGACGAAAGGTTACAGGCGATCCTGGACAGGTGCACAATTAAAAAATTGGGTGACGATGTTGATGAAGGAAAGACCGATGCTTTTTTCAAGGACTCGAGTAGGAAGCAAATGATTTACAGAAAAGGCAATTATATATTGTTAAAGTATAGTTCCACATTTACAGATTGTGCTTCAACCTTTTTGATTAAGGACATAACACTATTATTATCTGTATTGAACCATCGTCAATTTTTAAGTATATATATATATATATATATATATATATATATATATATATATATATATATATATTATTCATTCATGTTTATCATTGTATCGCTATGTTACCCATTTAAAGGGGCAACCGTATCATTGCTAAATATAAAGCATAATTAAGGTTCAAAGTTTTATATGACGAATTCTCCTTACATGTATGAAATAAAAGATGGGAGTTGTTTTAGTATGAACATTTCCAATAATTATTGATATAATCAAATTAACTTCACAAGCAACACTGTGATGACATGTGATAAATGCTCTGTTTGGTATACTCAAAAGATCGCACAGTGTTTCTATTGCTGTTGTTTATGTTGTTGTTTTGCAATACCGTCTGTAAGCATTACTATATAAACCATATAGACTGGCCTGATTCTGCAATGAGCATTGATAAATTGATGATTACAGTGACAATATGATAGAACAATTGCGAATCGTTGAATAGCCGTTACAACTATTTTTTTTATTTTTCTATATATTATAAAAAGTATATATATTTCGTTTATTCTCGGTTATACAGGAGAGGTCGGGGACTGGAAAAACCATTTTACGGTGGCCCAGAATGAAGTTTTTGACGCCGAATGGGAGGCACAGATGAAGGACAGCATGTTTCACTTCCAGTATACATAATTTGCGCGAATAAGCAAATCATTTTTTTCCCTTCGATGCATGTGATAAAAACAGAGTCGAAAGGATTCTACCTCTATTTGTGGATTAAAACAAGTAAATTATCTTTAAGGCATTTATATATATTTATAGTGTATAACTAAATCCTGATTAAAAAAGATGTTTTAAGTAGTGCCTAGCCCAGAAATACATCATTCATTAAGGCAGCTCATTCACAGATGATCGTTAGAAATAAAACCCCACTCTCCCTCGTAAATGTTGGTGAAGTCTTTGTCTCTCTCCTGACAAATAAACTCGGCAAATGTAAGTCACGCTGCAGGGTAAACGCCCACCTCGGGAAAAATCGGTTTAAAATAGAATACCATGTGACACGATCCACGACGTGGCGTATTCACCAGTTCCAGGTAGCAAATTTATTGGTTCAGCCTGTGAAGTGAGCGCATGCGCGAAGGGTGAAAACGATCTGTCATTTGACGGCACACGAAAATAGAATTTCTAAATTTAGGTTTTATTATTGTAAATATAGATTCAATACCGTCCGTAACGCTATTGTCTGCAATGGAGAAACCAGCCATTTCTAATACAATCACGGAATGTTTTATTGGGTGGCCATGCGACTATAGATGATTATTGATAGACGTAATACACACATCCAAAGACCTAAACCAAAAGATAAGAAACTCATATAAGCGTGTGAAGAAAATCCCGTATACCCTCACCGCCACCGCGATATTGTGAGAAAAAGCCGGTGCGCTTGTACTGAAGTAACTACTGCACGGATGATCATCTACAGCACAAAGGTGCACGTGAAGAACATGGTAAACTTCAGCTCCATACGGCGGATACAAAAATAATGACTGTTTAAATCCGAGAGTAATCAATATCAGGTCTTAATAATTGATTAAGGACTGGAAGGGAAATATTTCCGGAAGGAAGTAGTTCAATTAATGAAAAAAAGATAATCTTTGCTAATATTTCGGCATATATTTCCTTTATGACGAAAAAGTGAAAATAATGCTCCAGCGTTTATGATTGTACTGCCGCAATATTTTTAAATGTATTTTTCATCTTCATAAAGGCAATATTTTTTGTAGGGACTTACTTTATTTATTTACTAGTATTTAAATGGTTAGAGCGTCCGCCCTGGAATCGAAAAGTCGTGGGTTCGATCCCCGGCCGCGACATACCAAAGTCGTAAAAAATTGAGATCCCTTGCTTGACGCTCATAATATAAAGGTATTTCCAGGGATGGTTTATCCGGTGTCAGAATAATGTGACTAGGTGTCTACGGCGTGATACTGCAGTGTGACAGCACTGCATCTGTCTCAAGCAGACATAGTCTCGAAATGACTTAAAAACCGTCGGTGGGACGTTAGACTTAACAATCAAACAAATTAGCATATATTTATTTTTAAGGGATTATTTTCTATAACAAAACAAAAGTCATTAAAAATTATTGCATAGACGGGGCAATCCCCGCAACACTAGTACATTTATAATCTAATACAAAATTCGGCATTATTGTGGATTATTTTGTGTAACAAACGCTGCGTTCGAATGAATCTCTCCCCTCTCCCCTGATTTTACAGTGTTGGTGTGTCAAAGTTTTTTTGTTGTTGTTTTAGTCCATTTTAGTCTTTAAATTTGACAATTTGACTGGATTTTTATGACCCATACAACTGTCAACTCTACTTAAAACCATTTTTGCAATGTTTTCGACGTTATCATTACAGACTGTTTACATGCAGTCATTAAGTACTTTACAAGTTTAACTATTTTTTTTATTTCAGCCACGCTTTTTCCCAATTAAGTAACGGTATTTTTTCTATAACAATGGTTATCTTTATATTTTGAACGAGCGCTATGTTCGCATGCTCCGCAAGGGCATAGACCTTCGGAGTCAAGGTCACTTGATGTAGGTCAGAGTACCTGTCTAATAGAGCTTTTCAAGGTGCATGCACCTGTAAAGTTTGAAGGCTCTAGGTGAAAGGCTTTCCGGGTTATGGTCAAGGTTAAGTTTTGTGACAGACAGACGTCAGACAAACAGACAGACCAAAACAATATGCACCGATCTATCGAAGCGGTGGCATCAAATGTTTAAAGGACCAAAGGATAGGACAAAAAACGTAATTTATACCCTTATAAGCTTCAGATTAAAATGATTTGCATTTAAAAATAGTGGAAAGCTGCAAAGGTCTTTTAATTACCGAAACCTTTATAAGGGACTGGAGACTGACTCTTACAGTTTGTTTTAGTTGTTAATTGATTTGATATTAGTACAATTACTTTTTAAACGGTATCATCAATGATTTTATACGCATGTATTTAGTTTTGAATAAAATAATGCTGGTTATAAATGACATAAACGCTAAAAGTTTTCAATTAAATATGCATTACTTATTGATGTATGCATTGTTTATGTTGTCCATTTCTGGGTCAAGATATAAGTTGTGAAAGAGACATCAATTTTCAATTGTCGTTTTCATTTACGCTCCTATATCAAATAAAACTTCAATGGGTAGTACGTGCAATGCATTGAAAATTAAGTGCAGTGGGTTCTCATCTTAACGATCGTTTTAATTTTGGTTATTCCAAAACATGTCATACCCGAAATGAAAAAGCAGTTCCCCGGCAATTCGACTGCGTTTGTTTTAAAAGATGGTCATCAACATTATCAGTTCCATAAAATTTTAATATATGAAAAAAAAAAACCCAAAAAACCCACAACAACATGAGAATGGTCGAAATCATAAATAATGCCCTTTAAATGCATTTGATATGCTTTGTTAAAATAAACATATAGTATGTTATCATCAAATGATTACCCAATCCAGTAGTCCGGAAAAGGAAATAAATTTGCCGATTTATTAAAACTAAAGACAAATCATTAAAAACAGTGAACAGTTTGAATACCATAACGTGCACATAATAAAACATATGACCAAAAATGCAAATGCTAATTCCATACAATATTCATTAAAACTTGATATCCCAATCGAAAGAAAAGAATCAAACTCTCATCTCATTTGCTTAAAATATTAGTAATATTTAAAACAAACGTAACTTAGATATAATGAAATTGCTAAACATAAACATAACTCTGTGTCGCATTTACACCTACCAGGAAGGAAAATAAACATTGTACATATCAAGTGAATGGATCATATCATCAAATACACAGATCTGTCATTTTTAAGTTTAAATTTTGAAAGCAAGTATGTATCAATGTCATCAAATACTATAAATTACTGGAACTAAAAATGATTAAAAGTTCCGTCTAGAAATAGGCCGATATTTTAGTGTTTCATTTTGTTTGTACGTCAATCCAACTGTCTTTAAATAGTAAAATACAGTTGATAAAAACATAATTTGTATTTTAATGCCGTTGGCTATTGCCCAAATTGTGCTGAAATACACCATATACAGACAAACATGGCACCTTATACTCAATAAATTGCACTACTTGTGTAACATATTTACTGTTATAGACGTTTTCTCCCAATATCAAACGATCCTATTTCCAGTCAATAAAAAGCAAAATTCGGTAAATCAAACACACTCATCATGATAAATAAAACACTTTTGACAAAATCCCGTATCCTAATGTTATTCATATTTTCTTAAATATTATAGTGGATATATTATGGAATATATATAATTATCATATATTATGCGTAGATTGTGTATTGCGGTACTTAAGCAATGTAATCAGTAAAAGAGGATGTAACTGACAAAACACATACACTCATCAATATCAATAGACAAATAAGCAGTATTTTTTGCAACAGGGAAAACTATATAAAATATTTATGTCTACTTCTTATGCCTATTTCCAACAAACATCCAAAACTCACAAACATCATAGGTACAATACAGACTTAAACCTATCAAAATCAGCATGACAAATGCGTCTATACCACTAACACATAACATGTTACCACATACGGACAGAGCACATGATGCGTAGCTGTTGAAGTAGCTGTCTAAACCTAGCAATGGTAAGTGGCTATATACGTCAGAATCAACTAGCATTTTAGGGGGAAAATGAATAATTATGTCAATTTAATCGACACAGTTGTCCGAAAAGCACCAATTTCAGCTGAGACAACATGACTGCCATTCAAACTTAGCCCTACATCAGTGCATGTTTTCAATGTTTATACCTGTTATACATAGTCGATGTTGCGCTCAATACAGGTCGTTCGTGAACAGATAGGCCGTGCATACACTCTATACCAAAGAGTGACTAAGGAAGCACAGTACTTTTGCACATTATTTTACAGATCATTTATTTCAAACGACACCCAAAAGAGGTAAAGCTAATTATACTGAAAACATTCTGTTTGCCTAAACATATGCATTTAATTTCACATGGTGACCATAAAGGCCCTGGAATCGCTCACCTGAGAACCAGTTAGTTGGAGGATAAACAGCAAATAGCTTATGATATTATGTGGAATGGGCTCTGCCCCCTTGCAGCCATGTTTGTTTTATTTTCAACGGACCCAAATAATTTCAGTAATATTGGTAGACCCAAGAAACATCTGTGCAAAAATCTTTAAAATCTAGTCAGTAATTTTGGACGAAAGTTTTTTGAAGTCTTCACAACTTTTCCATTTTAGTTGCCATGGCAACCAGATTTAGACATGGCATTTAATTCTTTGAACAACTTTTGAGGAGGTCCACCTAAGGAACATTCCTCTAATGTTTTATTGGCGAAATACTTTAGGAGAAGATTTCGTTTTAAGTTAAATGTTGACGATGGACGACTACGCCGGACATTAATTGGCCACAATATCTCACTGTTGAGCAAGGTAAGCTAGAAACAATCATCCCGCATATTGCAGGGTTATATTGGTCGCCACCGACAGACAGTAAACTGCTAGATGACAGAGTCAGGAGGAGTATATAAACTCTATAGTGAGGGGCGCGCATGGCTTTACCGTTTACCTGACTTCAACAGGTGTGTTCATATGTGTAATAAAAACATCCTTATAAATCATTGCTTCACAGGGAACTAGAGAGACAATAGCCTTGGTGCAGTACACAACTTAATATTCTATTATGCTGTGCAACAAAGCTGAGATAAACAGTAAATAAAAGAGACCGTCAAACTCAAGTAAAAAATGTCTACGATCTAAAAGCAATCATATAATATACCCGTATATTAGATTAATGTCTTTCTCCATCTACTCGTAATTCTTCAACTTTTGTAATAGAACAGACTCATACAACTTGAGTATTGAAAAAGATGTTATTGAAGCTCCATAACCACACAGGTCCGTGTTCTTCAATATCACCAACCATTGAAATGAGTTATAGACACCATCCCGAGATAGTGCGATATATATAAGAGTTAAATTACTTTCCTTATAGAAATATAAAATAATGTCATCTAAAATTTTGCCAAAATATTAATTATACTCACCATCGATACTGCATGCCTAACCTATGTTTAGTTCTTTAATAACAAGCAAAATATCGCATCTTTCTATTTTTTCTCGGTTATAATAAAGGCAAGAATTCAGCTTAGCCCGTTTGTTTGTTTGTTGGGTTTAACGTCCCTCCGACAGTATTTCAGTCATTTGGAGACGATGAGAAGAGAGTTGTTTATATTCTACCCTTTCCCCTTTTTCATTCCCTTCATTTTCAGTGTCAATTTCATTTTAACTTCTTCATAAAATTCACTTTCACTTTCTGTTTGTCTCTTGTCCGTGTATTCTGTGTGTGACGTAACTTTTGTTCTGCTTTAAACATATACATTTCTTTTTCCCATGCTTCTCGCCTGTTTGTAAATATGTATATAGTGTAAGGCTGCAATATCTGATCAACGTACTGATATCGTTCTATGTTAAGTGCACTCTGTTTAAAGTCATCTTATTAATCATGTGCAATATAGTACACTGCACACAGCACTGCAGTTAAGTAGAGCCTTTGTTTATCTTAAACGCCATTCAAGAAAAATATTTCAGGTCTGTTGATCTCTCACTGTTTTTGTTTACATTCTCCTATACTGGTTTGGTCTTATGCAGCATTTATTTGTTCCTTTTCTTTTTTCAATTCACCTTTATCTACTTTTATACAAATCATTTAAACTACATACCATGTCATTAGCCTTAGATCAATTACCTCTAATTTATTTGACTTTTAACTACAAATACAGTATCAGTATCATTTACTTATATATATATATATATTATTTCTAATCCAATTGGCCTATAGACCCATGAGAAACTTTGTTTTTATATAATATGAAATGTTTTTAGCTTGCCGGGACGGAGTTCTCTGATAGCTATTAGATTGGGGTATGTCGTTTGGCGGATGGGCGGCGGGCGGCGTCAAAAATATAGATAAATAATAACATCCACAGACAATTTCTACGTGGCTCTCGCCGTATGTTCTCAAGTGCGTCGGTGCATAGTTTTCATAGTTTTTGGATGATTGTAGATGTGAACATAAAATATAGTAGATCGAAATATTATGGTTAGGGCACATTCAGAATGAATTGACAGTGGGGACGAACTAATTCAGTTGGAAATTCAACATTTAAACTGTAGGAAAAGAAGACTGAAAGGGGAAAAAGCGTCCCATTCCTCCTTACATGTTTTTATTTCAGCGACGTTTACTTCTTCAAAACATATTACAAAATTATACCAAGACTATATACAAGTGCTGCTGACCCTCATGCAATTATTTTTGGTATCAGGTACACAGCTGTGGATTAAACCTTTAACCTGACATCATTACCTAGCTTGAAAACTGTTGTAATTGACTTAAACTCTTTTTATTTTTATCTTCCAGGTCTAAGAATAGCAAATATTTTTTTGTGAATTGAAATCTTATATTTCTGAATCTGTATCTGACATAGACACTCATTTGAAGGCTGCTGGTTACGACATGTTCATGACAGACAAACAGTCAGGAACCTTGGCTCTAGATAAGATAAGTAGGAAAGTAAAGGTGTTGGAATCAAGGACAGCCATTATGATTACAGAAATAGAAAAGGGGAAGCAGGCTGCAGAAGAGGAGTTGAGGGCGAAAACTAAGAGGCAGCATGAAGTAGAGATGGAGAATGTCAGGTTCAAGAATGATATAAAGAAACTGAAACAGGACCTTGATGATGTATTCCCAGAGGTTTTCGACGCCAGTTTCGCTTGAAATCAGAATGCTTCATTCACACTCTCTCAGGATACAGCAATGATATCCAAAGAAGAATCCGGGAATGTTCATATGAGCAAAAGTGTCAAAGTGATTAGAAGGAACCTCTGCTTTACTGAATATATTCTCAGGAACTGACACCAAGACAATGTGTTTTATAGCTTCTGACAGTCTCCTATTATCTGATATTTTTTGTTTTTCAAGCAAGCTTAAGTTAACATTATGCTGTTTTATTAACTTGCAAAAATGTCAAACAGATAATATTATTTTAAATGTTTTGTTTCAGAATGCCTTTATGTTTTTTAACAATATTCAATTTGTCAATATATCAAATAAAAATATTTTCAGGTCATGATACGGTTATAAAATGCCAGTGTTGAAGTAAAATTCATGCATGGATTTCTTGAAATTTTCCAAAATTTTCTGTAATTTTACTCCCTCTGCTCCTGGGTAAGAGGAGCTATATAGGAATAACTTTGTCAGTCCCGAAATGTTTTGTCCGAGCCCTTAATTATCAATGCTTGCTGAATTTCAAAATGGTTTTACACACATGTTTACAATATTAAGAAGGAGTGTCGTATGTAAGAATCAGATTTCTAGCTCAAAGGTCAATGTCATACTTGGAGGTCAAATGTCAAAAATGAGTGAAATTATGCTTATCTGGGCTGTTACTAAGTCATGAATGGGGGGATCCTCATATAATTTTGCATAAATGTCAAGCTTTGTGAGACAATATGTCGCGAGCAAGAACCAGAATCGTAGCTCAAGGTTCAAGTTCATACTTGGAGGTAGGGCAAATGTAAATAATGAGTACATTTAAGCTTTTTAACTTGTCTGTGCTGTAACTACATGTATACTATGGATGAACATGAGTTTGCTTGTCCAGGCTGTAAGTAGGCAATGGGGGGTGGGGGTGGGCATTGGCACAAATGTCAAGCTACGTGAGACAGTGTGTTCCGCGCAAAAACAAGGACCGTAGGTAAAAGTTCAAGGTCATACTTGGAGGTCAAGTTGAAATCATTTATTAAATTAAATGTGTATTACATTATCTAGTTGCTCACTCCTTACATTACTATGTTTTCCCTATATATAACTAATATGGTCTCCTTTAACGGGCTTTACATGTTGCCATTTGGCATCTAGTTTTGCCACATACTTTGTTTGATATGTTTGCTGGTCAATAACATCAATATGTTATTGACTGATAAATAGTAGGGTACAGGGGAAATAAATCACTTCAGTGAAGTTTTAGTTTTGTTTTGAATGAATAATTCATTTACTGGGAATACATAGGCATGTGATGATGTTGCACATCCATATTAAGTTCCTAACAACTTTAAATAAATCTTCATTTTGTATTTTTGTCAATCATTTAAAGAATTCCTCAATACATATTTAAAAAAAATTCAGCTGAGCTAGTGTTCTGAAATAGAAATTGGCTTTTTATACCCCGGCTGGGGGTATGTTTATCGGTCGGTTGGTCCGGTTAAGTTTTTAGCTCCACTGGCCATAGGCAGGCGAGTCTATTGTCATGGCCCTATGTCCGTCGTGCATCCGTCTTTATGTGCGTTAACTTATACTTTAAACATCTTCTTTTCCATAACTACAGGACCAATTCTAACGATATTTCAACGAAATCTTACTTGCATGGTCCCCTGCCAGATTCTTTCAAAGAACTCATTTCCATGCAGAACGCTGTTTGCTATTGCAACGGAATTGAATTTCTTAAAAAAAAAAAAAAAAAACTTTTTCTCGAAAACCACTTGATTTTCATTGTAAGCTCACCTGAGCACAACGTGCTCAAGGTTAGCTTTTGTGATCGTCCCTCGTCCGGCGTCCGTCGTGCGACGTCAACAATTTGACTTGTTAACACTCTTAAGGCCATATTTTTAGGCCAATCTTCAGAAAACTTGGTCAGAATGTTTGTCTCCATAAAATCTTGGGCAAGTTCGAAATTGGGTCATGTGGGGTCAAAAAGTAGGTCACGAGGTCAAATCTTAGAAAAACCTTGTTAACACTCTAGAGGCCAAATTTTTTTGCCCAATCTTCATGAATCTTGGTCAGAATGTTTTCCTCCATAAAATCTTGGACAAGTTCGATTTTGGGTCATGTGGGGTCAAAAAGTAGGTCACGAGGTCAAATCTTAGTAAAACCTTGTTAACACTATAGAGGCAACATTTTTGGCCCAATCTTCATAAAACTTGGTTAGAATGTTTTCCTCCATAAAATCTTGGAAAAATTCGACTTTGGGTCATGTGGGGTCAAAAAGTAGGTCATGAGGTCAAATCTTAAATAAACCTTGTTAACACGCTAGAGGCCACATTTTTCGCCTAATTTTCATAAAACTTGGTCGGAATGTTTGTTTCTATAAAATCTTGGACAAGTTCTACATTGGATCATGTGGGGTCAAAAGTAGGTCACGAGGTCAAATCTTAGTAAAACCTTGTTAACACTATAGAGGCAACAATTTTGACCCAATCTTCATGAACTTTATTCAGAATGTTTTCCTCCATAAAATCTTGGACAAATTCGATTATGGGTCATGTGGGGTCAAAAAGTAGGTCACGAGGTCGAATCTTAGAAAAACCTTGTTAACAGGCTAGAGGCAACATTTTTGGCCCACTCTTCATAAAACTTGGTTAGAATGTTTTCCTCCATAAAATCTTACTCTTCATAAAACTTGGTTAGAATGTTTTCCTCCATAAAATCTTGGAAAAATTCGACTTTGGGTCATGTGGGGTCAAAAAGTAGGTCATGAGGTCAAATCTTAAATTAACCATGTTAACACGCTAGAGGCCACAATTTTTGCCCAATTTTCATAAAACTTGGTCGGAATGTTTGTTTCTATAAAATCTTGGACAAGTTCTACATTGGATCATGTGTGGTCAAAAAGTAGGTCACGAGGTCGAATCTTAGTAAAACCTTGTAACACTCTAGAGGCCACATTTTTAGTCCAACCTTCATGAAAGTTTGTCAGAATGTTTGTTTCCATACTATCTTGGACAAGTTCGAAGTTGGGTCATGTGGGATCAAAAGTACAAGTAGGTCTATATGAAAAATCCAACATATGTTGCTCATTTATAATCAGGTGAGAGATTCAGGGTCATCATTGCCCTCTTTTTGTATTTGGCATGAATGGTCCTTGGATGGAAACATTGATCCGACAATAGACATGGCCACCGTGTGTGTGTGTGTGTGTGTGTGTGTGTGTGGGGGGGTTATGTCGCTTTATTACATAAAGTGCAATTGTTTTTTTAAAAAAGATATTTTTTCTCCAAAACTATTCACTGGATTTTGTTGTAATTTGGCAATGAATGGTCATTGGGTCTTTCAGATTATAACGAAGTTTTTTTTTGTTGAAAATAGTGAACATTCAAAATGGAAGGAATCACCTTGGGTAGTGAATGGTTTGAAGTAGGTCTGAAAAATGATGAAATACAATTCTCAGCAGAAAAAATAACTTCAGGCATAGTTACAGAAAATGATGAGTCAAATACACACAACCAAGATAATTCTGATAAGAAAGATACATGGAATGAACAATAAGATGAAAGAGATAGAACAGATTTCTTGTTATATATACCAACGTCTTTAATAAATGCGATCAAAGTATCAACAGAAACAGTATTAAAAAGGTCTAACATAGATGTCACATTAAAATAATTAGTTCTAATAAGATTTAAATCAATACAGTCGACTAAAATATGTTTGACAGTATACGGTTTCTGGCAAGGGATACATACAGGTTGTTCTTCTCGATTTAAAAGATAAAAGTGAGTCAAACGAGTATGTCCTATGCGACAACGATGATAACACAGTCTTCCCTACGCACAGCATGGAAAGATGGGTACCGAAAACCTGAGGATGGTTGAATAGAATGTAATTTATTAATTGAGCGCTGTCCCAACTAGATTGCCAGTTTGAAAAGATCAATTTATTTATGGAAGATTTCAAATCTGTAGATGGAATTTATATATCAGCCTCGTCTAAATCGGAGGCTGACTTAGCAGCACGATCAGCTCTCTCATTACCTCGAATTCCCATATGACTTGGAACCCAACAGAATATAATTTGTTTCGAAAAAGATAGGTGATGATGTTTAATTAAAATATCTTGTATTATAGGATTCGAAAAGTTCAAGAGGTCTTGTTTTTAATTGATTGTAGAACAGACAAGGAATCAATAGCTTTTGCTTCTGCAGAGAAAATCGAAGCGCCATCCGAATTTATTTGGGGAAGATTTCAAATCTTTAAATTGAATTTTTATATCAGTCTCGTCTAAATCGGAAGCTGCCTTAGCAGCACGATCAGCTCTCTCATTATCTCGAATTCCCATTTGACTTGGAACTTAACAGAATATAATTTGTTTCGAAAAAGATAGGTGATGATGTTTTATTAAAATATCTTGTATTAGTGGATTCGAAAAGTTCATGTTTTTAATTGATTGTAGAACAGACAAGGAATCAGAAATATGACAAATGTATCGGACCGAATAGACGATACCGCATGTAAAGCCAACTCAATAGCTTTTGCTTCTGCAGAGAAAATCGAAGCGCCATCCGGTAAACGATATAATTTTGTGTAAAAGTAGCTTATGACTGCACATGTGGTCGTATTACCATCTTTTGAACCATCTGTATAAATGTCAGAACCACATTTGACTTTAAAATTTCTGTCTGATATAAAATTGTCTATAAATATTGGTAAATGGCCTTTCAGGCCAAAATCATGCAAATCTTTCATAATACCATGTTTCCACGTGGTATCATATGCCTTTCCAGGTCAAAAAATATACATACTAAATGTTCCTTTTTGACAAAGGCGTCACGACTAAAACTTTCAAGTCTAATAAATGATCAGTTCTACTTCTCTGGTTTCTGAAGCCACACTGAAAATTTGTAATTAGGTTATTAGACTCTAAGAACCAAACAAGGCGGACATTTATCATTCTCTCTAAAGTTTTGCAGATGCAGCTTGATAAAGCAATAGGTCTGTAATTAGTGGGGTTAGTATTATCTTTTCCAGGTTTTGGAACTTGAATAATAAATGACTCCTTCCATTAAATATTTTTAACAAAGTGTCCAATGAAGAGTGTGGAAGATTTCGAAGTAATTGATATGGAATGTCATCAGGGCCTGCAGCGGTATCATGAGATTTTTTTAAGGCGTCCTGAAGTTCAGACAAAGAGAACGGTTTATTATAAGCCTCATCATTAGATGAAGTAAAATTAATTTTTTGCTTTTCCGATTCCTTTTTGTGTTTCTGAAATTCCTTAGAATAAGTCTTAGAAGACGAGTTTTTATTCCGCCAATAAATTAAAAATACTATTTTTACCAAAAACCTTTTTTTTTTTTTTCCCCATTGAGTTTTAGAATTAAGTTTTGTAACGTTTTCACGCCAAGAATTTTTCTTTGGCTGTTTTATGGTCCTACGAGCTTTTGCTCTGAGTATTCTAATTTGTCATGATTTTCTTTTGTCGGTCTTACATTGAATCTTTTGACAGCTGCTCTGCGTTTACGAATAGCTTTTTGCATTCGTCATTAAACCATGGTCTGCTTTTATTTGTAACTTTTATTTTAGGTATACATTGCTCGGCAATGGAATGGAGTTTAGAAGAGAACTTGACTATAGGGACATCAAATTCTAAAATAGTTGAAGAAAATAACTCTTTATTACTAAAAGTCTGAAATTTACCCCAATCAGCTTTTTTAAAATTCAAACGTGGGGAAGTATCATCAACACTAGAGTTAATGTTAATTAATATAATTTGAAAGTGGTCACTTCCACACAAATCGTCATGCACTCTCCAGTCGTAGTCTAAATATAAAGTCGGATTGGATATAAAAAGATCAATGGCCAAATAATGACCAGTTGCAGGATGAAGGTAAGTAAGAGATTTATTATTTAGAATACATAGATCGGTTTTGTTGATAAAATCTTCTACAATTTTACCTTTCTCATTAAAATCATTACAACCCCATAATGTATTATGGCCATTTAAGTCACCTAAAACTAATTAAGGTGCAGGAAGTTGATTTATAAGATTTTCTAAATCCATAGGATTCAAAGTAGAACTTGGAGGATATAAATAGAGCCAACTGTGATCACCCTGTGCAAGTTACGCTGAGTGCCACAACCTGTAGTTGTGTATTCAGTTGAACTTTACTATGAGGAATATTACTTCGGATTAAAATTGATGAACTGCCAGCGGCTCTATCACAATTATTTGAAATAAAATCATAGGAAGTATAATTCCTAAAAGATACATTATCATCACCTTTTAAAAATGTTTCTTGAAGACAGACTACATCTAGAAATTTTGAAGACAAAAGTAACGATAATTCATTGTAATTAGGTTTTAGACCTCTACAAATCCATTGTATAATTTTGTTTTCCATGGTTTAAGAGAGAACGACAGATAATGAATATCAAAGATCTCAAGGTGCTTCAATTGGAGATCTTGACCTTGAGGAGGAGGATGGACTTGCATTGGTGCATTCCATCTCATCCTCGCATTCATCCTGCAATACATCATACCTATGCAGCGTCCTAGAGGGATTGTTAGATCCCTTAGGCTGACGCGCAGACGCTGGGCCCGAATCTATAACCGGTTTGTTGGTTTTAGCCTGTTTATTTGATTTATTGTTTTCTTGTCTTGATTTATAGTCACTTTTTTAGACTCTGATTCAGATTGAGATTTTGTTTTGGCTGTTTTGGCCGATGAAGAAACTTGTTCTGAAAAATATGTGTACTAGCATCTGTCATTGTAACTGTTTTTGTATTTGATTTAATAATTGATGAGTGGGTTTGTTTTGGTGTAGCTTCGTAAATTTTTCTTTCAACCAAATTTCGATTTTTTTTTTAAAATTCTGCTGAATGATTTTTACCATAGTTTGCACATTTCAATGGATTTGGGCACTTGTTCTGAAAGTGACCACCCTCTGTACTGCACTTGACGCTAGTTAAATGGCGGCATTTATTTTCATGATGACCAAATTTTTGACAACGATGACATCTTAATGGGTTTGGGATGAAAAGAATCAACTTTAATAATTCTGTAGAAGATTTTTAAGGAAAGTGAGAATAATTGTTAATAAAATAAATTTCAGTGTTGTTTTTGGTAATGATAACTCTTCGTTCTGCTGTTACACCCTGAGGTTTTAGATTTTCAGCAATTTCTTCATCGGTAACACCAGCTAGCATTTTGTCGTTGGATCACACCTTTGGATGAATTTAAAGTTCTGTGAATAGATGAATTAATCTGAATATTTGAAAAGGTTTTTAATCTGAGTATGTTTTCGTCTTGTGCTTTTCTTTTAATTTCGATAAGAATTTTGTTATTTCCTAGTTTTTTTACCAATTTCACTTCGCCAATTAAACCTATAACTGTTTTTTCAATAACAAAGGGTGACAGTGAAGTTAGCTTATCATTTTCATTGATCGGTTCTATTATAAAGAATTTTGGAAAAGAGTTTGATGACGTTTTTGAAAGGAAGTCGATGTTGTTTCTTTACCGTGATCCGAATCAGAGTCCGTATGGGGTCGCTTGTTTTGAAAGGAGGCCACGAGATAAGGAAATATATTTCAACACCCGTGCTCCCCAACCACCTCGGAGCTCAACAAGGGGACGCTTATACAGAGGTGGATATCCGACCTTTAAGCGCCAGGGATACACAGGTGTTAATACTCGAAAGGATAGTTAAAAAGAAATGCTATACCCTATCGATTGGCCCATAAGCCACCGCCTTCTAGGTCAAATTATAGATGAATAGTGTAGATGAATCGAAACGATTTATACCAGTTTAAAGTGATACGTATATGTGATAGATAAAGAAGAAATATGCTTAACCTAGGGTTCAGCGTGACTAGCCGATTGATCGTATCGGGTCCATACGACCACCCGTCTATACTGAATACGAGGTCAAGACGGTGTATTGCAAACCACAGGTGACTGCGGATAAACCGCACGCCAAACCCGTGTCCGCTCAACTGCCAGAATCCTCATCCCCAGCTTTACGGGACGCCATGCACGGCAAACGCATGGTCCAATTTGGCGCAGTCCTACCGCTGTGCATGGTTGCAGCTGGTTTATTCTACGCCCCAGCCGGCTGGGCCTGTAAGGGGTTTGAGCTAAAAAAGTTCGAAAAGTAACGTTCCTTGCCCGTGATAATATTCCATTAATATAAAGTACTAAACATTGCTTTGCCATTTTCAGGTCCCGGAAAGAGTTGGAAAATGTAGAAAAATTCCAAGAATGAAAAATGAAAAACAAAAACTAATGTTACTCTGATTAATTTTGGTGTAAATGTTCAAACTTAAGAGTATCTAAGGAGAAACACAAGAACACTGCAGGTGTTTAATTTAAAATTATTTCAATTTATTATTTTAAGTTACAACTAGTTATTTCAGGATATATTTTACATGAATAAAGTATCGATCATTGTCCTGTAAATTCGTTCTTGATGCTTTCGTATTAATTAGGAAGAAAAAAGAAAGAAAAAAAAACAAAAAAACGTTGGCATATATTTTCACACATAATTTCTTTATATTATTTTTACAATAAATGTTTAATTTATATGCACATCATCTCAAACATGGTAATTTAAAAGTAAAAATATAGAGGAAATATTGTGTAAATATACATTCAACATTCCTTCATTTGAGTACAATTGGCGTACATAAAAAACGTTTCATTTTGATACATTTCATGAAAAAAAGACAAAGTATGTAGAACTTTTCCATTATATATAGTGAAATTTAAACATGCTGTTCTTCATCTGTGCCTCCCACTCGGCGTCAAAAGCTTCACTCTGGGCCACCGTAAAATGGTTCTTCCAGTCACCGATCTCCCCTTAAAATTAATATTATTTCTAAGCTTTCAAATTTTAATATAAAATACAATTTCGTTTATTTCGTATTTATTATTCTTGGTGTGAAGAGGACAATTTTGCATTCTGAAACGGTTAATATTGTTGTTTGAAGAGCTAAATTGAACACAGGATATCTCAGATTAACTTAAAAAATACAATAGGTTTACAATATCTTGTTGTATTGCAATTTTGCAAGAAAACATTCATATACTCTTTCCATATACATATGGAGATGTTATCTTGCGAATATTTATTATTAATGTCTTGTTTTGCAAGAACATAAATTCAAGAGAAAGCAAAAATGGTTTACAGAAAAAAAATCTGTAGGCAATTGACATTTCCGAGATAATATATATGTTATCCTTTTTTAACCAGGTTTTCCCACGGAAAACTCTGGTTATTAGATTGAGGTATGTCGGCGGGCGGGCGTAAACAATTTCTTCTGTGCGCAACTCCTACATTTTTCAACGGATTTGGCCCAAACTTAAACAGAAGCATTATTACATAGTATCCTGACGCATATTGTCAGGGTTTTGTGGTTCGAATATTTTTGATGCAGTGATGGCCCTTTGTTATTTTTTCGCATATGTAATATATAGGGAAATATTCTTCTGTGCGCAACTCCTCCTACTTTTTTCAACGGATTTGGCCCAAACTTTTACAGAAGCATTGTTACATAGAGACCTGGCGCATATTGTCAGGGTTTTGTGGTTCGACTATTTTTGATGCATTTATGCCCTTTGCCCCTTAACGGATGTAATATAAAGGGAAATATTCTTTCGTGCACAACTTCTACATTTCTTAATACATTTTGTCCATACTTTAACAGAAGTACCTTCACTAAAGACACCCTGGAGAATATTACCTGTGTTTTGCAGTTTGGCTATTTTTGATGGAGTTATGCCCCTTTGATAAAATTCCTTGTCCGGAGCATAATTCCTACATTATAAGAGGTATTGACTTGAAACTTTTTAGGTGCATACATCTCATTTAGGCGGAATGCAGGGCATAGGAACCTCACTCTGTGGTTCATAATTTTGGAGTAACATGTTTGCCTCTTCGTAAAGATTCCTGATATGGAGCATAACTCCTTAATTTTAAAATATATAGTAATGATTGGTTTTGCAGTTTGACCATTTTTGATGGAGCTATGTGTGACATCCATCTTACGGTTTAGGAGGAATTGCGCTTACAGGCTATTTTTGTTAAAAAAAATAATGAAAATGGATTATCTCCCCTTTTGGTGGTTAAATAAGTTTAGGAGTTGTGCTTACAAGAATAGGGACAGACAGACAGACAGACAGACAGACAGACAGACAACTGGTGATTCCTATATACCCCCAAAAAACAATAAAGTAGAATTGAATTAAAGTGAATGTTTAATTGACATTTTCAGAAGCAGATTGTTGCAACGTATTCATGTCTTGTTCAATGTTAATGTGGATAAATGTAAGTTAAAAATCCTTGTTGCACATATTGTGTATGTTTGCTTTATACAGAATTGCATTAGATTTAATAGACATTGAGCACAAAATTATTTGACTGATACAAATAATCTGTACTGGGACGAAACATTACTAAAAGAAAACCTGGTTTTGTGACTTTTCCTGTCACTTGTTCATGGTTAAGCAACTTTAAATCAGCCCCAGGGAGCACAAATCAAAAATAGAATAGAATAGAATATTGAATTAGAGACACCTCAACAGTCGAAAGACGTCATACGGTGTCTAAAAACGCTTAAAATTACGATAAGTCACAAAACTATACACAAGTGAATCCCGCATAGCAGGAGAGTAAACACGTTTAATATATCACGTATGTAAAATCAAAGCGTGTTATATACCAACGTCTTTAATAAAAGCGATCAATGAATCAACAGAAACAGTCTAACATAGATGTCACATTAAAAGAATTAGTTCTAATAAGATTTAAATAAATACAGTCGACTAGAATATGTTTGAAAGTATACGGTTCCTGGCAAGGAATGCATACAGGTTGTTCTTCTCGATTTAAAATAGGAGTGAGTCAAACGAGTATGTCCTATGCGACAACGATTGATAACACATTCCTCCCTAGACACAGCGCGGGAAGATGGGTACCAAAAACCTAAGGATGATTGAATAGAATGTAACTTATTAAATTGAGCGTTGTCCCAACTAAATTGCCATTTTTAAAAGATCAATTAATTTACGGAAGATTTCAAATCTGTAAATGGATTTTTTATATCAGCCTCGTCTAAATCGGAGGCTGCCTGAGCAGCACGATCAGCTCTCTCATTACCGGAGCACAAATCAAAGTTCTTTACCGAGGCAAAAATGCACAAAACTCAGGATTTGGAATTGATATTGCTCAGAGATACAGTAAATGAGATTCGTCTATAAAAGAAAAGACATTTGAAATCAAGATTTCTTGTCAGACCAGGCAATTGCATTCAGAAATAAACAACAACAAAACAAGACACCCATCATGACCCTAGAACGCTCACCTGAGTATCATCAGCTTAATTAACACTTAGTTTAACCTTGATTAAAATTTCAGATAAAAATACAATTTCAGAGTTTCAATACAGACTAAATAAGAACTAGCCAGCCATCAGCAGGACTTAATCTTAAGGGGATCAAAACCATGCTGTGACAGTATAGGAACATGGTTTTATCATAGGTTCAAACAGAATATAATTCAGTCCAACGGTTTGAGAGGAGAAGAAAATTAATATTTTTGTCAATTATTAAATTACTTAGAAGTTACCAAAAGCAATCTAAAACAACACTCTGGTTTCGCTATTATTTACAATGTGTACACAGAAACGTATACAAGATATTAATTAAAGCAAACACTTTAAAACAATTCCCATGATATTTACAACAGCTATACAGAAATGAATATATTAAGTGGAGTTCATTAATAATCTATATTTAGTGTATTAAAATAGAATATGGATTATCTCCCTAAGGAAACTAAAACCAACGTTGTGGGGCCTCATTTTACAAGGCATCAACTTCATTTTAGCAAATATTGTAGAGAAAAATTAGATGACTATTAAATTTGTGCCAAATGAAATTAAATTCTAACCATTGGTTTCAGAGGTAATTTTTGAAATTTTCTATAAGGAGCATATAAGGAAACTTGCCAACCCTGCTGGGGCCTCATTTTTTTAAGGTATCAATTTCATTTCAGCAACTATAGTAGACTGCAATTTTTGCCCATTCAGCGGTTTCAGAGAAGATGTCTTTTAAAGCAAATTGTTGACGACGGACGGCGACGAATGGAGGATGATCCCAATTGCTCACCTTGAGCACGTTGTGCTCTGGTGAGCTAAAAACATTAAAAGAAAAACTGACCTTTCCTATAAGTAACCTGCTGCCCGTTGTTGTCCCTAATGTAAGCATCAGTTTTTCCTTCGTTAATATCGTTACCCAGCCTTTTCAATGTGCATCTTTCCAGTATTGCCTGTAATCTCTCGTCACTGTGGTTATAGCCCAGGTGTTTCTGCATCTTCCGCAATTCTTGGAGACTATTCTAATAATTTATGATATACACATTGAACTGAGCATTTCCATTTTTTTTATATTGATGAAGGAAGTCTTTGCGATTGGCAAATGTATTTATGCAATTATAATTCTTGCTTTTTAATCAAGCAAAACAAGAAATAAATATGATTATAAGAAAAATTAATGAACCCAAGTATCTGTTAAAGCAAAAAAAAAAAAAAAAAAAAAAAAAAAAAAAAAAAAAAACACGAAACATAGTTAATCTAAACAAGATTACTATTCATAGAAATCCTGAAATAAAGCCGGTTCAATCAAGAAGCAGAGTCTGAAATTTATTTTGGATCTCATTTGCAAAAATGAATATAATGTAACCTTTTTCAAATCCTCATAGTACACAACATATATATCCAGGTCTTTGTTATCACGGATCGCCTTCTGCATGGAGTTCAGATAGTCAGGGTAAGTGCCGTATTTAACTACAAATGCACAAGAAAGGAAAAGCTGTATTGACGGCTGTATCATAGAAATAAAGTGACCTTTTCAAATTGATGCAAGCCGGGTTAAGCCAATGATATTAAACCTGATTCACACGGGTTTTACTTTAGTCTTTTTAATCTTATTCATGTGAAAAAGATTTTCATTTATTCTCGGATTATTGTACTACATGTATTAATGCAAGTAATATGGAAAAAGAAATGCATAAACAGTTTTACAAATGAAATTTATTTGTGCCTGAGTTACATGTGTTTTTATCTTTTGTTTACTCGCTGAATATCTTAACAATCTTTACCATAGATAAATAAATAAATAAATAAATAAATAAATATCGCAATAATCAAAATTAAAAGTAAATCCTGTACATTTTTCCCGTAAAAAATGAGTGGCAAAAAAGTTCCATTTTTGCGTGAGTCTGAATGTCGGCGTCCATTGATAATAATGATACGCTGATACTGCCGTGTCTTTAGGGTTCCTTGTCAGAAGGATTATTTTTCCCTTTTTTAAAAAAGATGTCGGAGCTCGGCCCAGTTGTGTATGCATGTGAATGACCCTCGGACTTGGTAGTGAATAGTATTGTTCCTTGGGCAAGGCCTCTACACACATTGGCATATACGAAGGCGAATCTTCAATGGGTCCATCATACATTAGTAGGTTAATCAGGTTGTTTACCCAGTGGGTACCTGAAATATATGAGGAAAATACACGTATATATAAATGAAAAGTTCGTAAAATCCATTCGCGATTGAACGATGTAACTCCGGACTAATCAATTTCTTCGTTCCATCGCTTCGTTCGTTATAAATTATAAGCTTGCCTCTTAATACACACAATGCTTATTTGTCAAATATATATTTGTCATCTCTCAAAGATTATTCGATTTAATATTCAGAAGTAAAATAAGTTGAAGTCAAATATTTTTTGAATACTGCTTACTTTTATCTTTCCTATATGGTTCAATATATATTTATTTATTTCAACACAGTCTCCGTTTGACAAAGCCTTTTTTGTCTTAAGTATTCAGAAAGTTAAAATGTCACAGAGGTGCTTTATACCCCCGCATACTACTGCTATGTCAGTAAGGAAATCTATTCTGAATGCTGAGAGCAATAATTAGTGACTTTAGTAAAAACATATAGAAGAGTAGATGATAATGTAGGAAAGAAATATGTAAATCTTCATCATGCTAATGCATTGATAATAAAAATATAGCCTAGCATGCAAAACTCAAACCTTAGTAATACTCACCTGTCACACAAGATATTAAAAAATAAAAACATGCAAAAAAGAACTGTTTCACGTTTAACGAGAGTCCATTTTTAGTAACAATGCCTTGACCGACCACAACCCAAAATATTTTCATATTTCATAGTCTCTTGTGGGCACGTTCACCGGCCTACAGATTTTACCCCCTAATCATAGGGTTACTAGTATCGTCTTTCATTTCACTTATGGCAGCCCACATTATTGCGCCTCGGAATTATACCGCTCTCTCAAGTACCTATGTACGCCTGGGTGTAGTGAAACAAGGTGTTCAAGAAAATTAACAGGACAAGAACCCGGGACCTCTCGATCACAAAGCGAACGTCTTACCACTAGACTACTGCTCCCTACTGTATACATTTTATGTTTTAAGCCTAATTTCAAGAATCACAAAAACAAAAGTATATTTCTCCCGGTAGGGACTTCGGATTTTTCATGTGAGGAAGCCTTCCAGCTGGCTTGCGGTAGGTCGGTGGTTCTACCCGGATACCTCTGTGTACTCGGGGTCTTCCTCCACCTGTAATTAGCTGGACGTCGCTACATGATTGAAATACTATCGCAGCGACGGTAAACCCCAATACAATACAACAACAACAAAAGTATATTTCGAAAAGAAATTATATTACCCGATCAGGTGTAAAGTTTTAATGATTGTACTATCTGCAACTCAATATACTCACCAAACCTTTTTTAACCCCTACTTCTAGAATGTTTGCAGTATGTTTTTGCTGCAATAGATGTAAAAAATATTTACTTTCATAACGTTGTTCAATAATAATAATTCAATAATGATTACGTGAGACAAGCATTTAGAGTAAAATGATATTTTACCCTGGTATATGAACTTTAAATACTGCATCACAACTACATTGTTTTTAAACAAATGATACTGACAGATAAAGAAAAAAAATAGATGGTATATAATTATTAATTAATAACTGTTTTATTTTAATTTCAATGTATATCGTTATATATATATATATATATATATATATATATATATATATATATATATATATTAATAAACAAATTAAGTAACTGACAGATATGAGAGTTACACATAACTTTTATGTAGCCGGGGTTCATAAACAACATTCCATGATTAGATGTCGTCCATTTTTTGGATGCACCAATGTGGTGCGTACATGATTAAAACCAGACGCGTCTACTGCCAAAATATAAGTATAAATGCAATGTACAAAGGTAAGGACAATTCTAACATAACAAACAAACAGTACTAAGTAAATCTCTTATATTGATGACTAAGCAGTTTCCGATGGAACTCGCGTCCCGCTCGGCGATCCGAATACGTTCTAATAAATGTTAGAAGGAAATGTTATATAGGTAAAATATTCGCGCCAAATCTTGTTATGGTGAGAAAAGGACTGGACTGTCCAATCAAATAAAAAATCATTCGTTCACATCATTACAACTTGTTTTCACTCACGCACTCATGATTTTCTATCACCACGGGACTATACGTAACATTAAACACGAGACCTTTAACACAACGTGTCACGAAACAAAGGGACAAGAGTACTACATGTAACAAAACAAATACGAATGACACGCACGAACATTTGTTAAAACGCTATTTACATACATAAATTATCTTGAGACAAGCTCAAACTTGACCATGCTACAAACTCCCCCACATCGATGGAATGTCTCCGGCATTTTAAACACATAATACTAACGGGAGTCACAAAGACATACAATCTACCGTAATGTTTACATAAAAAATATACGTATATACATAATAGCAATACATCAATCAAGGGTATCTGAAAATGACAAATAAACTACGTTACAATCGATTTCTATAGAAATATCCGTCATAAATCGAAAAGCATTGATTCTTTTAAAATCGACATGCAACTAAACTATACTATAAATAAAGAAACAAAACAATATTTAGCTCTTCTAAGTCTCAGCTGAAAAACTAAAAGTAACATTAAAATAAAACATACTTATCAATACAAAATGAAAGCAATTTATAATTAAATGCTCACAATAAAATTTCTCAAACTAAACCATAAGCGTTATCTGTCGACGAGAAGTTCCCTCCTATATCTGAAAGAAAACAATGGTTTTTCGAGAAATAAATAACAGAATAAAACTAAGTACGGTATAAGATGTACATGCATTAAATACTCTACATCTTGTGCGTATGCCCACTCGCCGAAGCGATCTGGCGGTCGCCGCTGACGCTTAGGTCGTGGCGGTGGAGTAGGTTGGGACGCTTATAACGGGAGATGTGTCCAGTACTGGTGTGTGACGTTGACGTCTGGGTCTTGGAAATGGAGTGGGTGGAACAGTACTATTATGACTTGTAGCTCTTCTCTATTCATGTAATTTTACGGCGACAAGCCCAGTAAAATATAGGATAAGTCTTGGGAGACCTTGAATCATCAGATTTCAAAGAGCCAATGAGTTTTATCTTTACACGAGCTATATACAATGTTTATGTTCCAAACTTGATTTCGATATTTCAATTCTAATAAACTTTATTACGACAAGAGCCATGTTGACATGGCCATCCCCCGCCGAATGCTTGCTCTTTAGAAGATGTGTTGGAGAGTAGAATATTTCATATTTAAAAGAAAATATTTGGTAATGAAGACTGATGTTTGAAGTGATTATAGATATGAAACCCATGTGAAGATCTACTTATTCCCCTATTTTGAGGTCTACAGGAAAAGTGTCAAGGTCACTGTGACAAAAATTAAGCCTGAAAAATAACAAAGGGCACTAACTCAAAAATTGTGAAAGGACCAGAACAAAACAGAACATATACTTTATTTAAACTTGTACATACGTACATCGTTTATATTCACATCACAATAAACAAAATAAATAATATAATCACGTGAACAATGGTTTTGCATGAAATACTTAAATACGACAACAATTCATTTTAGTTTAATGTAAAGTACTACATGATGTAAAATAATGATTAAAGTATCTGAATGAAGTAAATTACTATGGATCACTATTTCCATACTTGTTAACTATGTTTATTAAATAAATATAGCCTGAGAAAAATAAATAAACAAGGCTGTAGAAAGTATTATGTCGTTTTCAAATCCCACGGATGTAAATAAAACAAGTCTTCCTAGCAGTAGTTACAAGACAGGTTAAAGAATAGTATAAATAATATTATTTCTAATAACATGTGCTTGTTGTAGATAAAGTGTAAGATTTATTAAAATTTTCTTATCCTGACATTGTAATAATTCAACAAATTTTATATTTCCTTCTAGCATCTCTAAAGCAAGGACATTTTAATACAAAATGAAACTCGTCTTCAATATCACGAGAATTACAAAGTTGAAAATAACGCTCATTCCTAGGAATAAAATTTCTACTATATCTTCCTGATTGTATCCTTAATGAATGTTCAGAAATACGTAATCTAGTTAATATTGGTCTTATATGTGATGGTATTAAATCAATATATCTTTCATAACAAAATTTTAATTTACAAAGATTATAAATACTCAACATACTACTGTTTTCTTTATTTACATACCAATTTTGAATGAAACTATCAAGAACTCTCTGTTTAAATGTGTATATAAAACAATTAGGGTCAATGGACATAGGATCATTCCACACATATGTAAAACCAAAATTATTTAACAATTTTCGTACATTTGACAACCAATTAATATGACCTTTTTCACAATCAGATAATGCTAATGTATATATTTTTCTAAACGAGTTACATACAACGGATATCTACCCAATTCTCCATATATAGCTGTGGAACACGTATTCTTTCTTACCTTTAATATCTTCTTACAAAAATTTAAGTGTATTGATTCCAATTTTTTAGACTTAGAATTACCCCATATCTCTGCAGAAAAATTAATTATAGATCCTACAAACGAGTCAAATAATTGACACAACGTATCCAATTTAAATGGAAGATTTTTACAGTTATTTAAAAGAACATTTATTGCTTTCGTTGCCTTACCGCATAAATAATCTTGGTTTAACAAAAAATTCCAATTAAAAACATCTCCTATATAATTAAAATCATCAACTACTTCTAAACTTATACCATTATAAATCCATGATCCACCCTGACGAATTTTGCCCCTTTTCCTAAATACCATCACTTTTGTTTTATCAGTATTTACCTCTAATCCCCATTTAATACAGTAATCATATAGCAAGTCAAGTTTATGTTGTAAATCTTCTGGTGTCTTACTTAAAATAATCATATCGTCTGCAAATAAAAGCAACATAATCGTTATATCATCTAACTGTATACTTGAGTTAACATCATCCTGTAAATAAAGTTCAAGGTCATCTATAAATAGAGAAAATAGGATCGGCGAATTAATCTCTCCTTGTCTTAGGCCAAGAGCATATTGAACATATTCTGAAAAGGAATTACAATTTTTTACACAAGATTTAACATTATTATACATATCTTTAAATATACGTAGTATTTTACCCCTTATACCAACTCTATGTAACTTATACCATAATGTTCCTCTATTTATAGTATCCAAACACTTTTTTAAATGAATAAAAGAACAATATAATCTCATATTATTATTTATAAAATGTTGTATAATATTTAACAATACAAACTGTGCGTCAGTGGTAGATCTTCCTTTCCTAAAACCAAATTGAGCATCCGATATAACATCATTGCTTTCACAAAATGATACAATTCGTTTATTAAGCACTGTAGTAAATAACTTAGAAAAACAACTAACAAGCGTAATACCCCGATCATTATTTACGTCATTTTTATCACCCTTTTTATGTAGCGGTATAATCACGCCCTCAGTCCATTTATCTGGAAAATGACCAGTATCAAATATTTTATTAAAAAAGATCACATAAATGCGCTGCAAGAATATCAATACTTTCAATAAAATACTCATTCATAATATGATCAACTCCTATTGCTTTTCCTCTTTTCAACAATTTAACAGCATCTCTTATTTCTTGTATAGATATAGGTGCATCTAGTTCATCTATACTAACCTGTAAATTATTAAAATTTACATTATTTTCAAAATGTAAGACTTCATCATTAATCAAATCTTTCGACCCATTTCCTTTGTTTGAAAAATAATGCATAAATTCATCTACAGGTATGTTTGAAATTCCATTATTCTTATTCTTTTTAAAGTACTTCCAAAAATCTTTAGGTTTACAATGTTTCAATCTCTCTATTTCTTGAATTCTATTTAAGGTGAACAAGTTTTTCTTTTTTCTACATAAAGATTTATAGATTCTCTTAATTTACAAAACTGTTCCCTGCAATAATTTGTTTTAAGTCGTAAGAAAACATGCATTGAATCTAAATACGTCCCTCTCGCTCTCTCACATTCACTATCAAGCCACTCTGCCGCACTGCACGCTGGCTTATCAGAAAATACAAGTTTATTATATACAGTATAATGCTTAACAAATAATGGATCTGCTACTTCACGCAACAATGAAGTAAAATCATTTAATACATTATTGACCGATTCCTTATCATTTGATATATTGTCTAAAATATTATTAAATAATGGAAGTTAAGCAATTAAACCCCTCCGAAATAAGTCTCTTTTGTCATCCTTCCAATTTCCTGAGACCCCTTCATCAGGTTCCTGAGACAACCCCACCTGGCAGGTTAATATAAATTTTAGTGGTGCATGATCACTTCACCTATTGAAAGGTTCTATGCTGAATCGATTTACCCGAGAAAAGTCACTTTCTCTAGTTATAAGGAGGTCAATGACTGACGCCCCTTGCCTGTTTACGTAAGTAAACATACCTTTATTAAAATCTCACCAACCCTCCCGTTGACTATGCGAAAGCTCGTGGCTTTGCATAACTCTAGTAACCTGTGTCCAAAACTATTACACGATGTGTCAGACGAGGCCCTACTAAGGGGCTTGTCTGGAACATAATCATCATCATCAAATTGACTGTCACATATATCATGCGTAATGAAATCATCTTTATTTCCCACCCTACTATTCCAATCTCCACATAAGAAAACCGCCCCTAAATTGTAAAAATCATTTATATCATTCTGCAATAAATCAAACAAGTCAACATTTACAACATTATAAGCTGGTGAACCTTCCCCCCATAGGTATACTCCGCATAAGTAAATATCTGTATTAAAATGAAAAAAATTCTTGTCAAGTTTAAGCCAGACTATTGTATCATGATGAGAACGTACAACTGATACACCTTGAGAGATGGAATCTTTTATATAAATTACTATCCCCACACTACAGCGTTTAGCTTTACGGTGCTGAAATTTGCGATAATAATTAAAGGAATCACATCTTAACAAACCAATATTATTAGATTTATTTGTCCAAGTTTCATAGAAAAATACGATATCATTTTCAGTAATAATATCAAGAAACTCTTGAGATTCTTTCTTTTCAATAGACAACCCATTTACATTCCAGGATAAGATATTGAGTTCATCCTCTGGGCACCCCTAACTCTGCTTAATAGGCCAACCACGCTCTCTTTCCCTCACTCTTGGCTTTCTTCAGCAGTGGCAGGAGTTGTCTCCTCTTTTCGTGCACTTCCTTCGGGAGTTGTTCTGACATATAGAACTCCGAATCTTGTAAATGTTTCAATTGTTTTCGCACCATCTCTCTATCCTTAAATAACACAAACTTAGCCACGATACGTCTTGGGCGACCACTTTCCTTGTTGTTTCCCATACGGTGCACTCTTTCGAAACGCATGTCGTTTACCAAGGCTTGTGCAATCTTTAATTTGTCTATCATGAATTCCCGTACGCACGCCTCCGTATCCACAGGCATCTCATTGGTTTTCTCTGGTATATTGCCAAAAATCAAATTGTTCCTCATCGATCGCGACTGTAAGTAAACTACTTCGTCCTGTAGGCCCTGCTGTTCCTTCTCAAGTGTAACTATTTTGTCACTCAATACTCCAACAGAAAAATCAGTGCTTTCGGACTTCTCCTCTACTGCCACTATTCGTTCATGTGCACGTCTTATTTCAGAGTCCACATGGATCCACATTTTTTTTCATTTCCTTTTCAAAAGAATCTACCTTTTTTTCTAGTGACTCCAGTGAATCTAATCTCTTATTAATATGCTTTAATTGAGAGTTTATTTCTTGTAAACACTTAAAAAGTTCTGCATTGGACGGGCCTCCGTCTGAACCTGTGTTTACAGACTGACTCATACTTTTGCTAGTGTTAATCCGCTGGGAGGGGTATTGTAAACATTCAGTCTCTTCAGTTTCTGAGTCCGATAAACATTGAAATATATGTCTCAGATCAGCTACTATTGCTTCTGAACTATCTTCGTATAGCACCGAGTTAGTCTCTTAAAACAGAACTAACACTTACGCCTCTTATATCATCTGGAGAATCACAGAATTGTCCCGCCTTACTACACAAACTGTCATTGTTCACACTATCATCACTTTTTTCCGTTTTGAACGTTTTATTGGATTTATCCATCTATAAAAACACTTCTGTGTGGTCCAATAACATAATATGTATCCGTATCATCACTTACAGTACGATTTATCACCATATATCACCATAAATCATTCTTTTTTGCCGCTTTTACTGCAAGCTTGAAAAAACGCGTCCGCTCACCATTAGTCACGTGATTACACTTCACACTTGTGAAAGGCAGAGTAATAATTCTTGTGCACTGCACTCCTCCTCAATAAGATCTTTCCACCTATGAAGTTCCAAGTTGATACCTCAAATACATTTTGATTTATTCTCCAGACAAAAATTAAGTCTGAAAAATAACGAAGGGCAATAACTCAAAAATTATGAAAGGTAGAGTTATCATTCTTGTGTACTGCACTCCTCCTCAATGAGATCTATCCACCTATGAAGTATTAAGCTGATACCTCAAATACCTTTTGAGTTATGCCCCGGACAAAAATGTGAGAAGGAAGGACGGACGGCCGGACGGACAGACGGAAAAGAGACCATAACCATATCCCCCGCCGCCGTTTTGGGGACGATGTATTTAAATATCTGACCTTGACCTACCAGACCCTATCAGCGCAACCTAGCCTTATTTCCACACAGTATACGTTCCACATTTGATTAAATATATTTCATTCCTGACATGTAAAAGAAAAATACATTTTAGGGATAGACACTACCTTTGCCTTCACTTAAGGTATACATGTTTCAAATTTTGACAAGACACGGAATATCTTTTGGGAACAGGCAATAAAAGGAATGAACGTATTAACGGACCGACCGATCAAAAACCGACACGATGATTCCAGTATATTTCAGGGGTGGAAAAAGGGAGGTCCCGCCTATTTAACACACGTTCATCTGTCTTATTGTGCTTAGAAAAAAATATGTCTTACCTGTCTTCGGAAAGGAACACAGCAATATATCTCCATCATTAAACTTGATATTCTTGATCTCTTGTAATTTATCTGCCAGAGAATGGGTTGGATATATCTTAAGAAGAAACTTTGGTACGGCTACTTCTTCAAAATGGACCGTCTGAACTATTATTTCTCCTTTTTCGTCAACTATATCGACGTCTCTCTCCATTCTGTTGACCTGATCTTTAAAACTGTGTTGAACATAAAACATAAAACTGTTTCTTTTTTTGTTTAACGTCCAGCTGGCATTATTTCAGTCAAAAAAGACAAGATATAATTGATATTTTAACTACAGATTTAGTACTGAATCACCGCTATATGTGATGTTATTTCTGCAATAAATAGAGAAACAAGACTGTATAAAATGTCTTAAAAACGCCAATAAAGCGACAACAAAACTATGATCCATTACCTTGTTATCATAAGATTCGTATGTAAAGTGATGATGCATTTTAATTATCAAAGAAAATGTACGGAGGTTTAAACGTATCAAATTAAAATGATAACAAATGTAGTCTGATATACATATATATATATAATTTACGTGTTTATGTTTTAGTTATCATTCATATACCGATAATGTAAATGCTAAATTACACATATAACAGTAAAAGTTGAATAGACTTCACTTTTGAGAGCAAATATCTTGAATCGGTCTTCAAACTAGGAGTAGGAACCCGGACAAAGCATGTTGGTTGTTGACAAAATAACGGACTGTCTTGTATTTGACTTACATTCCTCTGTAGTCAGAGTATCCAGTTATCTTTATAGGAATACATGCATAAAATAAATAAAGCGTCGAAACCGTTTAAACTGTACCGGAGTATGTTGCACAATGCAATCCGAAACGATGTCTTGGTAACGTGAACAAAATTGTTTCATGCATGATAATTTTTTTTGGCAGCAGAAAACAGTTTTATATAGCAGACTTTTATTTGCATCTCAGCAATTATGTCATGCTCATTGTCTATTCAAATCATCAAAGTTACCTGAATGGCGACTTCGCTACTTTTAACTAATTTCTGGAGCAGAAAGGTCCGTCTGTAATTCTCACAAGAAATTGATATTCATATTAGGCATGCACGTGCATATCAAACGTGCATGTTTATGTATAAGCATGATAACAAAAACATATCCGAATTTGAATAATAATAACTCTATGATTATGTTATGTCGCCTATGTAACTGTGTTTTTCAAATTGACCTATACAAGCATATATGTATAGTTGTGCCCTTTTCCGAGTATTGGTGTTTACTTAAAAAAAAAAACTGTAACATGTAACTGCGGATTAGTGAAAGAGAGAAAGTGAATGACAGAGAGTAGATATATTTTTCTTTTCATAACCCGTGCCGAATCGTTTCTTTTTGTTTGTTTTAGTTACAATTACAGAACATGAAACAATAAAGAATGTATCACAAATGCAACAATTATATATTAACCTAAATAACATTGTTTTAAGGTTATGCTCGAAGTAAATTTCAATATTTAATGGAAAAAATGCTGAATAAGTCGTAAACATCAGACTTTGGGAAAAATCCCCTTTCAAATGTTTGAGCACTATCACTAAAAAGATTTATTAAAACATTAAATATCGGAGTATGTGGATCAGAGAATTAAAGAATAGTGAGAATATATTGAAAACCAAACTAGAGAATCAATAAGTAATGTGCATATAACCAAGTATCTATTTCTGTCTGACATTTAATAAATAATTAATAAATTAGACACGGTCAAATTCTCTTGATACAATATATATTATATATTTTATGACTGACATATGGAACTTGGTCAATATAAACAGATATTTTGATACTAAGTGTAACAAACACGGCCTGGCCCGGAATCAAACGTCGGCGTGCTAACCCAATGCTCTAACCACTGAGCCAAAGAGTCGACTCCCTGACGCAGTTGTCAGAGATCGTACCTATACCCGTGACGACGCATCGTCACATAACTTCCCCCTCCGAAGTCTCGACCCGAGACTTGGCCTGGGAATCACGTGGGTAAGGCAACTCCGGTATGGCAGTTGACATTATCCCACTTCTGACACCAAATGTAACAAACACGGTCTGGCCCGGAATCGAACCCGGTCCGCCGGCGTGATAACCCAATGCTCTAACCACTGAGCCAAAGAGTCGACTCCCTGACGCAGTTGTCAGAGATTGTACCTATACCCGTGACGACGCATCGTCACATAAGCATGCTTAACGTGCATAAGAGATAGAACTGACATTGCCCCTAGAGTACTGTGCTGATAGGCCGAAGATGTAACCTTTCTGAAAAGTGTGCAGTATAGAAACTATTTTAAGAATCTGCTCGCAACAGTTACATTACAAGAAAATTAGATATATTCCCGATGTATATAACATTTTAAAATAAATACAGATTGAAATATTTTCTAGATGCATATATCCTGACTGGTAGTTCTCCAAATAAAAATATGAGAAGGAAAATAACAAAAGATTTGATATACAATAAAGTTCAGCCAAATTGGCATATTCTTATTATGTCCGCGAAATTCAGAAGCTTTCGATCAATTCAATATCAATACCAAATATGTCAGTTATGTAGGTATACATCAAGAAATCCGTGGTTTTTCATGTATTGTAAGAAAGGTAGTGCCATGATAGCTTACTAGACTAGAATTAACATTTTGCGCATAGAATGTTAGACTCAGTACAGTGAGATCATCTGCATAACAGAACATGTAATTCTTGATAGTCTAAATTTAAATGCTTATACCAACATCTTTTCAAAAGTATAAAAGACACATTTGATAACAATGCATGGTACTGTCTGAATGAAATGAACAGACGATCAATTGTGCTCGGGCAGTTCTACAGTTTTAGGACATCCACTACATAAGATGTAAAACTATTGTGTTAATATATGGTTTTGCTACAGACTACAAACTTGTTTTTGTCCAACATATATATTGTTTTTGTTTGAATGCCAGTGACTAATATACATCTTTACAAACTGTTTGTTTTGTTTCTCATTATTTGTATAGTCTGTCCAACTTCTAGTCCTGTAATGCTAGCAGTAAAATTGTCCATTGTCAAAGGGAGATAGAAGTCACTGCACACAGGGAGTCACCACTATACACATATGTCCACTAATAAGAAATCGAACTATTCGATTAGTATATATTTTTTTTTATAGAAAGACAACTAGCTTCTTTTAGTATAACATGTATATTGTTTTTGCTTGAATGTCAATGACAAATATATTTCACGTACAGATAAGTTGCAACAGGTGTGATTCGTAATTGTTATCAATATTTGACAACTAATAAAAAGACGCTATAAAAATGTAAGAGAACTTGGGAGTCAAATTTCATGGTCACTTAACATATAAGACAGGGAATTACTTTTACTCGCGCTTTAGCCGTGAGTAAATCAATTATTCTCTCATCTTCATTCTTTCAAAGTAATGAACAAACACAAAAGTAGGAAAAAGGCATATGATTGGCAGCAAATCGTGCAAAACAAAGAGGGAAAAATATAAGATTTCTTTTCGAATGAAAAATAAAATACATGTATACCATAACCTTATTGCCATGGGCAATATCAGGTCCAAAGGTTATGGTCAGCGGCCACACGTCGCCGGTACCAGATGTTAGATAAGGAGCGTCACCAATCATACATCCGTTCGTCGTTACATCGCAGAGCACATAATAGCAGCATTCCGCCGCTTTGCAGAGCACATGAAAGCAGCATTCCGTCGCTTCGCAGAGCACATAATAGCAGCATTCCGCCGCTTCCCAGAGCACATAATAGCAGCATTCCGTCACTTTGCAGAGCACATAATAGCAGCCATTCCGTCGCTTTGCAGAGCACATAATAGCAGCATTCCGTCGCTTTGCAGAGCACATAGTAGCAGCATTCCGACGCTTTGCAGAGCACATAATAACAGCATTCCGTCGCTTCCAAGAGCACATAATAGCAGCATTCCGTTCTTTGCAGAGCACATAATAACAGCATTCCGCCGTTTTGCATAGCAAATAATAATAGCAGCATTCCGTCGCTTCGCAGAGCACATATAGCAGCATTCCGCCGCTTCGCAGAACACATAATAGCAGCATTCCGTCGCTTCGCAGAGCACATAGCAGCAACATTCCGTTCAGAGCACATAATAGCAGCATTCCGCCGCTTCGCAGATTACATAACAAGATCCCACCACTTTGCAGATTACCTAATACATGTAGCAGCATTTTCCCGTTAGGCAGAACGCATAGCAGAACTCTCGGCCAATTTATAAACAGTACCAATACGATAAATTATTAACACATCAAAATTTAAACAAGGGGATTTAAAAAAAAAATTTAAAAGAAAAAAAAAAGAAACATTAGACAGCATTCTACAAATTATCCAAAAAATGTATGTTCAAAGCTTATTTTCAGTTTTAAAAATATTTCAAATACACATATAATAACTCAAAAATTCAAATTCTTAATTACAGACGGACGTTCATTCAGCGTGTCCTTCACATTACTGTCTCTAGCAGACACATACTTCTACCGCCGTGCCTCTACCAAACCTTTTACAAGTGTTTTTGTTAGCCGATATGATGGAGCTCCCGAGCGGAGGGAATGTAATCCAAACCTGGATGGGTTTAAGCCTATTTCTGAAATTTTGACTATAAACAAATTACGCAAGGTTTAATAAGCCAATGGTTTTTCCGAGACACAAACCTATTCAACGTTTAACTAAAGGTAAAAGGTTAAACATAAACTATGCAGAAGAAGCATCGATATTAGCAGCGGATACCTTTCTAAAATGGCGACAGGGCAGAAAGTAATCCCGGTCCGTGATATAAAAAACTGTTTCCATCTCTCAGAATGTCTGTTTTGAACTGTTCAATAACTATAACACAGTATACCTCTAAAGAAGGAAGCTTCATTAACACGGAGAAAATCCGCAAATAGTATAGCTAATAAAAATGCAAATCTTTCATATATCAAAGAACTATCCTCAGAAGTATTACGTCAATTCTTTCAAAATACCTGAAGTGATAACGTCTTTCTTTAAAAAAGGGTCTAGCAACTATAATCCGACCATTCAAACAAAGCTTGGGTCAATCATCAGTACATGGGTTTGGAATGTTTGCAATAACATGAACTCAATTAATAGCATAAAACAAAGCATTAAACTTAGACTTACTTCAGCGAGCCTCGTGAACGACTGGTGTTATTAATAAAGCTACAGTTTATGGCGACGCTGGTAAAGAACATAAATGCACTGACGCACACCAATCTTTAAACCTTCTAAAGCTTGAAAAAAATAATTGCGCACTGTAAAAATTTCTCGACCTCTAAGACATACTTCCTTAACTTCTGAGAACAACTCTGGTGAAATCGAAACAGTATACTTTTTAACAACGAACCATCTTTGAAAATGAAAAATGCCTGTAAAAACAAAGTACTAATAAAATTGCAAAATATTACAACAATAAGCAAAACGTATTATAAAAACAACTACAATTGTAATAGTAACACTTGCGAACAATATATGTATATGTTAATGTCTAAATAAATTAAGGTTCAATTTTATATATGATTTATGCAACAAGAACAAAATATGACATATAATAATAATGTGTACATAGGAGAAAAACCAAAACTTAATTTCAAAATTCCTAACTGGTAAGATGAGCACCGTCCATTTTTCCATGATATTAAGCGAGGGATCATCTCAAGCAATATTTCAACTGTCAACTGCCTACAATCAAGTCGGATAGTACATACCTTACTGGAAAAGTGATTCGTTCCAAAAACATAGTTCTTATTGCGTCCTTGAACGTAAAAAACACTAGGGTTATCAAAAATAAGAAGTTCATAAAAACTCTGCTTGATAGCCGAATTTTCGCCGAAGAGCAAAGGTAACAAGAGGACCATGATGGCCCTTCATCGCTCACCTGAGTACCACTGATCGAAAGGCAGTCTTAAGTATTATGGACCATAACTCCCATACAAGACGTAATAATGCTTGTTTATTAACATTATGCATACATCTGATAAAGATTGCTTTATAAACGTGGATGCTATAATGTAAACAAAGTTAAAATTGACATTTTTATAGTTCAAACGGCCATAATTCAAGAAAGTGGTCAAAAGCAAGATAGCCTTGATCGCAAGATAATAGTCATTAACATTACCTTCAGGTTTGTGTAAGTTTACTTATTAACTAATCCCGAGGAAGCTGAATTCTCAAGACACCAGCTTTGTTTGAGCAGTTTGGTAGAGGGTAATGATGTGATCATTTTTGTTAAATGGAATTTAATTCTTACCAACATATTTAGAGAAGAAAAAAAACTGTAAAATTCATTTGGCTGCCATGGCATCAAAATTTCTACATGGAAAACAGGTCTCTATAGTTTTCACTATAGACATATAAGGCAAACTAGCCCCGCCCCTGGCAGCCATGTTTTTTACGGATTGGAATAATTTAAGCAAACATCTGTACTAAAATATTATGAAATATTTTTTTCTTTCCGTTGCCATGGCAACCAGAGTTTGATATGGATCAAGTTTATTTTAGCAACGTTTGTGAAGGTTTACCCAAGGATCATCCCAACCAAGTTTAATCAAATTATGTCCAGCGGTTTCAGAGGAGATGTTGTTTAAAGCAAAGTGTTGACGTTGTGCTCAGGTGATCTAAAATGGGTTGGACTGCTTATATGGAACAACAAGGGTACCAACTGCTTTGCAAAAATGAAATAAATCATTTGGGAATCAAATAAACCCGTGGCACCAACCAGTTATTACATGTATCCTTTCCCCATGTGACAGTGAAAGCATCAACAGCTACTGTGACTGGTATCCAGAAAAGTGAATTATAACGAGGCAACTTTTTGTATAGTCACTGGCAATACGATCTGATTCTGATGCACATATAGAGAAATTTTCAAAAGCCATATCATGTAAAAGCTTACTCATACTTCCTTTGCAAATAATACAAACACAATTTTTATTATAAGTACGCAAGAAAACTTTATTTCCTGCTAAATGAGACCTAAAACTTAATAATTGATTGCCGCATGTTCCCTGTAAGTCGTAATCAGACCACGGTTTATATTACACATTACCATTGTTCTAAATATAATCTGTCCCAGCAATAGCAGACTCTAAAGAAAACTTCCGGTAATGCACTTAGAAAAGAGGATTTGAAATTTTATACGAAAGCTTTGTTTTCCAGAAAAACAGATGTCTAAACAGTTTACAGTAAACAATGGCTTATCCAAATGTTTTCATTCCTCAGTCAGTCTGTAGAAAACTTTAGTCTGCAATAAGCAATCATTACCATTAACTGGTGCTAAAGAGATTATTTTACCAGACAAGTGAGCCAGTTTCCTACCTGTACAGTATGGAAATGTACGCATAACTGAAGTTAAACACTCCCAGATATTATCAGTATGCTTGGTCGGCATCTTAAAACAGCCATGATAGAGATCCCAAGCTAAACCCAACTAAACACTGTACCGGAAAGATTATAGATTTCTCCATAATGACGACAAAACCAGCCTTCTGTAAAGTTTCAAAGACAAATCGAGAATCATACGAGGCAGTTTGGAGAGAAGAATTAACACGCCAACTGTCATCTAACAATACGATAACCTTTAAACCTTTACATCTTCAATACTTCACTAAAGGTCGAAGTCCCTTCGTAAAAAATCTCGCGGAGGACGACAAACCAAAAGGCATAACCGAAAAACAAAATAACGCCATCAAAAATCCAAGGAAACCCAAAAATGTGTGGGGCAGGTTATTAATAGACTTTTTTTTTAATTTTGGAGAAGCCATAGAATCTTGGATAATAAAGGTTTTATAATGATATCGAGTCTACTGTAATTCAAAATGACTTTTTATCTTCCATATAGACCACAGCTGCAGACAGGGGGATCCCCTATCACCATTTATATTTATCCTCTGTACTGAAATTCTAACTCAAATTATCAAGACTAATAATACAATAAAAGACTTATATATAAATAATACTAAGCACTTAATATCACCTTTTGCTGATGATACTGCACTAATTTAAGATGGTTCAAAAGAGTCATTGCAAGACGGTTTAAAAGTACTAAACATATTTGCTCATATATCCGGTTTAAAAATTAACATTTCTAAAACGAAAAGTTATCTGGATTTGTTCAAAAGATTTTAGAAGCAATTAAAAATTAAAACCACATTTAAACTAGATAGTGGCCAAACATATTTTAAGCACCTAGGAATAAATATTATTTGATTTTGTTTGGCATGGACCAGCAAAAAATAAAAGTTCCGTACTAGTAAAAAAATATTTTGAAGGTGGCCTCAAAATATTAATTTAAATGTTTCATAAAAAGTCTCAAAATGACATGGATTCAAAAGCTACGTTTCACAGATAAGAAATGGCAATATATAATAAGGTTAACACTTAATGTAAATAATAAATGTCTTAAACTATTTAAGTTTGATTAAAGCGGTAACACTTTTTAAAAAGTTTATATTAAGAGCAAAAGATGTTTTATATAAATCACCTAATCCTATTATAGTACATAATCTTAAGAATATTTTTAAAATGGAATCAGGCTGCAAATTTAAATGTTAATGATGAAGTACCTACAAGTCAAATAAAAAGGAATTTATAATTCCATTTCGAAAAAAAAAAAAAGAGTGGAGATATATTCTGTTATTTTCAAGATGTTTAAAGATACTAATATTCAGTTAATGCAGTTATGAATATTGCATAAAATAATGATTATCTATATAAATTAAAAATTAAAGATACAAATTTGTGTAAATTCTGAAAAGCATAGCCTGAAACTATGGAACAATCATTTTGGTCTTGTAACAAGACAGCATCTTTTATTGTTGAGTTTAAACTGATATAAGCAAATAATCACATAGATGCACAGTTTTGTTTAAAGTCAGTATAATTTGGATTTAATGATAAAGATTTTGATATTTTAAATCTTCTTTTAAAATCTTATATATATAAATCCAGACTTCTAAATACACATCTGAATATGAAAAACCTAAACAGGCTCCGAGTGAAAAATATCAAATAACTAGATATATATACAATTATTCTGAGCAATCTTTAAAAAAATTAAAGCAAATTGGAAATAAGTTTTCAAAATTATATATTTGATAACACTTATATGGTATTGTGAGGTGGTAAGATGGATGGGTCCCCGACCTACTTCCATCATATGACGGGATAATAAAACTAATAATAATAATAAAAAGATTTAACAGAATTTTTTCTGGGTGGAAGGATGGTAACCGCTGGTATGGTCAAAATTAAACATATAACCATTAGGAACCATATACTCAAGAGCTACTTTGTGATCCTCAAAATTCACTCTTTCCTGTTAACATTTATTAAAAACGCTCAGATCTAAAATCAAACGTTTTTTTTCAAGAATTATTGTTGGCTACTGACAGGATTAACATTATGTGGTTTTCATATACACACTTCTTGTCTATTAATTCGTTCATGGCAGTAGAAACGAAATCACTATTTTCTATCGCAGATCTATTGTTTTTCATCAAAAGGATGGCGGCGGCTTTTCTATAAAAGGAAACACAAACCCGTCTTTAATAATTAAAAGAATATCTGCATTAACCCGAATTGTTTTCTCCCAGAAGGAATAACTCTCTTTAAGTCTGCCTTTAACTGAATTATCTACAACCGAGAAAAAACCACAAAACTGCATTTGTAATTCATTACTGTACTCATCGCTGCAAAACCAGTACATGTACTTATCAACATCGTGATAATACGACGCACCGTCAATTCCCGACATTTCCGGACTTGCCCATGATTTTAGTGGTATCCTCGGATTTAGAGGTTCGCTGCTGCTGCCCCTGCAGACCGATTCCCACTGGTCCGCCGACGTGATTGATTTCTTGATTGATTTATTTCGGTATGGAATACATATACATGGACACTTTAACAACATGTATGATACATCATTGATTCTACATAACAATGTAATATTAAAAATGCTTTACAATTTTACCAGCAATAATTTTCTTCACAAGGTTTTGTTGTATTTGACCAGGGTTCCTTTTAACTGTGTCTTTTATTTCTTCTAATTAGCTAATTCTAATTTCCTAATCACGGACTTGGGAATACGGCGTGTAGATACACCAGCTTTTCTTAGTTCATGCTTTGTTTTAGTCCTAGGTGTTAGAGTTTCTTCTGGCCTTTCAATCTGGTATTGTTCGTCAATTTTCTTCTTAAGACGGTCAAAGCGCTTCTTTTACTTCATTTCTGACGTCTTGTATGATTTAATCTTACTCTCAAGCAAGTGGATTCTAGAAGTTGCTCTTCTCAAGGCCTTTGATCGTTGTACTTTCCTTTTCCTTCTTGTTGCAAACGGTAATCTTACAACCAATTGTTGTTCTTCATATGGAAATGTAGCTGAGGTTCCTGGTTTTGGTTCCCCACTGTCTGTAGCAATTTCATCACTGTTTTCTCTTAACTTTGCCTGTTTTCGTTTTCTTCGGTATGTGTCACAGTGCAGTTTATTCATTTCACGTTTCCGACTTAATTCCCTAGGAGTCATCTGTGATACTTTTTTCTGTACCGCTTTTGTCGTCTTCTCTCCTTTTCAAGGAAATTATTACCATCCGCCTTCTTTCTCTCCCGATATTCCTTTTGTATTTGTGCTCTAGATTTTGCCATACCTGAAACACATTATGTTGTAAAATAAATATCATTTCATTCTACGGAAATAAAAAAAAATTAAGTATTGTTTTATTTCTTAAAATTTGGACCAGATACGTTACATTTCAATGTGTTTAATTTTCAGTTATTAACTGTAGCACAGTCACCCTTACTTTAATTTAATAACAATCATCCATTATTTTTGTCGTAACTTACAAGAGAAAATTGTTGTATAACTTTTTTATTTCATATATTTTTAGAAATATTCACTTGAACGACATTCGTACAATGCACAGCTCTGAAACCTATATACTTGCTTTTTGATAAATGTTCATTATTATAATTGCTGAAAAGGTATACTATTGTGTTGAAATTTTAAGTAGAAACAACTATTTAAAAATATTCACACACACATAATACTGCATCAAGTGGAAATTGTCGATAAATTAAAGCTAATATACATTTAATTTTACAACCAGAAACGTTACCATCACGACCAGATACGTTACGGACAAAGCTTAGTTTTTATGTTGGCGGCATTGCAAAAGGTCCTACATAAACATTTTTCTAACATTAAACATATATATCGTCTTACGTAACATGCATAGAAATTTGAAGAATACATTGTAATTCTCGGTAATAAAAAAGATAATAATATAGATCTACTCACTTTTTGTCAGCAGCTTATCCGCACATCATTCCGGAACAGAAAATGGCTTCCAATAATAAATGTGACATGTATAAGATATCGGGTGACGTCATCAACGATAGCTTACGTAATATGTGAAGTGCTGCTCACTCATCCTTAGAGAATTGGTTAATTATAGTTTTATCGGTAACGTATCTGGTGGTAACGTATCTGGGGGACTTAAAGAAAATTAAAGAGCTTTAAGAGCTGTCATGACATTTTGATATTATTTTTTTCTATTTAAAAGAGTGTCATTTCGTCTACAATAATGTTATGGTAAACCCGTTGAAAGTGAGACAGGTAAAGGTATGTGGGATGATGCTTTGGTCACGTATCTGGTGTTCTTAAGTGTAACAATGAATATTTAAAGAATAATTATACTCGTATTATGCAAGGATACATGCTATACAAAATAAAAAGTATATGTTATTTTTATATGACACTAGGCTTGATAAATACTCACCAGCAGGCTGTTTATACAAAAATGGTTAAAACTTCCTTCTGTTAAAATAATAGTCACGTATCTGGCGGTGGTCTAAGAGACATAATTCTTTAACTTTTTACTGTTTAAAAGAAGATAGTAAACCATCAAGTGAAACTTATTTTGGACATGTTCATCATTAAGGTTTTGAAAAATACTTAAAACAACATCGTTGTAACGTTACTGTAGAAAACAATTAATGATCATTTTAAAATATATTAACAGAGACAAGCATATTTTCCCTCTTGAGAACTAGTCCAAGATGTCTACAGGCCAATTCTTGAGCGATTTTCATGATGTTTTTTTGGTGTTTTTGTCAGTCCAAATAAGGTGTAAATAATTAAAACAGTCAATCATATGTTTTTTATTTACATAACACCAGAATATTTGTGAGACACTTTATTTCATAATTTGACATTCTTACGTAGAATGAATGACATGTATATAACATACATGAGAATAAATGAGCCATGACATGCACACCAACACCAAGGATAACACAAAAAAGAGAGACTCTTATTTCCTTTGACAAACCGCTGCATGTGCGCTACTCAACATGAGGCGAAGTGACCCTCTCTTCCACACACGTAGAAACTTAATAAAAATCCCAAATTTATAAGAAAATGAATGTCATAATCCGCAGATAAATAAACAGCTTGATCAAAATATTTGATGCATTAAAGTATTCTCCTCTTCTGTTCTGTATACTCGGGTTTGATGATTTCTATCGATGATAATCAAGTTGATTCTCATATGATTGTATCACAATGGACAGTCAACATTCCATCATCTGTGCCAGATTGGCACACATATAGAAATAAGGCTCTATTAAAATACGCCATAAACTAAAAACGTCATGAATGGTATTTGACAGAGTACAAACTACTATTCCCGCATTGTTAATAACTTGCACACATATTAGAGATAATGATACACTTCAAGAAAATTTGAAAAATGCTCCTCATAAAATATGATTCCATTAGGTATATTGAAATTGAAACATGCTGTCCCTCATCTGTGCCTCCCATTCGGCGTCAAAAGCTTCACTCTGGGCCACCGTAAAATGGTTCTTCCAGTCCCCGACCTCTCCTTAAAATTAAGATTAATATTGTTTCAATGGTTTCAAATTATAATCCCAAATACAATTAGATGATTTATAGTTTGTTTATGTAATTATTTCGTAACTCAGCTGGTATTTTATTGTTCGTGGTATAAACATTAAAATGACTAAACAGACTATTCCAGATTCAATTAAATACTTAAAATACTATGTCTTGTGTGATACAAAAGTGCAAAATTTCAGACGAGGTTCGTAATTGTGTTGCTTAAGAGAGGCATTTGCTCTGTAAAAGTTTAACTTAACTTGATCACAAAAGTCATGTTTTGCCTGGACATTTGTTGAAATATAATATCAGATTAACAGGGAAAAAATGTACATCTGTAGACAAGTGACATCTCTCAGATAGTATATAACATATGCTTATTAACATTAAAAAGGTTTGAATATATCGTTGCAATTTGCAATTATACACACCAACGTTTGATATGTTTTGGTTTACCGTCTCTAAAATAAAGCCCCAAAGAATAATTATTACAGGCCTTTAGCAACATCGTAGTCTGAAATATCGCATCACTCCGCAAGTAGTATACTCGCGATTCATCAGCCTTTTCCGTGGTAGATATGCTTTAAACAATTCTGGGGGATAAAATTGACATTCTTGAGAGTAATTGCAGGGTTTTCGTTCTACTTGAAATCGCCATATATGGTCAGACCAGGTATATTCATTGAGAAGAAAAGTCCCAAAACAATAATATAAAAAAAAAATAACGACAAAACAAGACAAAAAGGTTAAAGGAGAATCTGACCTTTCCTATAAGCAACTTGCTTCCCATTTTGATCTCTAATGTAAGATTCGGTCTTTCCTTCATTAATATCGTTACCCAGCCTTTTCAATGTACATCTTTCCAGTATTGCCCGCAACCTCTCGTTACTGTGGTTGTAGCCGAGGTGTTTCTGCATCTTCCGTAGTTCTTGGAGACCGTTCTAATAATACATGTATTACATAAACAT
>CM037795.1:44523808-44573808 GCA_021229015.1 Solen grandis | reverse complement strand
ATGATCCCTGGCGCAGGGCCAATTTTGACCTCAGTGTCATGATTTGAACAAACTTGATAGAGATCCACTAGATAATGCTATACACCAAATATCTTAACTCTATGCCTTGTGGTTTCTGAGAAGAAGATTTTTCAAGTTTTTTTCCTATATTAGCCTATGTTAAATCAAGTGACCCCTGGGGCAGGGCCAATTTTGACCCCAGGGTTATAATTTAAACAAACTTGGTAGAGAGACATAAGATCATGCTACATACCAAAAATCAAAAGGCTAGGCCTTGTGGTTTCAGAGAAGAAGATTTTTCAAGTTTTTTTCTATATTAGCCTATGTAAAATCAGGTGACCCCTTGGCAGGGCCAAATTTGACCCCAGGGCCATGATTTGAACAAACTTGGTTGTGATCTTCTAGACAATGCCTCACACTAAATATCTAAACCCCAGGCCTTGTGGTTTCTGAGAAGAAGATTTTTCAAGTTTTTTTCCTATATTAGCCTATGTTAAATCAAGTGACCCCTGGGGCGGGGCCAATTTTGACCCCAGGGTCATGATTTGAACAATCTTGGTAGAGAGTCATAAGATCATGCAACATACCAAATATCTAAACTCCAGGTCTTGTGGTTTCTGAGAAGAAAATTTTTCAAGTTTTTTCCCCTTTTTTAGCCTATTTTTAATCAAGTGATCCCTGGTGCTGGGCCAATTTTGACCCCAGGGCCATGATGTGAACAAACTTGGTAGAGAGACATAAGATCATGCTACATACCAAAAATCAAAAGGCTAGGCCTTGTGGTTTCGGAGAAGAAGATTTTTCAAGTTTTTTTTCTATATTAGCCTATGTAAAATCAGGTGACCCCTTGGCAGGGCCAAATTTGACCCCAGGGCCATGATTTGAACAAACTTGGTTGTGATCTACTAGACAATGCTTCACACTAAATATCTTAACCCCAGGCCTTGTGGTTTCTGAGAAGAAGATTTTTCAAGTTTTTTTCCTTTATTAGCCTATGTTAAATCAAGTGACCCCTGGGGCGGGGCCAATTTTGACCCAAGGGTCATGATTTGAACAATCTTGGTAGAGAGTCATAAGATCATGCAACATACCAAATATCTAAACTCCAGGCTTTTTTCCCTATATTAGCCTATGTAAAATCAAGGACCCCTTTGATGGAGCCAAATTTGACCCAATGTTCATGATTTGTAAAAACTGTAGAGACCCAGTAGACAATGCTACATACCAAATATCTAAACTCCATGCCTTGTGCTTTCTGAGAAGAAGATTTTTCCAGTTTTTTTCTATATTAGCCTATGTTAAATCAAGTGACCCCTGGGGCGGGGCCAATTTTGACCCCAGGGTCATAATTTGAACAATCTTGGTAGAGAGTCATAAGATCATGCTACATACCAAATATCTAAACTCCAGGTCTTGTGGTTTCTGAGAAGAAGATTTTTCAAGGTTTTTTTCTATATTAGCCTATTTTTAATCAAGTGATCCCTGGTGCAGGGCCAATTTTGACCCCAGGGCCATGATTTGAACAAACTTGGTTGTGATCTACTAGTCAATGCTGCACACCAAATATCTAAACCCCAGGCCTTGTGGTTTCTGAGAAGAAGATTTTTCAAGTTTTTTCTATATTAGTCTATGTTAAATCATGTGACCCCTGGGGCGGGGGCAATTTTGACCCCAGGGTCATAATTTGAACAATCTTGGTAGAGAGTCATAAGATCATGCTACATACCAAAATTCAAAAGGCTAGGCCTTGTGGTTTCGTTGACAGGGCTGCCACAGAGCTGAAGAAATAAAATTCCCTGACTATTCCCTGACTTTTCCCTGACTCAGCCCTACTTTTCACTGACCAATACAACCACAATTTTTCGGCCTCCTCCTCCCCTTCAGCCGTCCAATCCTCCCATCTACAATGTTATTGTTTTAGAATAATAACCTTAACAAATTTCAAATAAATCAGAATTCCTTTTCATGGTTATCATAGTCAGTGATAATAGTACAGATACTATTAAATGATTTTCTTACAAGGTAGTAATACTTCAGTCAATCTTACACATTAAGCAACATTTACATGTAAGCTATGGACACTATATCAACATAAATGGTCAAAAAAGCATTTAAAATCATCATGACTATACATGTACATACAGTCATGTCATACACCTCTAATGTTAAAACATTTAACTCAACAAAAATAACTCTGATAAACAGTGTGCACAATAAAATCTCAGTGAGTTGACTTAACCTATCAGTCTAACATCCCAAACCTTTTAAGGTTTCATGCTTAGGAATGTTTTTATATTATTAAATAATCAATGTTTGAAAGTAATACTTATAAATACTGTTTGAAGACTGCCATAGCCACTGAAAAATTCAAAACATCAACTCAGACTTTCATTTTTCCCTGACTTTTCCCTGACTTTTCTAAAATGTATTTTTTCACTGACCATTTTTCAAAATTCCCTGACAATTCCCTGACTTTTCAAGGTATGTGGCAACCCTGGTTGAAGAAGATTTTTAAAATTTTCATTTTTAAAATCTATTTTTAGCTCCTGTGACCTAGATTTTTGACCAATCAAAATTATTTTGAACAACTTTGGTAAAAAGCCCAATAATGAACATTCCTGTGAAGTTTTATCAAAATCCAGTGAGTAGTTTAGAAGGAGATGTTTAAAGAAATTGTTGACGACGGACGCACACATGCACGCACGCACGGACGACGGACAAAAGGTGATCACAAAAGCTCACCATGAGCACGTTGTACTCTGGGGAGCTAAAAATAACAAACCCAAAAGGACTTTCCACTGGAGGCAGAAAGCCCTAATGACTTTAGGATATCATGGCCGGTGATTTAACCCATGACTATCCGGCCACTAGGACCAGTCATATTGTACCTGACAGTATCTGCTTCATCCTGCAAAAGCCCCATACTCTTACGGAGAAGCCTGTTCTCACGGTCTGTTGCAGCAAGCTCATCCCGATACTCCTCAATCTCCTGTTCCTGCTCCTCCAATACCCGCAGTGAGGTGTTGAGAGCATCTTCTTTTTTCTCCTTCTCTCTGATTGTCCTCTGGAGCTCCACCTGTAGTAATAAAACCACTATCACACATAGAAATACTGCAATCAATAGAGGGCCATAGAAGCCCTGAATTGCTCAACTGAGTATAGGGTTACCCAAGGAACATCTACACTAAAACATTCTGAAAAATGGCCAGTAGTTTTGAAGGAGATGATTTTTAAAGTGTTCATAATTCATTTCTTTCCATTGCCATTGCAACCAGAGTTCTATTCTACTTGAATCAATTTTATTTCAGCAACTTTTGTGATGGTTCACCCAAGGATCATCCGTACTAAGTTTAATCAAATTCTGTCAAACGGTTTCATAGATGTTGTTTAAAGTTTTCACTAAATACATATAAGGCAAATTAGCCCAACCACTGGCAGCCATGTTTTTTAACAGATCGGAAAATTTTTAGCAATCTTGATAGAAGGTTACCCAAGGAACATCTGTACAAAAACATTTGAAATCTGGCCAATTGTTTTAAAGGAGATGATTTTTAAAGTTTTCAATTTTTCTCTTCTTTCCATTGCCATAGTAACCAGAGTTCTACATGGATCAAGTTTACTTTAGCAACTTTTGTGAAGGTTCACCCAAGGATCATCCCTGCCAAATTTAATCAAATTCTGTCCATCGGTTTCAGAGGAGATGTCATTTAAAGCAAATTGTTGACGATCCACGATGCAGGGTGATCCTAATAGCTCAGGTGAGCTAAAAATTATCAGAAAAATAAAACTTACACACTATAAAACAAAGCAATGTAAATGTACCGGTATATAAGTCTAGGGTGACTTATCTGTCTGTGCCAAATTTTGTACGACAAATACATGAACATGTTTATAACAAATTCTTTTCAAAAATTCTCCCAAACCAACGTTTGACACTAACTTATTGGCCAGGCATCCCAATGGAACAAAGCTTATAAATCCATGAGTCCCTTCTGAAAACTTAAGTCCCTGAAAATGATGAGAGTAAAGAATTTATAAAGATAAACAGGAGTTTTCTTTGGAACACATGTGGAACCTGCTGAAGCTGACAAAAATTACAGCTCTTTTTTTTTTACGGATAGGAATAATTTTAGCAACTTTGGTAGAGGTTGACCCAAGGAACATCTGTACCAAATTATTTTGAAATCTGGCCAGTAGTTTTGAAGGAGAGGATTTTTAAAGTTTTCAAATTATTTTTCTTTTTGTAGCCATGGCAACCAGAGTTCTTCATGGATCAACTTTATTTTAGCAACTTTTGTAGAGCCTCACACAAGGAACATTCCTGCAAAGTTTCATTAAATTCTGTCCAGCGGTTTCAGAGGAGATGTCATTTAAAGCAAATTGTTGACGACACACGACGACGGACGAAGGGTGATCACAAAAGCTAACCTTGAGCACGTTGTGCTCAGGTGAGCTAAAAAGGGGAAATAAATCCAAAAATACAAAAACCGAGAGTTATGGACCTTGTGCATGATACTTTTTCTCATCAATTTCTTTCCATAAATCAAATTCCATTTCAATAGTGTAACAGGAGTTATCTTAGGGACACAAAATTGTGAAAAAGGGATACAGCTCTAACAAGAGGGCAAAAATGGCCCTGAATCGCTCACCTGAGAAATATTGCCTTCATTGGAAGATGTCCATTAGGCCATGTTACACACCAATATCTTAACTCCAGGCCTTTTAGTTTCCGACATGAAGATTTTTCAAGTTTTCCTATATAAGTCTGTGTAAAATCAAGTGATCCCTAAGGCAGGGCCAATTTTGACCCAAGGACCATGATTTGAACAAACTTGATAAAGGTCCATAAGACAATGCCACAAACCAAATATCTAAGCCATTTGAACAACTTTGGTAGAGCTTCATGCAAGGAACATCACAGGCAATTTTCATCAAATTTGGTCAAGTGGTTTAGAAGGAGATGTTGTTTAAAGATAATTGCTGATGCCAGATGCACGGACGAAAGCATGCACAGATGATCACAAAAGGCGATTACAATACATCACAATGAGCATGTTGTGCTCAGGTGAGCCAAAAATGGAACTGATAATCTTAATAAATATGAGCCCATGACACAGAATGACAAGAGCTGTCAGAGGACAGCACATTCAACTATTCAAAATGCTTGTTGGTAAATCAAATGAAATCTCTTTCAATTCTTGCCCTTCACATACCCTGTATATAATAATAGTCAAAAATGATATACCTTGATAGTCTGATACCCCTTAATATTTTTTATGAAGTCATGCCTTATATAGTTACTGAGACATAAGCATAATAACACTGTGCATGCAAAACTTTAACCAAGTATCCAAGTTAGAAAAGGGCCATAATTTGTATAAAATTCAGTCCAGAAGTTATCCTCATTGGTTTTCTGATGCCACAAGTTATCCTCATTGGTTTTCTGATGCCCCTGAATACACTCCTTAACTTTCTAGTCAATACCATAAACAATTTCTGAGATATAAGCTGGATAATAGCTTGAATGCAAAACTTTAACCAAAATTTATCCTCATTGGTTTTCTGATGCCCCTGAATACACTCCTTAACTTTCTAGTCAATACCATAAACAGTTTCTGAGATATAAGCTGGATAGTAGCTTGCATGCAAAACTTTAACCAAAATTTCTTAGTTAAAAAGAGGCCGTAATTTGTAATATATTCTATCATAAGTTATCTATTTTGAAAGTATGATACCCCTAAACGTATTAAAGATGTTTCAAATGAATCGCATGCCTGGATACTGAGAAATAAGCATGAGAATGTCTTGCATGCAAAACTTTAACCAAAGTTTCTAAGTTAAAAAGGGGCCATAATTTGTAATATATTCCATCAAGAGTTATCTACCTTGGTTGTCTGATGCCCCTAAACATATTCATAAACTTTCAAGCCAATACCATGAATGGTATGTAATATTCTTTGGATAGTCGAGCTAAAAATGTTGACTTACAGTCAATCCCTCAAGTAAACAAGAGGGCGAAGATAGCCTTAAAGACGCTCACCTGAGAAAAACTGCCTTCATTGCCATGTACATGTTACTAAATTATGGCATAGTTGTACTGAATACATAATCCATGAGATCATTTATAATTCCATAAACTAAACAGTGCCTGTGGTCGAAAATTGGCTTTAAACACACAAATTTAAACATTAAAAGGGGCATAACTCCTGACTTAATAAGCCGATATCAGCCATAATCAAACTTGGCCAAGATGATTGCTTAAAAAATTAAGATACTAGGGTGCAAACAAACTGAAAATAGGCTTTTTTTTTATATTTAAAGGGGCATAACTCCTGACTTAATAGGCTGATATCCGCCGTAATAAAACATGGCCATGAGATTATGGTAATAAACATTTTCCTAAAGTTTGAAGATGATTGCTTAAGAAATGAAGATGCTAGAGTGCAAACAAACTAATTGTGGACGACGGATGGATGACGGACGGACGGACATTCATCGATCCTAATAGCTCATGTGCTCAGGTGAGTTAAAAAAGCACATGCAACAAAATAACATACATTAGGAACAGAGCTAACAACTAGCAGAGTAAATACTACTTTATTTAGAGAAGCCAAATCTAGTGCAAAGGACACGAATCTTAATATCTGGTTACTAAACAAATTCAAGTTTGTGATAAAAAGAGGAAAATTTAATAAATGCATACAGGTAAAAACCATTACAGAGCATAAACAGTAACTGTTGTTTCTTCCCAGATACTTTTTCCTTTCAATTTTTTATGTGAATAAAAAAATGAAGCCATCTACACCTATACTACAATACTATCACAACATAGCATGTAAACAAGATCAAATGTCAGGGTTCAACATTAACCTACGACTGAAAGACATTGTGTAGTAGACAGTCGGTCGGGTCTAGTAAAGCCCACAAGTAAAAAATCCATCAATCAATCAAGTTTGGAAAACTTAAGTTTATTTTTAGCATTTTTTAAATAAATTAGGCATGACTTTTTGATTGGCTGTTGATGCATTGCGAACGGGCACTTGCTCTGACACATGGCGACATGCTGTAAATGATTGATAAATGTATTTGATCGTTGAAATAAAAGCAATGTTTGAATTTGTTGCTCGTGATTACTATCTTTCCTTTGTCTAATGAGTTTAATTGAGCATAGTTATAGTAGATAAAAAAAATTATATCTAACAGGAGACATATTCTGGTTTCCCAAATGTTATGACACTGCGCCATTTTCTGTATTTGTTTATTTATATATATTACAATTCAGCAGACATTTGTTGCTCGTTTATATTAATTATGGATCTATTTAAATTTGGGTTTTGACAAATAAAAGTAGCAAAATTTAAATCAGGGAAATCAGGAATCAAAAAGGGTATGAACAAGAGGGCCATAGAGGCCCTGGACTGCTCACCTGTGTATATGGTTATCCAAGGAACATCTGTACTAAAACATTTTGAACAAGAAAATGTGTCTGTGAGACACCAATGCCGTGCCAGGATATGGATAGAACCAAATATTTGCTTGTATTTTTTACAGTTTATATAATGATGTACATGTACATTTGTACAAAGTTTCATTATTATGTGAAGTTACCTGGCCCTTAATCGCTCACCTGATAAAGATGATTGCTTAAGAAATAAAGATGCTAGAGACGTGTAAACAAAGTGAAATCTGGCTTTTTTTATAGAGAAAGGGACATAATTCCTAAATTAGCTAGCCCATATCAGTTATAATTGTACCCGATTGCGAGCTTATGGTCAAAAACATTGTCTTAAGGTTTGAAGATGATTGCTCAAACAAGAGGGCCATGATGGCCCTGAATTGCTCACCTGATTATAAATGATAAAAAATATGTTGGATTTTACATATTGACCTACTTTTTGACCCCACATGACCCAAATTTGAACTTGTCCAAGATATTATGAAAACAGACATTCCAACCAAGTCTCATGAAGATTGGGCCAAAAATGTGGCCTCTAGTGTGTCAACAAGGTTTTTATACAATTTGAACTCATGACCTACTTTTTGACCCCACATGACCCAAATTCAAACTTGTTCAAGATTTTATGTAAACAAACATTCTGACAAAGTTTCATGATGATTGGCCTAAAAATGTGGCTTCTAGAGTGTTAACAAGGTTTTCATAAGATTTGACCTCATGCCCTACTTTTAGACCCCACATGACCCAATTTCGAACTCGTCCAAGATTTCATAGAGAAAAACATTCTGACCATGTTTCATGAAGATTGGGCCAAAAATGTGGCCTCTAGAGTGTTAACAAGGTTTTCATAAGATTTGACCAATTGACCTACTTTTTAGACCCCACATGACCCAATTTCAAACTTGTCCAAGATTTTATGTAGACAAACATTCTGACCAAGTTTCATGAAGATTGGCCTAAAACTATGGCCTCTAGAGTGTTAACAAGCCAAATTGTTGACGACGCACGGTGGACGACAGACGACTGAGGAAGGACGCATGACAAAGGGCCATCACAAAACCTCACCTTGAGCACACTGTGCTCAGGTGAGCTAAAAATGAAGACACTAGTGAAATCTGGCATTTTTTATAATAAAAGGGACATAACTCCTGACCTAATTCGCCAATCTCAGCTATTATCAAACTCGATCGAGAGATTATGGTCATGAACATTGTCTGAAAGTTTAAAAATGATTGTTTGAAAAAATGATGATGGTAGAAAGTAAACAGAGTGAAATCTTGCATTTTTTATATTAAAAGGGACATAACTCCTGACCTAATTGGCCAATCTCAGCCACAATTTAACTCAAGACATTATCGTCATAAACAATATCATAAAGTATGAAGATGATTGCTCAAAAGATAAAAACAAAATGAAATCATTTTTTGATATTAAAAGGGTCTTAACTCCTGACCTAATTGGCAGATCTTAGCCATATTTGACCTCAATCAAGACACCATGGACATAAACATTGCCATAAAGTTTGCAGATGATTACTCAAAAGATGAAGATGCTAGAGTGTAAACAAAGTGAAATCTGGCATTTCTTTATATTAAAAGGTGCTTAACTCCTGACCTAATTGACTGCTCTCAGCCATATTTGACCTCAATCGAGACATTATGATCATAAACATTGTCTTAAAGTTTGAAGATGATTGCTCAAAAGATGAAGATCTGGCATTTTTTAAATATAATAAGGGGCATAACTCAAGACCTTAATGACCAATCTCAGCCTTATTTGAACTCAAGCGAGATATTATGGTTGAGATTAATTTGAAGTCAAACTTGACTGAGAAAATATGGCTTTAAACACACAAATTTAAACATTAAAAGGGGCATAACTCCTGACTTAATAAGCCGATATCAGCCATAATCAAACTTGGCCAAGATATTACGGTAATAAACATTGTCATAAAGTCTGAAGATGATTGCATAAAAAATTAAGATGATAGAGTGCAAATAAACTGAAAATAGGCTTTTTTTTAATATTTAAAGGGGCATTACTCCTGACCTAATACGCCAATATCAGCCATCATCAAACTTGGCCAAGATATTACGGAAATAAACATTGTCTTAAAGTTTGAAGATGATTGCTCAAGAAATGAAGGTGATAAAGTGTAAACACTAAATTGTTGATGCATGACGGACACTCACGGGATCAGGTGAGCTAAAAACTATACCTGCCATCTAAATGTTCAAGGTCATAGCTCTAATAAGTCTATATAAAATCATGTGACCCCTGGGGTGGGGTCAATTTTGACACCAGGGCCATGAACAGATTTAGTTGAGGTCCACTAGTAAACATATTAACTCAAGGCTTTGTGGTTTTTGACAAGAAGATTTTTTGGGGTTTTCCTATACAAGTCTATGTAAAATCAAGTGACCCCCTAAGGTGGGGCGAATTTTGACCCAAGGACCATGATTTGAACAAACTTAGAAGATGTTCACTAGGCCATGTTACACATCAAATACCTAACCTCTAAGCCTTGTGGTTTCTGACAAGAAGATCTTTCTAGTTTTTCATAAATAAGTCTAAACAGAACCAACTGACCCTAAGGGCAGGGCCAATTCTGACCCCAGGGCCATGATTTAAACAAACTTGGTAGAGGTCTACTAGGCCATGTCACATACCAAATATATAAATTCCAGGCCTTGTGGTTTTTGACAATAATATTTTCTAGTCTGTCCTATATAAGTGTATGTAAAATCAAGTGACCCCAATAGCAGGGCCAATTTTGACCCCAGGGCCATGATTTGAACAAACTTGGTAGAGATCTACTAGGCCATGCCACACACCAAATATCTAAAATCCAGGCCTTGTGGTTTCTGACAATAATTAGGTTTTCGCACAACTGCGAAGTGCGAAAACCTATTGTTCTCGTTGTGTTTATTTGTCATTTTTTTTTTTATTTTTCTTCTTCTGTCAAAAATTTGTCCCGAGCCTACAGTAACGTAGGATTAAGCTACGACCATGAAATTTTTAACACTTATTCACATTGTCTTGACTTAGATCCTTAGGAGCCATTTTTTCAGATTTGTCTCCCATTGTGCCGCTAGGTGGCGTTTATTATGTAATTGATTGTATTGAAAAATCTCCAAAATCCAAAGTCGGATTTAGATACGGTTTTTTTTATTCTGTTCCTTATTGGCACCCCAACAAAATATATAGGTCTAGAAGTTCAAAAAAGATATCATTTCCTGTTCAGGAGGGGACCAAAGTTCGAATCTTGGAAATAACGCGTTTTTTAAGAGAAAATATGGTAGGTCCCTTTAAACAGAAATATTGGCCGACTTTGATAAGATAGAAGAATTTTGTTTGTTTAAACAGATTCGCAAGACCTAGCCGCACAAAATATATAGTGTGGCAATTTCAGGAAATGCACCGTTTATCCGCTAGAGGCGTTCAAAGATCACTGAATACGGAAAAAATAAAAATTTCAAGTTTTTAAAATATTTCATTTTTCGTCATTTTTTCATGTTTTTTCGTTCTCCTGTATTTATTTCTTGTTCGATTTTCATGAAATTTTCACTGAATGTGCAGTATGATGTTCTTAATCAGCTTATACTTTAAAATAATAAAAGGTAGTAAAGGTCAAGGTCATATCAGCAATATCGATTTTTTCTTTGACCTCATATAGCTCAAAAACGGTAAATATTCTATCGAGACATAACGGGTATAAAATGTTATGCTTTAAGAGACCTTTCTAACGGTACCAAAATTTTAAAAGTCAGACATCAAATGAAAAAAATAATTATGAAAAAACTCAATTATAGGTACACACAGTGGTTTTCTGCATTTATCTCAGAGGTTAATCACATATCATTATAATTTTATTATCAGATTTATAGAATGTTTATTTACCTTTCTAACGATATGCAGTTTTTGAAGATCGGGTAAAAAATGGTCGAGTTATGTTAGATTTCCCATACGTAGCGAAAGCCCAATTTCTAAAATATTTCAGTCCAACGCTTATCTTACTTGTACTGGGGTGTGTATATTTCTCAGTGTATTATTGGCCATTTGACCACAGCGTAGCTGGGATGATGTAAACAACTCGCGGTCAAGTGACTTTCCTGCAGTCTAATGCTGGTCTACCTGTACTGGTGAACTGGGGGTGTGTATAGTTCTCAGTGTATTGGCCATACGTGTCTGTATACCACGGCCGGGATGATGTTAACCTTTATTGGTTGTTTTACAAATGTAGGACACAGTTTATTTAGCTTTATAAAAAAGAGGTACAATTTCATATAAAAAAGTGAAAGGAATGATAGAAGAAGTAACAATAGCATTGTATGAAGCTTATCTAAGTGAGAAAACCGATGATGTTGCGGATGCAACTCTAGTTTTTTTCTAGTTTTTCCTATATAATTCTATGTAAAATCAAGTGACCCCTGAGGTGGGGCCAATTTTGACCCCAGGGCTATGATATGAACAACTTTGGTAGAGGTCCATACAACAATGCCACACACCAAATATCTTAGCTCTAGGCCTTGCAGTTTTGGAGAAAAAGATTTTTAAAGATTTCACTTTTTAGCTCCTGTGACCCACTTATACAACAGACTGGAACCATTAGAACAACTTCATACAAGGAACATCAAAGGCAATTTTCATCCAATTTGGCCCAGTGGTTTAGGGAAGATGTCATTTAAAGAAAATTGTTGACGAGGGATGCACGCATGCACGGACGGACGCATGGACAACGGACAAAAGGGGATTACAATAGCTCACCATGAGTACGCTGTGCAATAAATTATCATGAATATTAAATAGATCATATCATAATGTACATGTGTACCTAGTTTCAAAAAGATGTGAAGTCATCTTCATAGAATAAAAGTTCAAACACAAAGGTAAAGGGAACAATCAGTTTTACACCAAAAAAGGCACAATTATAAAACTGCATAAATATTTAATAGATCATAATAATATCATGATGTGCATGTGTTTCATCAAGATGTAAAGTCATCTTCATAAAAAAAAGGCTTAAACAAGAAGGTAAACCTGATTTGAAACTTAAGCAGAACCAATTTTACAATTTTCATTCAGCCATGAAATATAGACCATGTCAAAGCCATATATTTGCATTAATATTTTGATGTACATGTGCACATAGTTTCATCAAGATGTGAAGTCAACTTCATAGAAAAGAATTTAAACGCAAAGGTAAACCTGAGGAAAAACAATCAATTTCAGAATATTCATCCAACTGTGAAATATAGGTCACAGTATGAATTCACATAAATATTAAATAGATCATATCATGATGAACATATGTACCTAGTTTCATCAGGATGTGAAGTCATCTTCATAGAAAAAACTGGCCACAAATCGCTCACTTGAGAAACATTGTTCTCAATGCCAATTATTGTATTACGAGTCATAGTGAATATATAATCTATGCAGAAATACAGCAAGATCATCTAAATTCAACACAAGAACTGTAGCTGCCATCCAAACTTTGAAGGTCATTGCTCTAATAAGTCTATATTTATAAAATCAAGAGACCCCTAGGACAGAGACAATTTTGACCCCAGGGCCATGATTTGATCAAAATTGATAGATGTTCACAAGATTTCAGAGAAGAAGATTTTTAAAGATTTCACTTAAAAATCTATTTTTAGCTTCTGTGACCCAGATATGCAATGGACCGGAACCATTTGAACAACTTTGGTAGAGCTTAATGCAAGGAACTTCAAAGGCAATTATCATCCACTTTGACCCAGTGGTTTCGGAGGAGATGTCATTTGAAATAATTAAGGTCGATGGACGAACGACGTACGCCGGACAGCCACTGATTTTAAAAGCTAACATAAGCACTACTTGCGCAGATGACCTAACAATCAATTTCAGCATGTTCATCCAACCATGAAATATAGGTCACCGCATGAATTCACATACATAGATAAATAGATCATATCAAGATGTAAATATGTACCTAGTTTCATCAAGATGGGAAGTCCTCTTCATAGAAACAAGAGGTCCATGATAGCCCTGAATCGCTCACCTAGTATCATTAGGCTATGTAAAATCAAATGACCCTGGGGCAGGGCCAATTTTGACCCCAGGGCCATGGTTTGAACAAACTTGGTAGAGATCCACAAGACAATGCTGCACACACCAAATATCTAAACTCCAGGCCTTGTGGTTTCTGACAAGAAGATTTTTCAAGTTTTTTCCTATATTAGCCAGTATGTAAAATCAGGTGACCCTGGGGTGGGAATATTTTGACTCCAGGGCCATGATTTGAACAAACTTGGTAGTGATCTACTAGACAATGCTGCACACCAAATATCTAAACTCTAGGCTAAGTGGTTTCTGACAAGAAGATTTTTTTTTTTTCTTTCTATTAGCCTATGTTAAACCAAGAGACCCCTAGGGCGGGCCATTTTTGACCCCAGGGTCATGATTTGAACAAACTTGGTAGAGGTCTGCTAGATAATGCTACACAACAAATATCTATACTCCAGGCTTTGTGGTTTCTAACAAAAAGATTTTTCAAGTTTTTTTCCTATATTAGCCTATATTAAATCAAGTGACACCTGGGGTGGGGCCAATTTTGACTCTAGGGTCATGATTTTAATAAACTTCATAGACATCCACAAGACAATGCCACGCACCAAATATCTTAACTCCAAGCCTTGTAGTTTCTGATAAGAAGATTTTTCTATTTTTTTCCTATATTAGCCTAGGTTAAACCATGTGACACCTGGGGCAGGGTCAATTTTGACCAAAGGGCCATGACTTAAACAAACTTGGTATAGGTCTACTAGGCCATGCCACACACCAAATATCTAAATTCCAGGCGCTGTGGTTTTTGACAATAAGATTTTTTCAGTTTTTCCTATGTAAGTTTATGTAAATAAAGTGACCCTGGGATGGGGCCAATTTTGACCCCAGGTCATGATTTGAACAAACTTGGTAGAGGTATACAAGACAAAGCCACACACCAAATATCTAAACTCTAGGCCTTTTGGTTTCTGAGAAGAAGGTTTTTTAAAGATTTCATTTTTAAAATCTATTTTTAGCTCCTGTGACCTAATAACGCATCAGATTGAAACCATTTGAACAATTTTTATAGGGGATCACCTTAGGAACATCCTTGTAAATTTTGATCACTTTCCCATCAGTAGTTTCAGACAAGAGGCCCATGATGGCCCTAAATCGCTCACCTGAGATAAAAAGGTTGACCCAAGGAACATCTGTACCAATTTATTTTAAAATCTGGCCAGTAGTTTTGAAGAAGATGATTTTTAAAGTTTTCATTTTTTTTCTTCTTTTTGTTGCCATGGCAACCAGAGTTCTATATGGATCAAGTTTATTTTAGGAACTTTTGTGAAGGTTGACCCAAGGATCATTCCTGCCAAATTTAATCAAATTCTGTCCAGTGGTTTCAGAGGAAATGTTGATTGAAGTTTTCCCTAAATACATATAAGGTTAATAAGCCCCGCCCCTGGCGGCCATGTTTTTTTACGGATCGGAATAATTTTAGCAACTTTGGTAGAGGTTGACCCAAGGAACATCTGTACCAATTTATTTTAAAATCTGGCCAGTAGTTTTGAAGAAGATGATTTTTAAAGTTTTCATTTTTTTTTCTTTTTGTTGCCATGGCAACCAGAGTTCTACATGGATCAAGTTTATTTTAGCAACTTTTGTGAAGGTTGACCCAAGGATCATCCCTGCCAAGTTTAACCAAATTCTGTCCAGTGGTTTCAGAGGAGATGTTGTTTAAAGGTTTCTCTATATACATATAAGGCAAATAAGCCCCGCCCCTGGCGGCCATTTTTTTTACGGATCGGAATAATTTTAGCAACTTTGGTAGAGGTTGACCCAAGGAACATCTGTACCAAATTATTTTGAAATCTGGCCAGTAGTTTTGAAGGAGATGATTTTTAAAGTTTTCAAATTATTTTTCTTTTTGTTGCCATGGCAACCAGAGTTCTTCATGGATCAACTTTATTTTAGCAACTTTTGTAGAGCCTCACCCAAGGAACATTCCTGCCAAGTTTCATTAAATTCTGTCCAGCAGTTTCAGAGGAGATGTCGTTTAAAGCAAATTGTTGACGACGGACGACGACGGACGAAGGGCGATCACAAAAGCTCACCTTGAGCACTTTGTGCTCAGGTGAGCTAAAAAGAAGATTTTTAAGTAAATACTGTGAAATCATTTTATTTCGTGGGGATGAAATTTCATTGATTCAGTGAAAAAAACATGTTTGTGGGGACAAGAATTTGTGGATTCATGTGTTAGAAAAAAAAAATAAAAAATTAATTATCTATTTTGACATTATTTGGACATTGATGTGAAGACCATTACAAAATTTAAGTTAAAAAGAATGCAGCCTAATATTGGTCATAATATGTTAATGACATGATGTTTAGAATATCTTAAGATCTTGTGGCCATATAATCTTCGTAACATTTCAGCCATGTATTGCTTTGGATAAAAACCGAGGTCACCACAGTTATGGCACAGCATGATTTCATCACTTGTCATCAACTGGGGCTTCACAGGATGTCATGTAGTGGCTTGGGGCAAGTGGACAATGGGGACACAGCAGGTGTCAATCAGTCGTCTTGATGATAACGACAAATCACTGTGTTATATTGGCCATAATGCAGAGTGGACCTCTCCTACCTATGCTGCTTATCTACTCAGGAAAGACACTCGTGTACTCACAAAAATTATGACACAATTTGTAATGAAGCAAACTTTTACAATTTACTCAAGAGTATGCTGGGGTATGGGAGAAGGTCGTCTTTATCGGCGAGCTGTTTGACATGATAAATGAAAACTTTTCATGGGGACATAAATTTGTGGATAGCGGCGTCCATGAAATCAACGAAACTTAATCCCAAACAAAATATGATTTTACTGTATTTGACGACTCACGATGCCGGACAAAGGCTGGTCCCAAAAGCTTGCCCTGGCACTTCATGCCAGGTGAGCTAAAAAAAACCTTAAACGCAAAGGTAAACCTGAGGAAGAACAGAGTTTCAGCATGTTCATCCAACTTTGAAATATAGGTCACAGCATGGATTGGCATATATATTAAATAGATCATATCAAGATGTACATGTGTACCTAGTTTCATCAAGATGTGAAGTCATCTTCTCAGAAAAAACCTTAAACGCAAAGGTAAACCCGAGGTGTGACGGACGGACGGACGGTAGTTTTGAAGGAGATGAAGTTTTCTTCTTTTGTTTTCTTTCCATTGCCATAGTTACCACAGTTCTACATGGATCAAGTTTATTTTAGCAACATTGTGAAGATTCACCCATGGATCATCCCTGCCAAGTTTTTGTATGTCCAGCAGTTTCAGAGATGTTGTTTAAAGTTTTCACTATATACATTTGAGGCAAATTAGCCCCGCCCCTGGCGGCCATGTTTTTTTACGGATCAGAATTATCAATCTTGGTAGATGTTTACCCAAGGAACATCTTTACTAAAACATTTTGAAATCTAGCCAGTAGTTTTGAAGGAGATGATTTTTAAAGTTTTAATATTATTATTTTTTCTTTTTGTTGCCATGGCAACCAGAGTTCTACATGGATCAAGTTAATTTAGCAACTTTTGTGGAGATTTACCCAAGGATCATCCCTGCCAAGTTAAATCAAATTCTATTCAGTGGTTTCAGAGGAGATGTTATTTAAAGTTTTCACTAAATACATATACATTATTATATGAATGTGTATCCCTCAATATATACATGGTATACAACAGGAGCATGACTATTAAGTGATGTTAAAGATATTGTACTACAGGGTTTATTTCGAAAAAGTTTGGTTCAGTTCAAATTAGGTCAGGTCTAGTCAATTCTCTGGGCTACTGGGCCACTGGTCCAGTGATTGAAAAAGTTAATGTTGAACCCTGAAATGTTGCAGAAAATATTCCTTATGCCTTAAGCAGATTGTATATATACAAGCAAAACATACAACTTCTCTTGAACAGAATGTTCAAACCTCTACACAGCTATTGGGATTAATATATGAGTACAAAACAATAAACAAAATAAAATGATACACAAAGTGCCCACTATGAGTTACATGGATGAGTACCCATACACAATAAACCCATCCCAAACTGATAGCCACTGCATGCCTGTTAATACATGATACGCATCACCGACCCAGGGTGGCACAGTACCTCATTTTTTAAAGTGCCCACTTCAGTCATAAGATTTTCAATTTTGTTTTCATATGAGCGCATTTCATTGTGAACTCTGTCTTCTTCGTCAGTGCTGAGGTCTTCCATGCGCAATGCATCCCGTGGGGTGTGAATCTCCAGGCGGTGGGTGGGGCCCTGTTTGGTACACACAACACCGAGTCACATATCATACATAAACACCCCCATAATATCAGTATAACAGCAGCAATGATTAGGAGAAATTGCATTACTTCAAAACAGCCAATAATGCTACACAGCAATAGAGGTAACCAAAGTTCATCTTTTTCTTGATGTTTATACATTTGCTTGTAATTAAAGATACTATTTAATGGTCTTACCAAGTAAGAGATCGACAAATGTTGGTGACTGCAGGTTTCACTTTAAAAATCTGGTTATTTACCTACAGATGAGCCATAATGCAAGACAGGCTGATCACATGGATCTGAATAATGATGAAAAACATAATGAAAATGACAGGATTATGCTTCATACAGGGTTGCCACTCTTTCTCCGGATTGAAATTCAAGGACTTTTCTAGCACTTTTCCAGGACCTAATGTGTATTTCAAGGACCATTATGACTATGAACATTACAGTATTTGCATGATCTTAACACCATTCAGACTATGCGAAAACTTTTCCTTCTTCACAGGACATTGTGACAGGTATACACAAAATTTTTACCTGTCGCAACAAATGTTTACCTGTCGCAGCAACTTTTACTTGTTGCGACATATTTTTACCTGTTGCAATGTTTTAAACAGCATTTAGTAAGAACTTTTTGATATCTTGATTTCAGTCTATTTATTGCAAGTATTTTACATTAATTTATCACTTAATTTAATGAATATTCATTCATTTTTTGCTATTTTTAGATTTTCTCAATTTTACATAATTATACAGTCCTAATCAGCTGTTCAAAACTCACAAACATGTAAAAATGTGAGACCTGCAAAATAAGTACAAATGGAGGAATAAACCCTACCCCATTACAAACAGAAATTATTTTTGCACATATAAGATCATAAAATGCTTTGCAATAACTAAAGTTCTGTAAGTTGTATGACCATAATGAGGAAATAAGCTGAAAACCTATCCCTGAAAGCGTCTGTTATTGTCAGGAGCTCTCTTCTTTGGTTCGTTGCTAGAACTAGCAGGCAATTTTCAACCGGCAAAATACAATCAGAATATCTAAATTCAATGACAACAAAATCTAAATTTAATTATTTACAATAATAAATATTGAAATGATAAAAATTGAACCTGATAATAAATTAAAACGGGTATGACTTTGTTAATTAATTATGGAAAGCGAATAAAAAGAAGAAAAAAAAAAAATCTTTCGTGAATGCATCTTCTGCCTTGTTGTTGATTGTTGACTGATAAAGACAGAGTTTCCCGCATGGTTTCCATTACGAAATATATAAGTATGTACATTGCGGGGAACCAATTCGCAATCGTTACTACTTGGCCATCTCAGACAGCTGATAATCATTACATAATTGAAAAAAAAAAAAAGCAAAAGGAAATTGTTTTTCGAAGAAAGTGAAACGGTGCTGTATGGATTTTTTCATCGGACATTGTGTCCGACAATAATAGGCGCTTTCATCGGTCAAAATGGAAATATACCGGACATGTCCGACTGACCGACGGACATTTGCATTGAATGCACCATACATGCCATATTTTCAGCATGTCTCCCAAAGGGGGATTTCGTGTCCAGCCTGGAAGATTTTATGACATATATCTAAGAGGTGTTCTTAATAACAAGAGGGCCAAGATGGCCCTAATTCGCTCACCTGAATTTGGTTTGTTGTAGAAAGGCTGAAACCATGAGAGGATACTATATACCAAATATCAAAACTGTAGGTCTGTATCTTTCTATGAGAAGGCATTTTATAGCTATGCATTCTGGTTGCCATGGCAACAAAAGTTCTTCATGATCCAACCAATGGTTTCAGAAGTAAAGGTTTTTTTCTTTTCCTTATATAGTTCCATACAAAATCTGGGTGTGGTCCTGGGAGTGTCCTCATGTAAACTCTGATGCACATATTTGTTGATAATGTTGAGGCACCAGAAGCTGATGCTATGTACAGAGCTTCAGATTTACGGTGCGCCCGCGCCATTGTTGCGTGATTTCAAAATATGGCGCACGACTTTCGACGGCAATGGGTCCTTCTGGCGCGTCCATTTTGCTCGTTAAAATTTCTTACTTTGATGAAAATATTTGAAAATTTCTTCGCCGAGAGTCCTGGAGAGACAATTTTACAAACTCCTAAAAATGAAAGTAGACTGTCAACGTAATTTTCATTCGATAAATTCGGCTCTCATCGCTATGTGGATAAAATCCGAATATTCCAATTGATCCTAGCTCTGCTGAGTCAGATTTGCTTCGAAAATCATCAAAATGGCAAAAAGAAAACAAACAGACATTTCGAAGTTCTTTAACAAAGAGAGCAACCACGGAAACATTGAAGTAGTCAGCACACAACAAATCCACCAACTGGTATGGATTACTTTGATTTTTTTTTTCTTTTCTGTTATTTTTTTGTGCAGCCGACATCATGCGCTGAACTTTCGTTTTGCCTCGCTGTGAATGAAAATAGTTTCTACCGGATATTTATCGATGTCCGTCGATGTCTGCAAAATTTCAATAAACGTCAGTAGTAATGATGAGTTTTTTTACATTTTGGTGCAATTTAGATAGATTTTTCATTGTGAAATCATATTTTTTCCAGCTGACTTCATCGGTCACTTGTCTGGTTCCCGTCCCGTTTAAGAGATATGTATCAAAGCACCGACAGCACTGATGGGTGGGGCAAACTGTAACTTCAGTTGTCTCTTTTCCCACAAATGTTAAATGTGTTTTTGTTTTACAAAAGTAGTATGGACCCATTTCTATCATTTTCAATGTTTATGTTTTATCAAATCCATTAATTAATTGTTTCCATACTTTGCATGGTCTGGAATTTTTAGCCCAATTCAAGATGTATAGGGAATGCAATGACATGTGATCATTTGATGAGGATATGCATTTGTGAACCGAGTTTGTCTGCTATGAACTTAAATAACTCAGTTAATATATGGAGGCAGAAAAAAAAGGTTCATTTTTGCCAAAAAGTAGTGTGTCTGTGCACTGCCAGTGTGTTGGTAAAATATACTTTATAAATCTTAACTGTGTTAAGTTTGTATGCTTGGGCCCATCATTTTTGAAAATGACCCACCATTTTGTTGCTCCAGGGGCCCCTCTGGCCCACCAATCTTGGAAAAAATCTGAAGCTCTGTATGTACCAAATATCTAATCTATAGGTCTGTATGTTTCTGAGAAACGCATTTTGAAGTTATGCTTTCTAGTTGCCATGGCAACCAAAGTTCTTCATGAAATTCAAGAAAAAATAGGAATTAGCCTCAGGCATACATAAGTATCATTTTAGTGAAATTTGGTGAAAATCCATGAAGTGGAAGATTTTTCAAGAATGCCCTATATAGTTCCATACAAAGATCTGGGTGTGGTCCTTGGGCATGGCCCATTCTGACCCCTGGGGCAAAATTTTGCACTGATGTTGAGGCAACATGAGGTAATGCTATGTACCAAATATCAAATCTGTAGGTCTATGAATTTCGGAGAAAAGGCATTTTAAAGGTTTTATCTTCTGGTTGCCATGGCATTGAAAAACAAGAGGGCCAAGATGGTCCTTGATCGCTCACCTGATAAAGATAATTGCTTAAAAAATAAAGATGCTAGAGTGTAAAAGTGAAATCTGGCTTTTTTTATGGTGAAAAGGGCATAACTCCTAAATTTACTAGACAATATCAGTTATAATTTAACCCGATTGCGAGATTATGGTCATAAGCATTGCCATAAAGTTTGAAGATGATTGCTCAAAAGACGAAGATGCTAGAGTGTAAACAAAGTGAAATCTGGCATTTTTGGAATATTAAAAGGGGCATAACTCCTGACCTAATTGACGGATCTTAGCCATAATCGAACTCAATTGAGACATTATGGTCATAAACATTGTCATTAAGTTTGAAGATGATTGCTCAAAAGATGAAGATGCTAGAGTGTAAACAAAGTGAAATATGGGATTTTTTTTATATTAAAAGGGGCTTAACTCCTGACCTAATTGACGGATCTCAGCCATAATCAAACTCAAACAAGACCTTATTGTCATATGCATTGCCAAAATGTTTGAAAATTGCTCAAAAGATGAAGATGCTAGAGTGTAAACAACGTGAAATATGGCATTTTTCAAATATTAAAAGGGGCATAACTTCTGACCTAATTTTCGGATCTCAGCCATAATCGAACTCAATCGAGACCTTATGGTCATAAGCATTGCCATGAAGTTTGAAGATGATTGCTCAAAAAATGAAGATGCTAGAGTGTAAACAACGTGAAATATGGCATTTTTTTTTAATATTAAAAGGGGCATAACTCCTGACTTAATTGATGGATCTCAGCCATAATCGAACTCAATGGAGACATTATGGTCATAAACATTGTCTGAAAGTTTGAGGATGATTGCTTAAGAAATAAAGGTGATAGAGTGTAAACACTAAAAATTGTTGACGACACGCACACTGCACGACGGACACTCACGGGATCACAATAGCTCACCCTGAGCTTTGCTCAGGTGAGCTAAAAATATGAATTTGCATTAGCCTATCATAAGTAACATTTTGGCAAAATTTGATGAAAATCCATCTGGTTTCAGAGGAGAAGAATTTTGGCGCACGAAGGACGATGGACAATCAAGTGATCACAAAATCCTTAAAAATCACAAAATTTATTAATAATTCAAATAGAAACTTAACTTTCTACAAGCACTGTTTCACATTAAATGCAACACTATCTTGTCACAGATTAGAGATCCAGGATCAGAGATCAAACATTTAAATTGAAACAGTATCTTTGATTCCTTGGGTGATATTATTTAGTTTAAAACATTGATCGTGTACAGTATGGTGATATGATGTGGTTACCCAACTCTTCTGATCAGCATACCTCATTCTAGTAAATTATTCAGCAGACGACATCAAATCAATGTCGTTGTGAAAATTGCCCTTCACTTGCAATTTACCGCTAGCTGAGATGTACTTACTATAATCATGTGTCGCTATGACGTGTTTTGTTAATGTTTAAATGTCAGTAAACAGCTGATCTAATTATAATTAATTGTTTATACTTCCAGTAAGTAAGGATTAGCTAATACCAATAGCTAAATAAACCAAGTCTTCACATTAACATCTTCTTTCGGAGTTTTCAAACTGGTACATAGTCTGCAATCTTCTACATAATACAGGTTTTCCTGCATTATAATTTCATGAATTTCCATCACACTGTGTATCATTACGAAAACTTTCTATAAATTTTCAAAAAACACAATGTTTTGGAATGTTTTGGAACTGGCTACTGTACTCAAAATTACAAACATACCTGCTCAGTTTGATATTTTTTCTCCATTTATAAAATAGCAACACTACAATTCCTGGTGGAGTACATAATTTTTGACAGGTTGTTAAAAAAATATTCATATACTATGTGCATTTAGCAGTTGAGGCTAATTCCCGGACCAAGTCCAGATTTTGTTGAATTCCTGTGTTTTCACGGCTGGGAGCAAGAGTTTAAATTACCAGACTTTTCCCATTTTCCTGGTAGCGTAGCAACCCTGTTCATAAATGGAGACCCTTTAGTGATGTAATTTCTGAAACTATCTGTGTGTATTACTTCTATCAATATCCATTTACAGAAATATGGTCACCAAATGCAACATTCTTGATCGTAAAAACAAGAGGGCCATAGAGGCTCTGGATCAAGTTTATTTTAACAACTTTTATGAAGGTTCACCCAAGGATCATCCCTGCCAAGTTTAATCAAATTCTGTCTTGCAGTTTCAGATGAGATGTCATTCAAAGCAAATTGTTGACGATGGACACAGGGTGATCCTAATAGCTCACCTGAGCACAATGTAACAAAAGGGCCATTTGGCCTTAGATCGCTCACCAGAGCTTATTAAAAACCATTCCTGTTACTTGATTTTACCTGGTCACATCAAGCAGCAACCTGATTCATGTTACAGATACAAAAAATTCTTAAGTTAGTCAATCAGCTTTTCAATGGAAAAAGCTTTTTGAAATCCTCTATAATTTTAATGGAGTATATGAGGAATCTAGGCAACCCTTAGGGGCATCATTTTTAAAGGGATCCACTTTTATTTTATCTAGCAATTATGGTACACAGCCATGAGGTGACCATTTGTGCTAAATGAAATTAAATTCTGACCATTCGTTTCAAAGAAGAAGAATTTTTAACTTTTCCATTAGAGTATATAAGAAAACTGGCCAAACCCTAGCCAGGGTTCGACATTAAGGCCCGTCCGAACGACATTCACTAGTAGATCGATGGTCCGGTCCAGCTAGAACCTAGGTTAACACAACCGACTGGTCGTGCTCTAAATTATTCGCAGAAATTTTATCTAATGACACGTCAAAAGCACAAAAATAACTGTAATGGCCAAACTATTGACCCCTGTTGAAACAGTTTCTTGGAAAATCGGTTTGTGCTATATTTAGCGGCATTTTCAGTAACAACCTTGACACGCATTCACTCATTGGTTTGTGTTTTCAGAATGAGACTTTTTCCCCCACGCACTTGCCAAGTTCAATGTCGTAATACTAAGCTAAGAATGCTTATTTCTTCATCTAACTTTTCATTTTATAATGTTTATGAAATCTTCGTATTGTAATGCATAAAATTTAATTTAAAACTGAATGCTAATCTTTTTATTATGCTGGGATCCCATGTATAACAACAATAGACCTTTTTACGATTTGTTTTTTCCGCAATGTACAGCCGATAAGAAAAATGTCAAATAGTCTTTTCATCCAACAAAAAAAGACATTGTCAGTAATGAACGAAAAAGGTATAGAGGAATCAAATAAACTGTATGAATAGATGACAAGAAACAGATCGTTTTGCTTTAAATGGAATTGCTTGAAAATCATCAAACAAGAGGGCCATGATGGCCCTGAAATGCTCACCTGAGTACCATTGCTACAACTGATTACAAGGTTTTTAAACAGACAAGAATTCTGATATAACTCAATCTTAAACATTTTAGCCCTGACAATACTACACACCAAATATATAAGCACTGGGCCTTATGGTTTCAGAGGAGAAGACTTAGTGCGGGGTCATTTATCTCCAAAGGGCCACCATTTTGAAAATCTTGGTAATGAACCATAAGATGATGCTACATACCAAATATATAAGCTCTAGGCCTTATGGATTCATATAAGAAGATTTTTAAAGATTTTCCTATATAACTCTATGTAAAACAAGTGACCCCTGGTGCGGGGGCATTTATCACCGTAGGGCTATGATTTGACAATCTTGGTAATGAACCATTAGATGATGCTACATACCAAATATCTAAGCTCTAGGCCTAATGGATTCATAGAAGAAGATTTTTAAAGATTTTCCTATATAACTCTATGTAAAACAAGTGACCCCTGGTGCGGGGGCATTTATCACCGTAGGGCTATGATTTGTACAATCTTGGTAATGGCCCATAAGATGATGCTACATACCAAATATCTAAGCTCTAGGCCTTGCAGTTTTGCAGAAGAAGATTTTTAAAGTTTGCATTTTTATAATCTATTTTTAGCTCCTGTAACCTAATTATGCAATGGACCAGAACCATTTATACAACTTTAGTAGAGCTTCATCCAAGGAACATTCCTGCAAAATATTTTTCAAATTGGCCAAGCCGTTTAGGATGAGATGTTGTTTGAAGCAATTGTTGACGCCGGACGCACGCACGGACGACGGACAAAAGGCGATCAGAATAGCTCCCCTTGAGCACGTTGTGCTCAGGTGAGCTAAAAATAGACATTATCCAGAACTCGCATATATGAGGATTTCTATGTAAGTACAATCAAGGTGTTCATGCAATGTTAATGAAAAGCATGTAACACAAGAGTAATTCTAGTATTATCTTTGTAGACCTTTATTCATTTCTAAAGGTAAACATGAAAAAAACAAGAGGCCCATGATGGCCCTAAATCGCTCACCTGAGATAAATAGGTTGACCCAAGGAACATCTGTACCAATTTATTTTAAAATCTGGCCAGTAGTTTTGAAGAAGATGATTTTTAAAGTTTTCATTTTTTTTTTCTTTTTGTTGCCATGGCAACCAGAGTTCTACATGGATCAAGTTTATTTTAGCAACTTTTGTGAAGGTTGACCCAAGGATCATCCCTGCCAAGTTAAATCTAAATCTGTCCAGTGGTTTCAGAGGAGATCTTGTTTAAAGGTTTCTCGAAATACATATAAGGCAAATAAGCCCCGCCCCTGGTGGCCATGTTTTTTTACGGATCGGAATAATTTTAGCAACTTTGGTAGAGGTTGACCCAAGGAACATCTGTACCAATTTATTTTAAAATCTGGCCAGTAGTTTTGAAGAAGATGATTTTTAAAGTTTTCAAATTATTTTTCTTTTTGTTGCCATGGCAACCAGAGTTCTTCATGGATCAACTTTATTTTAGCAACTTTTGTAGAGCCTCACCCAAGGAACATTCCTGCCAAGTTTCATTAAGTTCTGTCCAGTGGTTTCAGAGGAGATGTCGTTTAAAGCAAATTGTTGACGACACATGACGCACAACGCACTTCGCACGACGGACGACGACGGACGCCGGACGAAGGGCGATCACAAAAGCTCACCTTGAGCACTTTGTGCTCAGGTGAGCTAAAAACAGTTAGGTATTCCAAAGAAAGTATATTGATCTAAGTATGACATGTATGTGTTTTACACTTCGGTCTAGTTCAGTTAAGGTCAGGTCTAGTAGGTTTTCTAAGTTACTGGACCACTGGTCCAGGTCTAAAAAAAGTTAATGTTGAGCCCTGCTAAGTGCCTCATTTTTCAAAGGATCAACTTTATTTTACAAGTATGGTAGACAGCAATGAGGTGACCGTTTAAGCCAAATAAAATTAAATTCTGGCCAATGACTTTAAAGATTTTCCATACAATATAAGTGTTCTGCCCAGCCTTCAAAACCAAGACCAAGAAAATGTGGGCCATTCTCAAATTTTATGGGCCATATCAACCAAGGGCCTTTTTGAGTAACTTTTATTTTTGCTTGTTTTTCAATTTCTACACACGTGTAGTCATAGAGCAATTTCTTATGTTTCAGACAGTTTACATACCATAGAGTTTGATATATTTTATAGTATCCTAACCATGAAAATTCATTTAACCACCTTTTTTGAAAGGATGTGATTTTCCTTTTTCTTCCTTTTATCACCGATAACTAGGACTGTAGCCATTTTCTTTTTGTCTGTATCAGATGCAGTTGATGTGAGGTGGGTGGGGGACACATTTTTGGGGAAGAATTTAAATCGCTACTAACACTGGTTGTTCTGTGCTCACATCCTGTGTACACGATGCATTGTTTTCATTAGACTGGCTAGTTTTTGTACTCAAGTAGTCTGCGATTTAAAGAAAACTAATATATTTAATTTTTCTTTTGCTGTCTGCCATTTTGGAAAGAAGCGCCAAAGCCAAACGCCACAGGATACCGATTGGCTAAACACCAATCAAAACAGCAATCAGAACTCTCTAGAAAGAAGATTATGCTTTGAGATCGCTTAGAGGCTTGGTTGGTATGAAAACAGACGCTTTGTACAAAATGACGGGCAACTTTCGGTGACATAAATTTATGAATTCAAATGTTTTATTTCGTGCCGAATGGCCCATTTGTGGAGATATTTATGCGCCATTTACATGTATTTAGCGCCAATGGCGCAAGGGTGCAGCCTGGGCAGAACACTGCAGTATATAAGAAAGCTAGCCAACCCCTGTCAGTCAGGCATGGGTTGAGTACTGAGTTTCAGTACTTGAGTACTACTCGGAGTATTTTGGATTTGGTACTTGTGCTTATGAGTTCTGAGTACTGAATTGTTGTGGTACTTGAGTAGTACTCAAGTACTTGTGAATATTTATAAGTACTGGGATAATTTATAATTTGGTCACAAAAATACAGCTCATATTTAATACTGATTTCTGAACTAGAAAACAATGTGCACATCATATACTATAATATTATGTTATAAGCAATACATTGTATATGGTATCACTATATACATTCAGAATAAACTTTTCAGACTTTTGAATATTGTCTACTACCAGTCAAGTAACTCAAGTTTCACTCTCACAAATTGTGGCATCGAATCATCATCAACTGTAAAATGATTTGATTTGAACAAACTTGATACATGTCTATAAGGCTATGTTACTCACAAAAATATCTTAAATCCAGGCCTTGTGATTCTGACAAGAAGATTTTTCTAGATTTTACCATATATGCTTATGTAAAAGAAAGTGACCCTTGGGGCGGGGCCAATTTTGACCCCAGGGTCATGATTTGAACAAACTTGGTAGAGGTCCACCAAGACAATGCTACATACCAAATATCTAAGCTCTAGGCCCTGCAGTTTTACAGAAGAAGATTTTCAAAGATTGCATTTTTAAAATCTATTTTTAGCCTCTGTGACCTACTTTTTTAACCAATCAAAATAATTTGAACAATTTTGATAGAGGGCATCATCAGGATCAATCCTGACTATTTGAGTTTACCGTCGCTTCCACAGTATTTCAGTCATATAGAAACGTCCAGCTAATTACAGGTTGAGGGAGATTTTATTTTTCCATAAAATGTTTCTTTTATGATTCTCTATAATCATGTAAAATTTAAAAAAAAAATCTATTGAACAGTTTAAATTTTCCTTCTTTGTCTATATAGAAAATGTAGCAAACTGTCACATACACCCATAAAGGTCCATAACTCAGAAAAAATCATTCAACTGTTACAACTGTATAATATGCATATCTGTGCTTGCTAGTGAAACTTCCTATGAAGTTTTATTGAAATCCATCCAGTAGTTACTGAGAAAATAGCGCGGACAAAAATAAAAAAGCTACAGAAGACAGACAGACCAACCGACCCAAAGACTTCTCTATATATCCCCATTTAAACTAAGTGGTGTGTGTGTGTGTGTGTGTGTGTGTGTGTGTGTGTGTATGATTAAAGCCCCAGCCGGGGAAAATATATTTTTCAAAATTTCTACTTAGCAAAGCCTCAAATGATGTGTGATTAAGCTTTTAATGTTTTATTATGCCCACATAATGAAATATTCACATGGAAGCCTTAGTTGTTCAGACAGGGCAAAATAGTGAGAAAAATGGGTGGAACTTGTTTTGAAACACACTGTTTAGTAAAACCACGGGTGTCTCCATGTACATGGAGTGTTTCAGAAATTCATGGACTTATGCTGTAAACTGAATAAATCTTGATACACGATAGTAGAGGAGATAGGAAGAAAATCCACAAACTTCTGTAAAAAACCCTTGTATGTTAATTTTATGCTGTCATTGTTTTGAGCTAAATATAGAACAAGACAGCCAAAATTTGCATTTTTTTCTAATAGAATCTTTCCTGTAAAATAGGCATTTCTCAAGGTCTTTCAGAGATAAAACTGAATTATATATGTTATAAGTGCATTAGGATTTAGGTCTAACATCTATAAGATACAGGGACTTTAAGTGAACGATGCTTAACACTATGTTTACATTATTTCTTACTTTCCATAAGTGTCTGTTTTTGTGGTCACACTTAGGAGATGTTTTCCATCAGCACAGAGGGCTATACCACTTGTAAGAAATGTAATACCAGCAAAATTCATTTCAAAATATTTCTGTTAGTCATCATCATAATAATAATGTATATGAAATGATAACAGAATGCACACCTTGTGTGATGATGATGGCTTAATAATAGCTTGAAGATATCTGAATGAAACCTAGGAAATGAAAAAGCAAAATATGATACAAAATTCTTAAAAAAAAATTATATCATAAGGCACTGACCAAAGATTGTGAGATGGTCTCTGGGAAAAAACAAGTAAACAGAATAATGAGCGTTGGATGACTAATAGACTCAACTACAAAGATTTTGTTAATATATAGCATAGAAAAGACCACTTTCCTATCTACTTCCTTTGTTTAACAGTCACAATTCTAAGACTCAAACAATACCATTTTTACCATCTGTGAAAACAAAATATATGATATACTATTTAAGTAATGATGCAATGAATAAAAGAAATGCATTGCTGTTGTTTACAATAAGAATTACAATTTTTTTTTTTAAAGCATGAATAACTAGAACAAGAGGGCCAAAATGGCCCTAAATAACTTACCTGAGAAATATTGCCTTCATTACTTAGTTCAGGTCCACAAGGCTAATGTTACATACCAAACATCTAAACCCATGATCCTGTGGTTTCTAACAAGAAGATCTTTTAAAGTCTTTCCTTTATTAGTCTATGTAAAATCAAGTGACCCCTGGGGTTAGGCTTGTTTTGACCACAGGGCCATGATGTGAACAAACTTGGTAGATATCCATAAGGCCATGTTACACACCTAATATCAAAACTCCAGGCCTATAGGCCAGAGTTTTTTATTTACTTGTTTTACAGGAGCACCTAAATCATCCAAAACCCAAACAAGAGCTGTCAGAGGACAGCACGCTTGACTATTCAAAATTCTTGTTGGTAAATCAAATGAAATCTTTTTCATTTCTTGCCCTTCACATACCCTGTATATAAAAATAGTCAAAACTGATATACCTTGATAGTCTGATACCCCTTTATATTTTTATGAAGTCACGCCTAGTCTACTGAGACATAAGCATAATAACACTGTGCATGCAAAACTTTAACCAAGTATCCAAGTTAGAAAAGGGCCATAATTTGTATAAAGTTCAGTCCAAAAGTTATCCTCTTTGGTTTTCTGATGCCCCTGAATACACTCCTTAATTTTCTAGTCAATACCATAAACAATTTCTGAGATATAAGCTGGATAGTAGCTTGAATGCAAAATTTTAACCAAAATTTCTAAGTTAAAAAGGGCAATAATTTGTAACATATTCCATCAAGAGTTAATTACCATGTAAGTATGATACCCCTAAACATATTAAAGATGTTTCAAATCAAATGCAGGCCTCGATACTGAGATATAAGCATGAGAGTATCTTTCATGCAAAACTTTAACCAAAATTTCTAAGTTAAAAAGGGGCCATAATTTGTAATATATTCAATCAAGAGTTATCTACCTTGGTTGTCTGATGCCCCTAAACATATTCATAAACTTTCAAGTCAATACCTTGAATGGTTATTGAGATACAAACTGGATAGTAGCTTGCACGCAAAACTTTAACCAAATTTTCCATTGCATGCAAAACTTAAACCAAAATTTCTAAGTTAAAAAGGGGTCATAATGCATATTAAATTCAGTCAAGAGTTATCTACCTTGGTTGTCTGATGCCCCTGAACATATTTATAAACTTTCAAGTCAATACCATAAATGGTTATTGAAATATAAGGTTGATAGTAACTTGCATGCAAAACTTTAACCAAAAGCTGCAACGCTGACGCCAAGGCGACTACAATAGCTCTCGTATTCTTCGAATAGTTGAGCTAATGATTCAGGGTTGGAAATCTTAAATATTTAACCAATATACATTTATTTTGTTAATGCAAAAGTCCATCTTTGAGAGGGTGGGGCCTGACCCCCAGGGACCCCCATTTACAAAATTTAGGGAGGCACCCCTACTCATTGAGGACCATTAGTGTGTGATTTTTTGTAAAGATAGGGCGAGTAGCCTCCGAGATATGGCCCGTACAAAGTTGCCTGCGGAAGAAAGAAGAATAAATGCATGGCAATCAGAATTCTGTATGGATCAAGTTTATTTGAGTAATTTTTGTGAGGGTTCACCCAAGGATTTCATCAATTTCTACCAAACGGTTTCAGAGGAAATGTCCTTTAAAGCATATTGTTGACGAACAACAGACAGATGTTGATCAAAATAGCTCACCTTGAGCATGTTGTGCTCTTGTGAGCTAAAACAAAGGGCCTCTAGCTATATCCTCTGTCTACTGACAAGCTAAGTGAACAATGGCTACATTTGCAATCTAATAAGTAACCCCTTTCAAGGAAGAACATAAACATGTGTGTGTGTGTGTGTGTGTGTGTGTGTGTTTTATTAAGATAACACAATAATTATTCTTGATGAAAAGATTGTTTTGAAAACAAGATGTGTTTGATAAACACTATCTGAGCCCCCCATCTGAGGTCATATGTCAAATAATTGATGTCAACTGAAAGCCATTCATAAGTGGAGTAAGTATGAAAATGAAAATACACAAGTGCACAAGTTCATGTCCTGAATAATATATCCATGAAGTTTCAAGCCTTCAGTACCAATACTTTCAGAGTTATGCCTGTCACAGAGTTTCAGGACAGATGGACGGACAAAGGCAAATCTATATGCCCCCCCCCCCTTCGGTGGGGGCATAATAAGGGAGATAAATTTGGTCAAAATGGACCTAAGAGTTATGGCCTTGATTGTTGTTGTTGTATTGGGGTTTAACCATTGCTGCGATAGTATTTCAATCATATAGCGACATCCAGCTAATTACAGGTGGAGGAAGACCCCGAGTACACAGAGGTACCCGGGTAGAACCACCGACCTACCGCAAGCCAGCTGGAAGGCTTCCTCATATGAAAAATCTGAAGTCCCTATTGGGATTCGAACCCACAGCAGTGAGGGGCTGAGAGATTTGTAGTCCACGACTGTAACCGCTCGGCCACGGCAGCCCCGGCCTTGATTGGAATATAGCCCTTGTGATATTGTGATAGTGAACAAATATATAAAGTTTTATGACAGAAGGTTAAATACTTTAGAAGTCATGCCAATGTTAAAGTTTTTAATGACGACACCAGAGTGATGACAATACCTTGACATTTTTTCTTTGAAAAAAAGACAGGCTAAGAAAAAAAAGATACACATGAAAATGTGTGCAGAACAATATCAGCAAAGGGGTTTAAAGCAAACTAGAATGAAACCCAACTGTACACTTCAGAGAAAAAAACAAACACTGAAATAAGGATACTTACCTGCCACTGCACTTTGTTGGCTTTGGATGCCCGGGCTGGTGGTGGCACCCATGCCCCTGACCCTGGACTCTTGCTACGAGCTCGAGATGAAACTGTGCTACGCTGACATTTTTTTAAAGTTGACTGTGAAAGCAAAAAAAATAATTGTAAAACTACAAAATAAGAATATCAAACATCTTAAGAATACAGAATCCATGGAGAAATATAGGAAGATCATTTCAATTCCTCAAACCAAACAATACTTGAAACTTAAAAATTCAAAGAAGGTCACCGGGTTAAAAAAGAAAAAGAGTAAATTTTCTTTATACAGGTTTGCCACTCTTTCTCCGGATTAAAGTTCAAGGACTTTTCTAGCACTTTTCCAGGACCTAAATGTGGTTTTTAAGGACCATTATGGCTATGAACATTACAGTATTTGCATGATCTTAACACCATACATGCCATATTTTCAGCATGTCTCCCAAGGAGGTTTTGAAATTTTCACAGAGGGGTTTAGGGTCCAGCTCGGGATATTTTACTTTATATCGAAGAAACATCCTTAATAGAAATTAACGAAAAATACACATTTGATTACCCCTTCAATAAATTTATTAACAGTTTACATAAATGTTTATTGCATTTAATGAAATTATCATGAAACAAGAGGGCCATGATGGCCCTGAATCGCTCACCTGATTATAAATTAGCAACATATGTTGGATTTTTCATATTGACCTACTTTTTGACATCACATGACCCCCTTCGAGCTTGACAAAGATTTATGGAAACAAACATTCCGACCAATTTTCATGAAGATTGGGCCAAAAATGTGGCCTCAAGAGTGTTAACAAGGTTTCTCTAAGATTTGACCTCATGACCTACTTTTTGACCCCACATGACCCAAATTCGAACTTCTCAAAGATTTTATGGAAACAAACATTCTGACCAAGTTTCATAAAGATTGGGCCAAAAATGTGGCCTCTAGAGTGTTAACAAGGTTTTTCTAAGATTTGACCTCATGCCCTACTTTTAGACCCCACATGACCCAATTTCGAACTTGTCCAAGATTTTATAGAATCAAACATTCTGACTAAGTTTCATAAAGATTGGGCCAAAAGTGTGGCCTCTAGAGTGTTAACAAGGTTTTTCTAAGATTTGACCTCATAACTACTTTTTGACCTCACATGACCCAATTTCATACTTGTCCAAGATTTTATGGAGGGAAACATTCTGACCTAGTTTCATGAAGATTGGGCCAAAAATGTGGCCTCTAGAGTCTTAACAAGGTTTTTCTAAAATTTGGCCTTGTGACCTACTTTTTGACCCAAAGTCGAACTTGTCCAAGATTTTATGGAGACAAACAATCTGACCAAGTTTCATGAAGATTAGTCTAAAAATATGGCCTCTAGAGTGTTAACAAGCCAAATTGTTGACGACGGACGCCAGACGAAGGGCCATCACAAAAGCTCACCCTTGAGCACGTTGTGCTCAGGTGAGCTAACAAGAGGGCCATGATGGACCTATATCGCTCATTTGAGTACCACTGCTCTAAAGGAGCATTCTTGGTAGAGGGTTACCAAAAGACATCTGTGCCAAAATATTTTGAAATCTGGTCAGTAGTTTAGGAGCAGAAGTCTTTTGAAGATTTCACTTTATACATTTAAGGCAAATAAGCCCCGCCCTGGCTGCCATGTTTCTTTACGAATTGAAATATTTTTAGCATTCTTAGTAGAAGGTTACATCTGTACTTAAACATTTTGAAATCTGGCCAGTTTTGAAGGAGATGATATTTAAAGTTTTCATATTTTTTTTCTTTCCGTTGCCATGGTAACCAGAGTTCTACAAAAATCAAGATTATTTTAGGATCTTTTGTGAAGGTTCACCCAAGGATCATCCATGCCAAGTTTAATCAAATTCTGTCCAGGAGTTTCAGAGGAGATGTCATTCAAAGCAAATTGTTGATGACGGACGACGACTGACACAGGGTGATCACTAAAGCTCACCTTGAGCACGTTGTGCTCAGGTGAACTAAAAATAAAAATATTTAACTAGAAGTCGTTTGTTTAAGATACAAATGAAGCGGCTTTCCCTTTGCTTATTTCAAATGTTAATACAAAGAAATGGAATAATGATGTTTAATAATGTAAATCATCATTATCATAAATATATACTTATGTTCAAAAATAAGCTTTAAATCTTTTTTTATCTTCTTAAGAAGATATTGAGAAAGCATAAATATGGATCTAATTTAATCACAATCTTTTACTATCATGCAGAAAATACAACAGGATAATTCTAAGATAATACTATCCTCAATTTTTTTTTCTTACGTTATTCAATCGAATTTAATTTTTTGTTATTCTTTATTTAATATCCATTTCTTCGTAAGCATATGACTTAACATATATTCACTGCAATTTGTTCCACATAATTGAAATTGTAAAAAAGAAAAAAAAACATCTTTGAAATCATTGACTTTCAACCTTTAAATTGATTGAGTTTTACATTTGCAAAAATAGATGGAAACAAAGGCAGAGGCAGGGGTGTAAATATTTCTTTTAAGTCACTTGTCCTGTAGGACGAGTAGGTGAAAAATCTTACTCGTCCTTAAACAAAGATAGCTCGTCCTAAAATGATTTTAATTTTTGCTTCCCGTAAAGTTGTATAAAGCTTTTGATATTTTGCGGAAACACCTCAGTCCCGGACTGTAACACAAGCTAACATAAAAAGGTATTAAAAAAACACCGTAGAATATTGTAAACCAGTCTGCGCTAGCATCTTACGGATCTTTCTAAAAAATGAGTGTCGCTCTGGTGATATTTTGTCCAAATTAGCTCCCCTGATCAAGTAAAGAGTTTTATGACCTTGATAAACCATCGTAAAAATATGAAATTCATTTTTTACTGAAGCATTTCTTTCTTGGCCACGAAAAGTTACCCGTCCGGTCGGACGAGTGTTCAGGGAAATTATGCTCGTCCGACAGTAAAATTCATCCGTAAATACGAGCGGACGAATGGATTTTTACAGCCCTGAGAGGTAAAGCAAATTTATGAAAATAATTCCTTATTTCTATGTAAACGTCTTGAAACTTCCATCAATTCATTTGCTTTACCTATTGGCTTATTTTTACAGATTTAAAAAAGAAACCTTTAAACCTTAAAAATAAAACATTAAAAAGTCGATAAGTAGATATACATGTATTTGTCATTTCCTTCAGGTTTGAGAAAAGCCGTGATGGCAAATGCAATAAGTTATCCGTATAGGTTTTCTGGCTCTAGTATAATTATACTGATTCATCGTAATGAGACTCATTTACTCAAAAACGTATCACAATTCACTATTCAACACTGGTACTCTTTCCTGCAAAAGAACAATCGGATCTTGCTCAACCAACTAAATGACCGCTTTTATTTTTTTCTTCAAATTAATAGATTTTCATGAATTAGCCCTTTAATGAAAAACATGAATAAGTCATGTTTGATGATGTAATCACTTGAAATTTTCTGGACTTTTTGGGCATGTTAAGGCACGGCAATATTACTTATTTAAAGTTAATATATCCAATCTTTTTAATATATTTTGTTAACAAATCAATGTTGTCATAAACAAGTGACACAACATAAATTCCTTAAGGTATGCGTAAGGTTGGCATAAATACTCATGACGTCATATCTTAAGAAGCACATCCAACACTCATGATGTCACATCGTAAGAAGCAATTTTGCATTACTCATACAAATTGAAATTTATTATTTTTATATTTCAACGACAGCAAAAATAAGTGACTACAGAAAAAATATCTTTTTTGCAAGGACATGTTCAGTCTAACATTCTATTAATCCAGAAAAAATATCTTTGAGAATCGAACAGGTTTATTTTCACATTTTCAAGCAGGCATTTCATCAAACATGAATATCTGCCATGTTTGATGACGTAATCACTTGAAATTTTCAAGACCTTATGAGCGTACTCAGTTCCGAAATTTTTTAAAATTTTAAGTTCATTGGTCTAATATTTGCTATTTTATATTATTTTTTTCAATAATTCTTGCTTTAGTATGCATGACGTCATAACCACGTGACAAAACAAACATTTCTTGCAGTATGAAGCACTTCAATTTAACCTCTTATCAATTCTGAAGATTTAATTAAGATTAACTCAAAATTCATGATACCAGAGCAAGAGAAATCTTTTAAAAGCAATGCTTTGTCATTTTTATGACGTCATAATCACGTGACTAAGAGAAATGTTTCAGAAAAAAATAATGTAAACCTCTATGCCGATATGCTGTCCAATTTACATGCTTCTAACGCATCAGGGGGCTTTGTGACATTAAAATGTAATTTTAGGACCAAAGTTCGAAACTCGGTATTGCCATGATATTTTATTTTTTTTCAGATTTGGAAATTTGAATGCCAAGGTGCACATCTACATCTTAAAATACATCTTCTGTGAAAATATTAACATAATCAAACCAGAATGAAAGGCTCTAGAGCGCGAACATGCTTTTGAAGCTGACGTTAAATCTGACGTCATTGAAAATTAACAAGAGGGCCATGATGGCCCTGAATCGCTCACCTGATTATAAATGAGCAACATATGTTAGATTTTTCATATTGACCTACTTTTTGACATCACATGACCCAAATTCAAACTTGTCCAAGATTTTATGGAAACAAACATTCTGACCAAGTTTCATGAAGATTGGGCAAAAAATGTGGCCTCTAGAGTGTTAACAAGGTTTTTCTAAGATTTGACCTCATGACCTACTTTTTCACCCCAAATGATCCAAATTCAAACCTGTCCAAGATTTTATGGAGAGAAACATTCTGACCAAGTTTCATGAAGATTGGGCCAAAAATGTAGCCTCTAGAATGTTAACAGGTTTTTATAAGAATTGACCTCGTGACCTACTTTTTGACCCCAAAGACCAAATTCAACTGTCCAAGATTTTATGGAGACAAACATTCTGACAAAGTTTCATGAAGATTGGCCTAAAGATATGGCCTCTAGAGTGTAAACAAGCCGAACTGTTGACGACGCACGACGGACGACTGACGGAAGGACTATCACAAAAGCTCACCTTGAGCACGTTGTGCTCAGATGAGCTAACAAGGAAACTAGCAAACCCCGTAGGGGCCTCATTTTTGTGCCAAAGGAAATTAAATTTTGATCATTAGTTTCAGGAGGTTAATATTAAAGGTTTTTAAATAAAATGGTGTAAGGGCTAATCCAACTTTGGTCACAAATTTTCCAGAAAATCCTAGCTTTGGAGGAAGAAATACCAAAGCCTCCAATAAGAATCTAACAAACAAATGACACATATTGAATTGCAGCTCTACAACTTACAGATACTGTTTTCTTCTTTTTAGGCTGTTTCAAGTGCACATGCACTGGGACATCATCATCAACATGCACATGCACTGGTGAAGTGGGTCTCAGGCCTTTAGATCCAGGCATCTGAAAATTAAATTTCATGCTATTTCTTAATGATATCACTCAAAATGACTGAAATATGTCAAAGTCAAAACATACTGCATGATGATGATACTACAGTCCATCACATTATCCTGAAACCAAGTAATTTAAGGGTTGCTCTGAAGCAAAGGCATTTAAGGGTGTTACGGTCACTTTACTGTACAGTATAGTTTTACCTGTATTCATTGTTTTACCTGTATATATGTTATCTTTGCTGTACAGTATACATACCTGTTTGTTCTATCATGTGTGTAATGAGAGACCACTGGGTATATATATATTGGTACACGGTGTAGCATGCCAGTGTAAGGTTAGCCAGAGAGTGGTCACGTCTACACGATGGAAAGCGCTCAGTAAATTATTTGTAAGAGAACAAACAGCCTTCTGGGTAAGTAGATATATTTTATTTCTATTTTATATTGATTCATTCTTTTGAACAATGCTATCTCTTTTACAGAAATAAGTTTATTGTAATTACTGTAGGTCGTAAGTTTTAATGCCACGTGTTTTAGTCTTTCACATGTCTAGTCATTTACACGCCGTGTTTCATTTACAATTGCATTTCATTGTTCATAATGACAATGCCCTTCGTATATTAAATTTAATATTAATGTATGATATGTAACCCCAATTCTTACCAATTTTCTGTTAATTATGTAGGGTAATGTTATACGGAAAAGTATTATGGAAGCGTAGAATGGCAGTAAAATGTTACAAGGTGATAATATGTGGTAGAAAATATCAAAGAATGCTTTATAGGAAAATATACAAAATATATCATTGCTGAATACAGAAAAATGTTTTATTATTAGCTATGCATTTGAAATGTATAGATATGTGGACACTGTGTGTGAAATGTGGTGAAATAATGCCCAATGAGTATGTACGTGCATATATGTGTGCATATTGTGTAATATATCTTACAATAAAATGTAAATGATATGAAATACATATTAGAAATGTTATACAGTAAAATGTTAAAGTTTTGTTAACAGTGAAATGTGTAAGAGTGGGAGTAAAATTGTGTTAACTATGAGATTGTTCATTTTAGGTTTTTCTTTTGGTATACGTTGACGTCAATAACGACAATAAAAGGAGTGACAGCAACTTGTGTGTGTGCGTTCTGTTTTGAGGACCCACATTGGTGTCAGAAGTGTTAGCCATCTTCGCTGGAGGATCCATAGCAGCCATGGAGTGGTTTGAGATACTGTTCCATTGATGGAAAATGAATAAAACAGTGACTAACATTCATTAGATGTGAATGATACATATAGAAGTGATTTACTTTTTTTTCCTGGACAGAATTAACATTTAAACATTTCATAACATATTTTATAAACATGATATTGCCTTGTACTGTTTTCTAAGTAAAGGTTAAAACATATGTGAGTTCATGAAGATAGTGTTTTAGGAAATACAGGATATAAAATTGCACAATCTTTGATATGTTTTTGAATTCATTGTAATAATAACATCTACAGTGCTTATCCAGTATACATTTCGTATATTAATTGATTTGAAAATATTGTTCATGTGTATTTTTCTTTTCACATAGCTGTTTAATTATTATTATTGTTTTCTCAATACAGTGTGATGCCTAACAGCTGCTGTGAAATGGAACCCAAATGGCTGTGGAGAAGGTTCTCTGTAAGTGTTATGGGGAAAATGTACCTCTAAAAAGGGGGATGTATTTGTTTGGTTGTATTAAGGTTGTATTTTATCTTATTTGATGACAGTTTATGTACATCTAGATGGTTTGGTCAGTCTTTGTCTCAAGAACAAAACGTTCTAAGTCTAGGGTATGTTGAATAGTTATTTTACCTTACAATATTTTTTGCTGTTGTTGACCACAAGGATGGAAAGTTTAAATGAGCTTAAAGAACTTGGCGCATCCTTAGGTTATGAAGGGTCTGAGTTGAGAGACTTTATAAAAGACCAACAAGCTATTCTTAGGGATGAGAGATTAGCTTGGAGGCAGAGAGAAAAGGAAGAGCATGAATTTAGATTAGCTCTAGAGAAAGTTGAACTTGAGAGAGAGAAGGTAAATAAACAATTAGCATTTGAAAAAGAGAGGATTGAAAGGGAGGTTAAGTTAAAAGAGATTCACCATCAAAATGATATGGAGCTGTTAGATGCGAAAAGTAAAACAAAGGGGTTTTCTGAAATCTCTGGTACTCCAAAGGGGCCGAAAATTCCTTCTTTTGATGATGAAAAAGATGAAATTGATAGTTATCTTAAGCGTTTTGAGGTATATGCAACAGCGCAGATATGGAATAGTGAGTTATGGGCGACTCACCTTAGTGCTTTACTAAAAGGGAGAGCTCTCGATGTGTATGCTTTATTACCTCCAGAAAAAGCTCTTGATTATGATGAATTGAAAAAATGCACTTCTTAAAAGATATGATCTGACAGTTTAGGTCATGTAGACCGAACAGGGTGAAACGTTTAGTCAATTCGGTGTGAGACTCGCAAAATATCTTTGCCGATGGACTGAGATGGCCCAGGTAGCACACACGTTTGATGGTTTATTTGATCTTATGGAAAGAGACCAATTCTTACATGTATGTAGTAGTGACCTGAAGTTGTTTCTTAGAGAGAGAACTCCATCTACAATAGAAGATATGGTTAGTATAGCTGATCAGTATCATGAGGCTAGAGGTTCAAGTGCAGTTATGTTGGCTACACCGGGTTTGGTCAAAAATATCAAAAGTACAGCCGTGTTGTGAGGGAGCCTGAACAAGGTAAGAGGCAATTTCGCAATAATAGAAATTTCAGTAGGGAGCGGAAGTGTTTTATTTGCGGAAGGTCAAATCATATTGCCATTGAGTGTAGACATAGACAAAAGGGTGAGAGTACTGAAAGATATGAACATAAACAGAGAGACAATCAGTCTTACAAGAGCAGTGAAAACATACCTGGTAAAAAGGTAAGTTTTGACCAGAAATTTCCCAAAGGTAGATACAGTCAACCCTCGTTACATCGGCATTCGATACAATGGCAAATTCGGGATCCGGCAATAAAAGTCATGTAACGGATTTCTTTGTTCTTTATTTCTCCATTTACAACAGCAAATTCGGCTTCTGGTACCGGCAGCAATTTTCGGCAGACGAATCTCTGTTTCATTGTGTAATCACTTTTCATTTTAGCGGCAGCCTTACGTACGGCTTTTGATCATTGCCGATTTTCGCCAAAGGCGTTAATCTAGTCCCCTGCTGGTACACTACCTGTTTATTGTGTATGCCATTGTTAATTTGCAATTTGACACGGTCTTTACACGGGTGATCACAGCTGAACATTTGTTTACATGTGCCGCATTTCTTAGTGGAGGATTTCATTGTTTGAGAGAGTAAAATGGGAAGCCACTCCAGTAGACGTGTGAACAATATGCCTTTAATTAGACAGATAACCGTTGTTAGGGATTGAAATAGGTGTGGTAGTCAGTTTTTGTTTGTTTTAACACGGATTAAAAAACATACTTTTGATCAAACCTATAGCTGCATTGTTTGCAGATGATATCGATAAATGGTATCAATTAATGAGGTGATCAGTTTGATTTGTTTATTACACGGCTTTCAGTTGAGTTTCAATCAACGTGTTGTCAGTTTGTAATGATTTTCAACAATAGTTAACTGTACATACCAATGGGAAAATGAAGAGAGAATTTCTTGATGTGCGAGAGTTAAAGATATCCAATCAATAAACGCTATTTATAATTGTTGATAATTATTATTACGTTTTTATATCCTTACTTGTATCCTGACTTTCATTCCATTAAACAAGAGGGCCATGATGGCCCTGAATCGCTCACCTGAGTACCATTGCTTCAACTGATGTCAAGGTTTTTAAACAGACAAGGATTCTGATATAACTTAATCTAAAACATTTTACCCCTGACAATATAACACACCAAATATCTAAGCAATGGGCCATATGGTTTCAGAGAAGACTTGGGCGCAGGGCCGATTTATCACCGTAGGGCCAAGACTTTGAAAATCTTTGTAATGAACCATTAGATGCTACTACATACCAAAAATCTTAGCTCTAGGCCTTATTGATTCATAGAAGAAGATTTTTTAAGATTTTCCTATTTAACTCTATGTAAAACAAGTGACCCCTGGTGTGGGGTCATTTATCACCATTGGGCTATGATTTGTACAATCTTGGTAGTGGCCCATAAGATGATGCTACATACCAAATATCTAAGCTCTAGGCCTTATTGATTCATAGAAGAAGATTTTTTAAGATTTTCCTATATAACTCTGTGTAAAACAAGTGACCCTGGTGCGGGTCATTTATCACCATAGGGCTATGATTTGTACAATCTTGGTAGTGGCCCATAAGATGATGCTTCATACCAAATATCTAAGCTCTAGGCCTTATGCATTCATGGAAGAAGATTTTTTAAGATTTTCCTATATAACTATATGTAAAACAAGTGACCCCTGATGCGGGGTCATTTATCACCATAGGGCTATGATTTGTACAATCTTGGTAGTGGCCCATAAGATGATGCTACATACCAAATATCTAAGCTCTAGGCCTTATGGATTCATAGAAGAAGATTTTTTAAGATTTTTCTATGTAACTCTATGTAAAACAAGTGACCCCTGGTGCGGGGTCATTTATCATCATAGGGCTATGATTTGTACAATATTGGTAGTGGCCCATAAGGTGATGCTACATACCAAATATCTAAGCTCTAGGCCTTGCAGTTTTGCAGAAGAAGATTTTCAAAGTTTGCATTTTTAAAATCTATTTTTAGCTCCTGTGACCTAATTATGCAATGGACCAGAACCATTTATACAACTTTAGTAGAGCTTCATCCAAGGAACATTCCTGCAAAATATTTTTCAAATTGGCCAAGCCGTTTAGGAGATGTTGTTTGAAGCAATTGTTGACGCCGGACGCACGGACTCACGCACGGACGCCGGACAAAAGGCGATCAGAAAAGCTCACCTTGAGCACGTTGTGCTCATGTGAGCTAAAAATCAAAAGGCTAGGCCTTGTGGTTTCGGAGAAGAAGATTTTTTCAAGTTTTTTCTATATTAGCCTATGTTAAATCAAGTGACCCCTGGGGCGGGGCCAATTTTGACCCCAGGGTCATAATTTGTACAATCTTGGTAGAGAATCATAAGATCATGCTACATACCAAAAATCAAAAGGCTATCCATGTGGTTTCGGAGAAGAAGATTTTTTAAATTTTCATTTTTAAAATCTATTTTTAGCGCCTGTGACCTAGATTTTTGACCAATCAAAATAATTTTAACAACTTTGGTAAAGGGTCTCATAATGAACATTCCTGTGAAGTTTTATCAAAATCCATCCAGTGGTTTAGGAGGAGAAGTTGTTTAAAGGAAAAGTTGACGCAAGACGCACGCACGCACGGACGATGGACGCCGGACAAAAGGCGTTCACAAAAGCTCACCATGAGCACATAGGTGAGCTAAAAAGTTAAAGCAATCACATAAAAGAAAATAAACTGTAATTTCTACACTAAAATAATGGAACCTCCACGAAAACGGCAGCATACGTTACATGGAGTGTTAGGTGGGAAATTCCATTGCTTATGCATGTTCTTGATGAGGCCAATGTGTGAATTATTGGTTATAAAGATTAGATATAGATAAATAAGTTTGAAATTCTGTTGAAAAAAAATCTTATTATTAAAAAAACGATCTTAACCTACCATTGTGTTTGTTGTTTATTCTGTTTTTTCCCTTTACGATATAAGTATGTTCGTAAAGCTATTATACCTAACCGAAAGTTGTATATACATGTAGCGTCTACATATTTACAAAGTAAGGTAAAGTATGAATATGTGTATAATTTTACAGGTAAAACAAAATTTATTTATAAATCACACACACACACATGATACATGAAATATGTGTAAAATTAATTTAGATACATCATAAAAGTTATATTAGCCTTATATACTAATTCCATAAATAAGATTTCAAAGATTTCTTCTTCTATAAAATGATTATCAGGCTAATTTACATGGTTATCATATATTTTACACTCCCTCAAATACTCCAAATTTTCAAAGTTATTTTACGAAACCTATACATATTTCACTGATTATAAGTAGCCAATAGTATATGTAGTAATAATTAAAAGAATATCATAATATCTTTAATAATAAAAGCCAAAGTAAATATTTTAAAATTCTGAGTCTGTCTTATTTATCATGTCATTTAACAACACAAACATGAAAAATACTTGAAATCAATCACTGGCAATCTAATTATCTCAAATGGACCAGATGCTATAAAATGTAAAACTTTTGTATAAATGTGTATTTATTAGATTTTTCTCAACTTTCTGCTGAATTTTAAAACACATTGATGAGGTCTTTCATGATAATGTCTCTTTTTCTTTTTTTATTGATCTGATAATTCTTTATTGAAAGATATGCTTATCTCAATGCAAATATCCCACCCACCTCTCTATTCATTACGATCATAAACATTATGATTATTAAGTCAATCTGAATTCCAAATATTCTGTATATACATATGCTTATTTTAAACATCCATGTTTTAAAACATTACTGAAACTTTTTGAGTGTTTTTTATTGCTGTAAACCTAATCTATCTGTGCTTTTTTTACATGATGTTTTTCTTTCGTCTGCAAACGACTAATCTGTAGATGTGATAAGTGTTGGTATTGGGATGAATAAACTTTCAATGTACAAGTCATTTATCGGATGACTGGACTGGGACATGTTTTTGCTCTGTCATATTTTGAAATCAAAGATGGCAGAATGTGTGGTTTAGATAAATAATCAACACTGCTTATTTCCTTCAAGAAGTAGTAGACAATAATACTTCCCACATAAATTAAGTAGAATTAATTCAAATGCCAACCAAATACCTGCACAAAATCGGCTGTGAGTTGATGTTGAATAGCCAACGGATAGTTACATGGCTTGACACTGGCCCGCATGTATTACATGACACACACACACTTGGACCCATCGGCAAAATCAAAGGATGCTGTGATGGCAAAAATAGAAACTTTGCCTACAAAGGCTGGTAGGGCACAGATCAAAGGCAGCAGGGCTACATTGGACACTTGTTGTATTTACATTTTTCATCCTCTCCAACAGACATGAACTTTTATCCCATTTGGTGATTTCTGGTGCAATTTTAATGAAAAATATGCAAGAATATCGCGATATCGCGGCCCAAAATGATTCCTGCTGATGACATAAAGGAATAAGAAAAAGTATATGATAACTCTTAGATTTTTTTTTAAGAAACAATTATATTAATCACTTCAACACACTCCTCTAAATATGTTCTGCAGAAAGGAATTTTCTATTGAAAAGAAATTTACAAATCGTAGGTCCATAGACCTAGACTACTTTATCTTTTTTTTCTTAAATAGATCTGTGTACTCTGTGTGTAAGAAATGAAAAATAAATTTAAAAACTTAAAGTTTGCCTTATTTCAGAAAAAATGTGTGTGTACAGTAGATAAGGATTTTTTTTTTTTTATCATAGCCAGATAGCCAGATAATCAGTCATTAAACTGTGTGAATATGAAAGACTTGGGAAAAAAAAAAAGTTTCGGGCAAAATTAACTGGATACAGTATTAAGGATTTCATATTAAATAAAGAGAATTTTATTTGAAATAATATTCAATGTTACTGAATATTGTTGTTTTTTATTTATGGTCCTCAAAATGTGTCAATTAAAGTTTAAAATTAATGTACGAAAAAAATTGACATGTGGAATTCCTGAAATTTAGACATGGAATTTTCAAAATTTCCTGATGTTGGGTCTTACTGAAAACCCTGCAGCATGTTTTTATATTTTCATTGGTCAATTGCAGTGAAATGCATAATATCCTGTGTTTGCATCACACAATCACAGAAAAATTCCAAGACATGCACTATTTGGCTTACAGGTCTTTTTTTCTTTATTAAACACCAGTGTAAAAGAAGGTTAGACTGCATCCTGTACATTTCATTTGTGCTATTTTAGTTGCTTATGTCATCATTTAAGATATGGTGTTCGTTAAAACTGTATTTTTGTAATATTGACTTAGGTAAAATTCATCTGATTCTGGTTAATACCACTAAGCTTTAAATGTGCTACATGTACCTGACCACCAAATTATTGCACTTGTTCCCATCTTCATATTATTGGGTGCCAGATTATTGAAGCATGAATCTTAAGCATGTGACAGTTATCAGCACTTATGACCGTATACATAACAGTATAATGAGACTTAATTAATTAAGATAATTACTTTACTGGCCAGTTTGATTGTTAGGGAGACATTTGGAGTTTTTAGCAATCCCATACTTCAGAAATGATAAAAGAAAAAATATCAAAGATGTACATGAATGAATACATATATGACCATCCAAGACTACATGATTTTAGACAGAATAAGTTACTCAATACAGCAGAAGAAGACAAGGTAACTAAACAAACCGATGCATATTAAAATCGCTTACCAAAAATACACATTTACCTTAATTAAAACGCTAATTATTGTTTACAATTAAAGGTGATAACTATCACATACTTGTGACATTGTTTACATCACAATTTCATGGCATGCAAAAATTATAATGTACCGGCTGAGTAATCAAACAGCCGATCAAAGGTGTTAAAATAAAATATAACATTGTTTACATGCAAATTCAACCTAGTTTTAGGTCAGCATGACATTTACTGGTGAGGACTTTTTAGAATTCATTTTAGAAATCTCTGAAATAAACAGCCTACAGCTGAGGATATTTGTGAAAATGACATGTACCATTGCCTATTGGAAATATTAGATCTGCTGTTTGCAAATGATGCACATTAAAATATTCTGAAATGGCTTTGCTTTATTTAAGTCATGCTTCAAAAACATGTGTGGAATGGAAGAAAGAAAATGTGTGATATACACAGCATAGGTAAACACACATCTTTCTTATAATCTATCATGCTTAATAAACTTTCATTAATGCCTACGTTAATGATACATGTATAAGCATAACAATCTACTTTCACATGCATTTAGGTGTGATATACATATCATAGGTAAACACTATTAAAAAACATTTTACCGAAACGTCCAAACCCATTAATATATAAATTCAATTTACCGAACTGTTCGTTTACCGAAACGTCTGGCTTCCCTTTTCACAGGCGGTAAATTTAAGCATGTCAGAGCAAGTTTTTGTTATATGGTCACTTTAAAGTAAATTTGTAGATGGCAAATCAGAAATCTTAAATAGTTGGAAAAGGATATTTATCGTAAGTATGAATTAAAAAAAAAAGCTACGTGGGTTGTTTTTTTTTTCCCCAAAATAAAAAGTCTGAGATTTTGATTCAAATTTGCCAAAGCGACAAGCTCTTTGCACAAACATGTCTCTCTGCTCCAAATTAGGTATTTTTGATGACTGCAAACTTTGAAATCGATACTAATGCAAATTTGTAAATTCCTTACCTTTAAAAGTTAAAATCCTTCTTGTCTATACTTTAAATGTTGCTCCTCATGATACTTTGGAACGGGAGAGAGGTGAAAAAAAACCAAAAATTTCGTCAGTATGTTAGATGTTTGTTGTTATCTAAAAAATTGTACTACGATTGGTTGAAAATGACGATGGCTAAAACGCGGACGACTACTGTCAATCGGATATCTCGGGTAATTCCGTCATTCTTCATTATCCACACAGAGATCGAATCGGACCGAAACGAACCGGATCGGACCGAAACGGATTGCCATTTTATACCGAATCGGAACAGATTTGTACCGAATATTGGTTATTTTTTCTTTCTTAAAGATCTTTGAAAGGTTTCTTCTTGAATGTATGCCTTTTTATGATAAAACTGAAGAATGAGGAGTTTTTTTTGGTATAATTATGACAACTTGTAGGCTATAACAAGTACAGCGCAGAGTTACCTAAGATTGATAAGAGAGATTCGTCATTTTATCATATGAAGAGAGACTTCGGGTATTGGGACTTCCTACTTTAACCGAAGAGAGAGATCTGATATGATTCACTTGTTCAAAGCAATGAACGGCTTTGACGAAATACATCTAAACAATGAAAACTAGAGCCGAAGCGACATCTTGGTTTTCGCTTTTAACTTGATCAGTTCGAAAACTTTATTTCATTTTAGGCACAATTGTCAGCAAGGAACAGAATGCAAAAAAAAAAAAAATCGCATTGAAGTGGGACTTCAAATTCTTGAATTATAAAGCATAGAAAGTGCTTCTAGCAGAAAAAATAAAATTGAATTGAAACTATCTTGACGTTATGATTTAAATACAGAGCATGTAATTATAATTTGTTAAAAATTAACAAAAACTATCATTGAAAAGGATATTGCTTTGTTACAGTTACTGTTTCAAACAGTCTTGATAAAGTTAAAGGGTAAAAATGAGATTACACACCAAAACCAGAAAAGCTATGATTCACTTATATGCACAGACATATGCAGCACAGATATGAATCGTATCGAAATCACATTTTATAACGTGGCAAAACAAAAAAAAAAACACAAAACAGGTGCATAAGATTTTGCTGAGACGCTTTACATTTTGCAGATGCTTATCAGACAGACAATTTACAATATCACGCAGTTATAGAATAGAAGAGATATTTGAACAAATCAAAGACATGTATACATTTAGTTTCCTTCACGCATCTATTATTTTCTTCCTTTATCATAAGTCCACTTCAAAAATCATTGCTTTTTATCGTCAGTCCATAAATATTTATTCTTTAATATATTTAATTTTAAGTAAAATAGTTTCTCATTTCAGAATGACAATAATCAGATTCACGTTTACATGTTCCCATAACATTATCTTGAATGAAACTTGCCAACCTTAAACACATTAATTATAACTTAATTAATGCCATGATTATCTAACTGCTCGAAAAACCAGACCGTGTGTAAGCGTCAGTTTACATCTTGGAAGATGTTTGAGCTAAAAAGACGGAGCAGTCCCATGAGAAGCTTCGAGATTGGTCCGATGAAACGTTCACTGATGTTTCGGTTATGGTACAGTGACCTTGTATTATCGGGGATGGCTCCCGATGTTCGGGATATTTCTCCGATGATCGGGGAAGGTGCCCCGGGGCTTCACCGAATTTGAAACATCATCGGGGGAATATCCCCCGTAGAGTAGGGGATGTATCGTTGTACATAGCGAACCATCCTATGTGCCTCGGGGAAGATTATGGAGATTATGAGAATTTAGTGATGGACAAAATCAAGGGTAGACTTTCGGGGGTTTATGACCATGAATACACATTATGTAGATTATTATATTCGTAAATATTAAAAAAGTGAACATGATGATGTATCGGCCAACTGTTTGTATTTATTCCTTTCAGGAAAAATATTTAGGAGTTAGTTTCATAAAAATAATACTTAAAAGGTTATGTAAAAATAGTAAAGCTGATGACATTTAGAAACACAACCCATTTCTGATTAAGTTTTATTTGCATGGCTAGCGATAGGTATGTATCTACTCTGCAGTTTGCTACAGCAAAAAAAAAAAAATCATTACCTTTTTCAAAAACGAAATCGGCAATTTTTCAAACCTGAAAGTTCATCAACCTGCCGGTAGCTAATTAGCCCGCTTTTAATGCAAGATTTAAAACTTTATACATGTAGAGAAGTGAATTAAAAAAATCGTTGAGTAGATTTCGTCAAAGTAGTTTGTTTATTATTATTATTATCAATTCGTTTGGGCTCTAGTGAATGTCCAGCTTAGTTGTTTTTAGCTTAACTATTTTATGCTATTTCTTAACCCTTTTCCTCATAGGGGAAACCATGAAAAGACCTATGCGAACAACATAATACTAGATCAGCCTGCGAGTAACTCGCAGGCTGATCAGGTTTTAT